>JANUWF010000528.1:2472500-3072500 GCA_026120185.1 Voacanga thouarsii | reverse complement strand
AAATACCCACAAAATTTAAGTAGAAAACACAGGGAAAAAATTCCTCACTTCACTCCATCACGTGTTTATACTCAATTTTAAGTGGTAACTCTTCATTCGTGTTTGCACTCTTCTTAGCTTTTATCACAATGAACTCACCCTCTTGCCTTTTTTAAATTCTCAATTACACACTCAAGTTCTTTCCAACTCTTTCCTATTTCAAAGGATTTAGCTCTACTAGTCAAGTCAACTAATTTCCAAGGGATAAGAAATAAAAGTTTCTTAAAGGCAATTTATCAAACACTTGGTATGCAATAAGGAAAATGCATGGATTTCAAGAGTTGTTAAATTAGCTGATTCTATCAAAACCTCAAGAGCACAATTTAGCAATTAACAAACAATTAAGGAAATGATGACACAAGAAAATTCAAGAAATAGTACTAGGAGTTCAAGATGTGCAAATGTTTTCTAACTTGAGACAAATGCAATGTGAACAGATCTTCTAACATCAACAAGAATAGCAATTAACTACATAAATGCACTCTACTAATCAAATTGATCATCACACTTCATGAATGGAAGCTTTGGTAGTCAAGTATAAGCTATCACAAAGTATTGGAGCAATATATCAAACACATTGTGTGTATTCTTGTAGCTCAATTTAGTATAGCAAATTTCAGCTTGCTTTTAGCCCCAAATCAACAAATTTTTACGCCAAATGACTCCTCAAACATCAATATACCATAGGGGGTCAAATTAACAATAATTTCATGGCACAAATCCAAGTTTTCAAACCCCAAAAATTGTAAGGAATATAGTTACGGGAAAAAGAATTTTTTGCAGCAATATGGGCTTTATATCAATAATTTTCCATGCCAAAATACTCAAATATTATACCAACATATAAGATCAATTTAGCATCAAGTTCATTGCATAATCTTGAGTTTCAAGCATTCTAAAATGACAAGGGGAAAATTGACGAAAATGGAAAATGCTTAACAAATCTTGAAGAAGATTGTACTTTAGCCCAAAGAAAGTTGGTTGATTAGAATCAACACAATGAAAGCTCTGATACCACTTGATATGATCTTGGGAAGCTCCAATAAGGTGGATTAAGCTCAAGATCAAGAAACCAATCAAACTCACACACAAGAACTCCAAAATGCAAAGAAATTAACACTCTTGTGTTAAAATGAATCTAGCCTACTTCAAAAACACCTTACCACCTAAATATATCAAACATTAAAACACCAAGGATAGGAATTTGAAGACACCTAACTCAATCCTGTCAAACACACTAGGCAACCTAGCGCATGGAATAGAGATGGAGTTTAGATTATCCCTTAAAATTTAGAGACAAGATCAAAAGTGAGACTAAATCTTTTGATTTAGTCTTGAGGTTTAATGGACATCACCTAAGAGAATCACCCTCAAGAACTCTCCTTTTATAGAGAAAACCTGAATTTTCTTAAAACCAAATACCAAATTTTTTTGCAAGAGTTATAATGACATATTTATAGTGGCCTTGACCTAAACTACTAAACCAACTAAACTTAATCGTTAGATGGCCTTAATACATGTTTTGAGGCCCTATTACATGCCTTAATATAGGTTAATACATAACAAAAGTTGTGAAAATTTATTTGGGAACAAAACAGAGCAAAATAAGAAAATTCGGTAAAACTGCGCATCGACAGAATGGACCCGGTGCCGGGTCCAAGGACTACATCCAGTGCCATATGTAATCTACCGGCGACTATTTTTTTTTTGTGTTAGATTAGGGTTAGCTCTGGGTCCTTTACTCTCGACCGGCACCGGGTAGGCTCTGGACATCCTCCCATGTTTTGTTGCACTTCAAAACTTGCTCCTTGGACCTCCATTCCATTTCTCTGTGTTTCATTGATCCTCCAAATGAAATGTTGGTAATCTTGAGCTCTTCCTAATACTTTCTTAGCTTTAAATTCTTGTTTAAAGATTGGCTTGATCCTCCACATACATTGTTGCTTATTCTGTGCATCATTTAGCTATTTTTTTACTATCCATCTCTTCACAATCTTCGTATCTCTTAGCTTGTAAGCTTGGATAGCTTGAAAATTCTCCTAAAACTTCTTGAATGTTGAATGTTTCCATGGAGATTTGAAGCAAGCGTTGACTTTCCATCCCCCTTCTTTAGATATGTCTTGTTGCATGGATATATTCCTATCAGAGAGGGTGCATGCTGTGAAAGATGAGTTGAAGAAGGATTTCGAGAAGAAGGTGGATCATATACATCATCACTTTGATGGATTTATGAGCTTGACGTCAGATAAGTTTGGGATAGTGGTTCCACCATTTTCGCCGATTCAGGAAGACGATGATGCGGATAGGATGGGAGGCAACTTTATTCCACCACTAGATACCCATCATTCGAGGCCTCCTTCTCCTTCCCCACCTCCATCAGCTGGCGCCACTCCTCCCGTAGTGTAGGATTTTATTAAAGATGTTATCTTCTATATTATATTTACTTGACATTATACACTTGTGTTGAATAAATATTTTTATTCTTTTACTGAGATGATTATTATTATTATTTTTTTGCATTTTAATAAGAACAGTATACATTTTATTGTGATGGAGCCTTTGTGTGATATATATTGTCTGATATATGATAACGGGGGTTCAAGATAATTACAAAATGGGCTTTGAAATATGGAAAAACATTAGCGATGGTTTAGCTACACCAATAATTAGCGACAACATCCCTAGGGCAATAAAGCTTTTATTTCAACCGCCTATAACCGTCGCTAGACCATACCAACTTAGCTACTGGATCCAAGTCGTCGCTACACCGTCTCTAGGCATGCGAGGGCGTAGTGACGATTAGATATTGCCAACATTATAGAATTTGGAATTAATCCATCACTAAAGTGTTGCTAATAAGATGACGGTTTAGCAATGGTGATAATTAAACCATCGGCAAACCATTGCAACTTTACCGACGGTTTGCCGATGGTGTAAATAAATTTATAATTATCAGGAATTCGAAATTCTTTTTCGCCATCATTCTTCCGTCTCTGATATGAACTTTGACCAATTGCCGGTCTGGTGATGTTCCATTACAAAGTCGTCGCTACTTCCGACAGCTTTTCGATCCTATCACAAAATTTTATTTAGTGACTGGGATTTCAGCTACCAATATGCCCGTTGTTAGACCGTCGCTAAGATTAGTTGGCGACGGCATAGCGAGGGGAATAGCGTCGCTAATATCTTATTTTCTTGTAGCGGCACTGATCACTTTTTGTTCTGAGCTACCCCCAATCTCTCATTCTATTAAAAGTAGTCGCAATTTGAATATTTTGGGTACGGGTAGAACAAATCCGAAAATTCTATCTAGATCCCTTTAAATTCCAAAATTCTAATAATGCCACTGGATATTTTTATTGCACCAAGATGTTCATCTTATTATACTGATCATTTCTAGTTCTAGCTACTGATACAAATTCCTATTTTATCAAAAGTAGTAAATATCTAAAATTTGAAAATGCAGGGTATTATAATCTCCTCTCCATCAAAGAATTTCGTCCTCGAAATTGGCTTATCCTTGGAACATTTCAGAATACTTTTCCCATATCTTTGCTTTTGTCTCCTATATAGTATCTGGTATGGGGTAATGATTCCATAATACCTTCACAAGCAGAATCTTCTTATTCTGTAACTCTTTCTCAGCATACTCCATGTTCCTAATAGGTTTCTCCTTATACTTCAAGTTTGGAGTCATCTTAATAGGTTCTTCTTTCAAAACATGTACAGGATCGACTATGTACTTTTGAAGTTAGGAGACATAAAATACATCATGAATTTCTTGTAGCTCTATCGGTAATTCCAGTTGATAGGTTGCTCGTCCAATCTTTTCAACAATAGGAAACGGTCTAATATATCTTGGTGCCAACTTTTTCTCTTGCCTTCTGTCTCCTAATTTACGTTGTGCAGTCAACTTCATGAATACTCGATCTCCTTCCACAAACTCCAAATATCCCATACGTTCATCGGCATAACTCTTTTGCCGACTTTGAGCAGCTTCTTGCTTGGAATTGATCAATTCCACTGTCTACAGTACCTCTTCAAGATCAAAAACATCATGCTCATCCAATCTCCGCCCCAAACTTTTCCAATACAACAGTGACTGACATATACTCCTATATAAAGCTTCAAATAGGGCCATTCTAATTATTTATTGATAACTATTTTTATATGCAAACTCCATATATACTAAGTTATCAATGTACTTAGTTCCAAAATCTAAAGTGCATGCCCGCAACATGTCTTCCAAAATTCTATTTACTCGCTCAATTTGTCCATCCGTTTATGGGTGTGTTGTAGTACTTCACTTCAATGTTGTTCCATACATATGTTGCAACTTATTCCAAAATTTTGAAGTAAATCTGGGATCTCAATCGAATACAATTCTAGAGGGTACTCCATGTAATCCGATTATTTCTTCTATATATTTTTTGCTCAACTTTTCCAAGGAGTCCTGTTGATTGATAGGAATGAAATAAGAGGATTTAGTTAATCAATCCACCACTACCCAATAGTATCTTATTGTCCTATAGCCATAGGTAATTCCGTTATAAAATCCATAGTGATTTCATTCCATTTCCATGATGGGGTAGGTAATGGTTGCAAAAAACCTCTAGGTCCTTGTTGGTTAGTTTTCACCTATTAACAAGTTAAGTATCGAGCTACAAATTCTGAGATATCCTTCTTTATTCCAATCTACCAATAACGTTACTTTGAGTCTTGATACATCTTTAGTGCTCCTGTGTGGATAGTGTACTTACCGCGATCTGCTACTGACAAAACATCTTGTTTTATCATAGTTTGTCTCAAAATGTAGTATTGATCTCTATAATAGTGAATCCCATCATCACCTTTTCAAAAGTTACCATTCTCCTTATCCATCTCTTCCCCTTTTGCATCATTTTTTGTAGTTCTTCATTTTTGTCTTGCTCTTCTTTTAATTATTGCAAAAAAAAAAAATGAAAAAGGTTGGACTAAAATATTACTCGTTCTTATCCGTCCTTCACTTGCAAATGTTTCTAATTCTGGAACATGAACCATCTGGAGAGTAGACAAGTTGGCTTTCCAACTTAAAGCATCTGCCACTATATTCGCTTTCCTAGGATGATACTTAATTGGACTTTAGAATTCTTCTGAGAATTCCATCCATCTACGTTGCCTTATGTTTAGATTCTTCTGAGTGAAGATATATTTTAAGCCCCTATGGTCTTTCTTCATGGGGTTTCAGCTTCCTAGAAATCTAAACTATTAATTTCCCCTCCTAAGTCAATACTCCTCCTAATCCTTCTTTCGATGCATCAGTATATACCTTATAGAGTTTATCTTTTATGGGTAAGGCCAAAGCAGGCCCAGTGCTTAATCTCTATTTCAACTCCTAGAAATTCTACTCAAATTCTCTGTCCAAACATAAGGGACTTTCTTTTTAAGTAAGCCAAGTTAAATATGAAGTTATCTTTGAAAATACCTTAATAAATATCCTATAATATCTCGCTAATCCCAGAAAACTTCATATTTTGGTTAGGTTCTTACGACATTTCCAATTTGTTACCGCTTCAATTTTAGTAGAATCGACCGTAATCCCTTTCTTAGAAATTACATGTCCCAAGAATGCTATCTCCTGCAACCAGAATTCATTTTCACTGAACTTAGCGTAGAATTTAGTTTCATGTAACTTCTCCAATACCTTCTGAAGGTATTTCTCATGCTCTTGAAAATTTGCCGAATATACGAAGATATCATCTACAAAAATGATAACAAAATTGTCTAGATATGGTTGAAATATCCAGTGCATCAAATCTATAAAAGTAGCAGGAGCATCGATAACACCAAGCATCACTACAAATATAAAATGTCCATATCGTGTATTGAATGCAATCTTCCGTATGTCCTTCTCTTGAATCCGAACCTAATAATATCCCTGCCTCAGGTCTACTTTAAAAAACATCTTGTCCTTTGTAGTTAATTAAATAATTCATCAACCATAGACAGTTGATATTTATTCTTCACCGTCACTGGATTTAGTCCCCAATAATCTATACACATTTGCAGTGATCCATTATTCTTCTTAATAAATAGCACATATGCTCCCTAAGGAGAAGTACTTGGATGGATAAATCCTTGCTCTAACAATTCTTGTGTTTAATTCAGTTTGCACCATCGAAGAACAATATCTCGACAACCACATAAACTCAGTAGCATACATTCCAATTGTGTTCTTTTTCTGTTTAAAATTTTGGGATTCCCTTTTTCTTTACTCAGTTACTCAATGGGTGTACAAATTCCTTTTCAAAATTTTCCCAAAATTCCACCTAAGTCCATTCTCTATACTAAAACTCCCAATCTCCTCTTTTTTCTGGATCCATCAGTCTTGAATGGGACTTAAAGGCTAATGACAATAAGATACACCTCATTTTCCTTCACATGTTCTAGAATTGTAAGGAGATTCTCCACCTTATCAATCCAAACCTTAGCCTTTCGTCCTTGATTCGTTCCTCTACGAAATCAATGAGGGGGAGACTTTTAGAAATTGAACTTTAATGCAGTCCATTTCTACTTTTGGATGTTGTTCCATTTGTGTTTGAATTCCAATGACATACTGAAGTATCACAATAATATTTTGTAATGCTTGTGTCATTTCATTCCCTTGAGGTTGTATTTCTATTTTGGAAGTAGTATTTCCAATACTATCATTTGCATTCTCTTTTCTTAGTTTCCAGTAATACTACAGGTAACCTTTCACAGTATCTTCTTCTCCCGCTCAGAGCTACTTCAGGAAACACCGAATAAGCATATATATTTCAATATTTTTTTACATATATCATATAAGAAAAGGGTAATGCTACATCATGCATGTAAAACATGCATTTCTTGAGTAATTAATATTTATTTACCCTGATAGCACATTTTTACATATATTATCCTCATATAATCTTTCTCTAATTCTTTGTCCGTGTTTGCATTATTATACATATAAATTCTTCTTTCATTTCCTTAAATTGCTCCAAATATTTTCCTTTCAACTTCTATAATTACTTCATAGTAGGTCACCCATCTGAGGATTTCTCTAGCCCAAGCACGCTAACTTCGGAGTTTTGATGAGATTCAGTGATTAGTGCTCGTTTGATTGCCATATTTTATGTATTATGATAAAATAGGGTTTCTAATGTTCGAAATATACTATTGGACTATTACACAAGTGTGCAAATCCCTATCTACACAATTTACATCATATTGTATATACATGGTCCTTGAGCATGAAATTCTCTACTCATCATCTCACCACTATTGATTCCATGGCTGGAGATTTAAAGCCAATAATTATTGGCTCGATATATGGATTCTGAGGCATTCCTATCCTCAATCTTTTTACAGTCACCCAAATTAGGGATAAAATGCTTTTTCCAGAGACATCATAATTAACTCAACTTCCTCTTCTTCTGACTCATCAGAAGGGATTACACCTAACCCGAATACCAAAAAAATTATATATCCTAGTTACTTTAATATCTAACTCTATAAAATTCATTATCTCTATAAAGCTACATACTATGATGGACTACATTATGTCCCGTTAGAGGCTCAACTATTCTCCACCAAAAACATTTACTATGGGTTCTACTATGCTCTGATAGCAATTGTAACACCCCACATTTCCATAGCGTAGCGGGGTTCACTTTATGGGATGTCGACCCATCCAGTTGCCCAGACAAATGGTCTTTATAACGAGCTTAACTTAGTTCACAACGAAAAATTGCTTAAAAAGCTTCAATAAATACAAAAAATACATTTAGTCTCTCTTATATCACAGTATTCAAAGCACAATTGATATGAGATATAGTATGAGCCTTTGGAAATCCACCATGCTTCTGATCCATAAAATTTTTAAAGAGAAATAACACAGGTGTTAGTGAAAATCATTCAGTGAGTCTTGTGTGTGCTAGTGATTTAAAAACAAATAGATAAATATGTTATTAGCTGTAACTTTGTAAAACCATTGTGGGAAAGCATTGCATTTTTCTACTAAAAACAATTCTGAAACTCTCTAAGAAAAAGTTTATTCAAAGCTCAGTCATTTTTGGAAAGCTGTGTTTCATTTTAGAGTCATTACCCCAAATTTCAAAAAAAAAAAATGTAGGCACTTCCCTCAACAGAAGGTCGGCCTACATGCAAAGCTCACATGGCATCGCCTTTGACATCACAGTCTTATTGCACTAAGGACACAGGTCTATAGTACTCAATTATGCATTGTAGGAAGGATAAGTGCAAATAAACATAATACCGAGTAATTCAAAATATTTTACTTGCTACCGTAAGCCCAGGGGTCCTAATCCTGATGCCAATTACCATTGAGGTAGCAAGGGTTGAACAATGCTAGGTGTCCTACCCAGCCCGTGAACAACCCAAAAATCAAAATGCGAACAAGGCACGACAATTGCCAGGTACTATACGGCTCGCCAGGATGTCTCATCTCATTATCTTGTTGCTCTGTTTGGAATATGACAATCCTCAAAACTAGTTAGGTTACTTGGGGTCGTCTATCTCTAACATGAGCTAGGGCAAAGATCAAAGTCTTTGCTGAGTACTCAACGTTCCCACGGGTTCACAAGACCAATCTAATTCCATTGGATCATAAGGCCAAATAAATAATTCATTCCCGAAGGAATACAAATAGCATTTTACAGGGCTAAAATATAATTTTCCAGAAATTGATCTCACTGGCTTGCAGGACTAGTTAATAAATCCAATTGGCTCTCGACACCAATTAACTATCTTATTCCCAAAGGAATATCAATAAAATATTTTTAGGGGTTAAAATACCGTTTTCCAAAAGTTAATCTCATACTGAGATATTGTTCTCCAAAACCATAGCGAAAAGGGATAAAAGTCCTTCTCATACGATAAAGTATGTTTCCAAAAGTATTTTTGTCATTTGAAGAATACCCGATTTCAAAAGAAGTCTTATCTAGATATTCTTGAATTCTAATTCTAAAAGAAGAATTAAATTTAAGGAATCCCAATTATGATTCACAAAATCCATAATTCACATTTTCCAAAATGTTGTCCGTAAAAAGGAATGTTTATGCTTTCCAAGAATAAAACATTATTTTAACTCATAATTAATGAGAAGAAAGCCTTTCAGGTATATATTTATTTCTAAGAAATATTCATAATTCAAGTGAACCAAATTCCTTAGAGAAAACACCATTTCCTAAACTCTCCAATAATTTTCCATTCAGAGAAACCATATTTTCGCAGAAAAGCACAAGGTCCATTAACCTTGTTACAAAATGACTTTAGGTGAATTATTCACTGATTATGAATAGTTTCATTTTACGAAAAGTTCACATTTTCCATTCAAGCCTAGCATGGCATAATACTAGTTCTTCCTCAGAAAAAACCATAAGATTGTTCAGAGAAACCAAAAGGATTCATAGAAAATTTCTTCAATAAAATATAATTTCACTAGCATAAAATGGAGTTTATAAAACGCGTGGGACCCACCTCGTGCCCTATATCAAATAGCCGTAAGTGTAACATTCCTATATTAAACTCGTGCCCTATTTAATGTAGAAACCTATATTAAAGTCATTTCATTCTCAACATAAAACACGTGGGACTCACCTCGTGACCTATATCAAATAGCCGTAAGTGTAACATTCCTATATTAAACTCGTGCCCTATTTAATGTAGAAACCAGGTGAGTTTATAAAACACGTGGGACTTACCTCGTGCCCTATATAAAATGGCTGTAAGTGTAACATTCCTATATTAAACTCGTGCCCTATTTAATGTAGAAACCTATATTAAAGTCATTACATTCTCAACATAGTAATTGAATCTATGACAATGGATTAGTAGAGTAAAAATGAGAATCATTTATTTCTCATTTCCCTATTTCGAAACATAATGGAATAATATTTCTAAAATAACTAAAACCCATTATCCACTTCTTCATTCCTTTTCTACACTTCATCTAAGGTTTTCGTAAGGTATTTCATCCTTTCAACCTTCCATCAAAACAAATAAATTCAATGCTTTGAATTTAATTCATTCAATCAGAAGCTTGATTTTTTCAGCTTTACACCTGATCCTGGTTATACAATAACTTTTGATTCACAAATCTAATTAATGTCAAACTAGTCCCAAAATATTCCAAGACATTCCTTTATGACTTCCAACTCATGAAATACCAATATCCTTTGCCATTTCATTCCACTTTAATCATAAACTCCCGGCTTCTTCATCCCATCACCGAACTGGCAGCCCTTGGTATTTATACCATAACCCTTTATTCATAGTTCCAAATCATGCAAAATTGGTCCTAAAATGATCCTAAGACATTTAGCTACAAGTTTTAGGTCATGGATTTCAACAAAAAAAAAAAAAAAGAAGCTAATTTGTACGGTTTATTCGTTCTTAAAAGCTGCTCGGAAATTCTTCAAAACAGAATTTCTGTTTTTGTTTCCTTTCTTCACATAACCAACTCTCCTTCAATCTTAATAACTACATAACACTTAATCCATCTCATATTCCATCACAATAGCCCTTAATTCTCTGATTTTTAGAGATAAAGAACTCAGCAACTTAACATTTTCTTTTTTTTTCATCACAAAATCAATAATTATGAACTACAACAACAATAGTTCATTTTCTTTAACAATTAAATCCCTTTTTCCTTTCCATTTTCTTACATCTTCTTGTACAGTCATGAATTACCTTTTTAAACCACATTTAAAACTCCTTCATGCGCCATATAAACATAGCATATAAACCCTCAAACAAATCGACACATATATGCACACACCAATCTTCACCAAACACAGAAATCATGCTAGACAAAATCACAACTTCCATATTTTCCCAACAAAATTCATACCAAAATAATCCTTGCGATGAAATCTATGACTTTAATTCATGAAGTATAGCCTTTTACCTTGTTTTAGTGATTCTCCAAGCTCAACTTCCCCCGAGTTCTTCCTTTTTCTCCCAAGAAATGCTTTCTCCCTCTTTTTTCTATTTTCCCCCCAATTTTCTCTCAATTTTCTCTTCATTTTCTTCCTTATTTCTTCTTCTTTTTCTTGCTGGCTGTCCTTGGTCTTCACTGCCATACATATCAAATTGTGACTAATTTGGTCACAAATTGTGGGCTATCCAATTTTTAACCATTTTTCCTATTTGTTGATTTAATTAATTCCTTAATTCTTATTCTTATTCAATAAGCTTTTGTAATACAATAATCCCACAAATATTTCACTCTCCCAATGATATTTTGACACTTTTTTCATCCTCCAATCATATTACATCGCTTGTCTCAATTTCATCCACACTTCAGAATTTCTTGAGGAATAACTATGACTCCGGTCCATATCGAAAAGATATTTTACTCCTCCAATGGAGTCTATAAATTTCACTGAAGTCAATAGTAGGAGTCAAAAATTCTCAATTCTTCCCAAATTTACAGTCAAAACCTCGATCGCAGTCAAAATGACAATAATGCCCTTGTTACCTCTGACACTTTACTTCATACCAAAATATTCGTCTTATCGCACTGATCAATTTTTGTTCTAAGCATGCCTGCAAACTCTCATTCTATTAAAAGTAGTCACAATGTGAATATTTAGGGTACGAGTAGAACAAATCCGAAAGTTCCTTCTAGATCCCTTTAAATTTCAAATTTTCAATAATGCCCTTAGATATTTTTATTGCACCAAGATGTTCATCTTATTATACTAATCATTTCTAGTTCTGGCTACTAATACAAATTCATATTTTTATCAAAAGTAGTAATCATCCGAAATTCAAAAATGCAGGGTATTACATCAATTGGTATCCATACTGAAAAAATATAAAAGGACTATAGCTTGGAAAATCATTGACATTAAGGGTATTAATCCTTCTTTTTACACTGATAAAATCTTGTTAGAAGAAGGCGTCATTCCAGTGGTACTGCCCTAAAGAAGGATGAACCCCAACATGAAAGAGGTCGTAAAAAGAGAGATAGTTAAGCTTTTGGATGTAGAAATTATTTATCCTATCTGAGATGGTATTTGGTTTAGTCCAATGCAAGTGGTACTGAAGAAAGAAGGGATGATAGTAGCTCCTAACAATAAAAATGAACTCATTCCTATGAGATTTGTTACTGATTGGAGGGTATGCATTCATTATAGAAAGCTTGATGAGGCTACAAGAAAGATCAACTCAGTCCCTTTCATTGATCAAATGTTAGAAAGACTAGCCAAACATGAGTATTATTTTTTTTATTAATTTTTAGGTTATTTTCAAGTTCCTATAGCCCAGAGGATCAAGGGAAAATAACTTTTACATATCTTTTTGGCACTTTGTATATGTTACATGCCTTTTAGTCTTTGTAATGGACTGGGAACTTTCCAAAGATATATGATTTTGAAGGATTAGTGCGGGATATCATTGAGGTATTTATAGATAATTTTTTTTTTTTTTTGGAGATTCTTTTGATATACGTCTAAAAAAATGAAAAGGTACTCCAAAGATGTTACGAAACTAACCTCATGCTCAATTGGGAAAAATGTCACTTCATGGTCCAAGAGGGGATTGTTTTGAGGCCTAAGATTTCAAGGAAAGGGATTGAGGTCGATAGGGCTAAAATTAAGGCAATTGAGAAGCTTTCTCCTCCAACTTCAATAAAATCTATAAGGAGTTCACAAGGTCATGCTATTTATTATAGATGCTTCGTCTTAAATTTTTCAGAACTTTCTAAACCTCTCACTTCTTTGCTTGAAAAAGATGCTAACTTCAATTTTGATTATGAAAGCCTAAAAGCTTTTAATTTACCAAAAGAAAAATTGATTAACTCTATTTTGATTGCACTATATTGGTCCCTTCCATTTGAACTAATGTGTGATGTAAGTGGTTTTGTATTGTGAGCAGTTCATGGACAACGAAGAAACAAGCACTTCCAACTAATTTACTATGCGAGCAAAACTTTAAAGGTGGCACAAGAGAAATACACCAATACGGAAAAAGAAATGCTTGCTATAGTATTCGCTTTCGATAAATTCTATTCCTATCTTGTTTTATCCAAAGTAACATATCATTCGACCCTTAAATATCTTTTGACCAAATTCTAAGCCTAGGAAGATGGGTCTTGTTGTTGCAAGAATTTGATTTGGAAATTATAGACAAAAAGGGAGCTGAAAATTTGGCGACGAATGATGAAGATAGTGATGATACTTTCCTAGATGAATAACTCATGCAAACAAAAGGTAACATTTTTCAAACTCCATGGTTTGTTGACTTTGCTAATTATTCCAAAAGATTAAACTTCACAATAAAGAAAGAAATTCCTTTCCGAAGTAAAGTATTACTTTTGGGAGGATCCTCTCTTGTTTAGGTGTTCTGCGGATCATATCATTAGAAGATGTGTGGATTCAATGGATATTATGGATATTTTAACGCATTGCCACGAAGGACCCACCGGCAGCCATTATCAAGCAAATATCACCGCAAGAAAGGTACTTGATTTTGGATTTTATTAGCCATCGATCTTTAAGGATGCTTATTTGTTTGTTAAGAATTGTTATAGGTGCCAGCGTATATGAAATATTTTTAAAGCTAATGAGATGCCTATGTCCATTTTTCAAGCATATGAAGTATTTGATTATTGGGAAATCAATTTCATGGGGTCACAATTTTTTTAGTAACAAATATATCTTGGTTACAGTGGATTTTATATCCAAGTAGGTGGAAGTACAAGCCTCACCTACAAATAATGTAAGGGTAGTGGTTAACTTTCTCAAAAAGCTGTTTACCTATTTTGGAATGCCTAGGGTACTCATTAGTGAAAAGGGAACTAATTTATGTAATAACCAATTGAAAAATGTGCTTACCAATTTAGGAATTACACATAAGTTTGCTACCTCTTATCACTCCCAAACTAGCGGTCAAGATAATGCGGTTAATAGGGAACTCAAAAGAATTTTGGAAAAGGTTGTCAATTATACAAGAAAAGATTTGAATTCCAAGTTAGATGACACTCTTTAGGCCTATTGGACAGCCTACAAAACTCCCATTGGTACGACTCCCTATGCGTTAGTATATGGAAAATCTTCTCATTTACCTATAAAGATTGAGCATAGGGCACACCGAGCTATTAAACTTCTCAATTTCGATCTTAATTCTATGGGTAAAAGGAGATTACTCTAATTGAGTGAATTAGATGAATGTAGACATGATGCTTATGAGAATTCAAGATTATCTTAGGAAAAAGAGAAAAGATAGCATGACAAATGCCTTTTGCATAATCGTGAGTTCAAGAAAGGTGACAGTGTGTTGTTGTATAATTCTAGATTAAACTTTTTCCAGGTAAGTTGAAATCAAGGTGGTCCAGACTGTTTGCGGTCTCTAAAGTCTTTTCCTTTGCAGCTATTGAGGTGTTGCATACCTACAAGGGGCCTTTTAAAGTCAATGGTAATCATATGAAACACTACTTTGGGAGGATTTCAAAGGATTAGACCGACATGATGCTACACTTCAAGAGCAATAATCTTCTTTAATTTAAAAGGGTGTTCTTTCTTGTTTTTCTTACTTTAGATTTTACATTGTTCTCTTTCATGGTGTGTTTTGTTTCTTCTATTTTTCCTTAGGTACTTAGGAACAATGATGCCAATGCAATACTCTTTTCTTCTTTATAGAATAGAATGGTTATTTCCTTCTTTTGACAATTATGCCTTGTAGAGTATTTTAATTCCATTTTCCTTTGATATTTTCTTCTTTTGGTTATACTTTCTATTTTGACTACCTTTTAAGGTATGTTCCATCTTAAGTGTGGGGGGAAGGGGGGGGGGGGGGGGAGGGCAGGGGAGGATGTAGAATGTTCTTGCCAAGGGTTTGTGAATTACTTGATTAGGTTGCCATTTGTGATTATAAGATTTTTTATTTTGTAGCTGAACTACCATAGGAATGTTTTTATTTTCTTCAGCTCTTTATTTCTATTTTGTCCTATGGATATGCTTTCTTGTGATATTTTCAGCAATTGAGGACAATGCTCAATTTTAGTGTGGGGAAGAATACTTTTACCACCAAGTGCATTTGTTTTTAAACATAATGGCATTTCTTAGATTTTGGGGACAATTGTTTTTCATTTTTTTTCTATAAAAATTAGTTTTGGCATGGAGTTGTTTTGTTTTGTTTTTGTTTTATAATGAGGTTATGATTTTCTTTTCAGCTTTAGGTATGAATTTGTCATTCAATTCGTTGGATTTTGTTGGCATAAATTTATATATTAAGTTGAATATCCTAGGTCGTGAAAATTTAAGTGAACTTTGGTTACATTTTAGGACTTGGATTTTATTTTTCTTTTTTTATTTGGGTGTGGATGATACGATGAAATATAAGAAGAGTTATTGATTAATTCTTGCTCCATGGTTTCTCAATTTGTTTACCTTGGAGTTGTGAATAAGGATAGTGAGGAATAGAAAAGGTCTAGGAATGCAAAATGTATGTCTTTTGGTGCAAAACAACGTGTGAAAATTGTGTGAGTTGAAAAAAAAAATGAGTGAAAAAATGGGAGGGCTTTAAAATTCCTAGAGGGGGCTAATACTGAGAGAAGTACAAAGCATTGTTCGTTGTAATCTCTTGAGGCTATCAATTCCCAAATGCAAGAAAAAAAATTCTGATGACTAAAGGGGGCTAGTATGGTGAGTAAAGAGACATCTATTTCACTTAAAGCTAAAATCCGTAAGTCTCTTGAAAAAGTGTGTTAAAGAAATGAGAGATTTATTTTGCTACTTAAAGTTGTGCAAATCTGATTCCATGAAGCATGACTTGCATAAACAACTTGATGTATAAGATTTGTGTTATCTATTTTTTTGCTTGAACTGTGAAATAATTTTCTTAAATTAAATTATAAACTTATTTAACTTAACTTTGAGGGCCTTGGTACATTCTGTTTAATACGTGAGTTTGTGAAGTTTTTGAAAGGGTTGAATGTATTACAAGTTTATGTTCTAGGATTAGAAGGAAATTGTGGATTTGTTATGAATAAATTTGTTGAGGAGATAGATTATTTTGTGTGCTTTGTTTCAAGTGTTTGTTTAGGGATAAGTAAAGGCTTAAGTGTGGGGGAATTGATAGGGGCAAAATTTGCTACATATTTTGAAAACCATTTATGATGAAATTGTGTTGTTTTTTGGATGAAATGGTTCTTCAATTCCTCTCTTTTATGTTCCTTTGATATTTCTTTGCATTGAAAATGTTTTCCTTGAATTTAAAGTTAAAACTGCAGAAATTGTACAAAAATTGGACGTCGGACAGAATAGAGTTGATTCCAGATCATACCTAGGAACTCCTGCCGGCTTTACAATGGAAAAATAGAGCACCAATAGAACAAAACCTCAACCCGGATAGTGCTAGGCTGGCATTGCCTCAATTGCTTCATCTGGCCCTAGATGTCTACCAATCCCACATCCGTTTGTAGTCCTTTTCAAGTCGGATTTGGAAATTACTAGAGACTTTTTTTTTTTTTTTGGAATAAGTCTGTAGATAGGAAAAGACATCCATGGATGAATTTTGCAACTAAGAAGGTTATATATATATATATATATATATATATATATATATATATATATATATTATCAAATAACAAGCTACAATCATAAATTCAAGAAGCTATATTAAGAATTATAAAAGAAATTAGTGAATTCATTAAGAGGAGCATCGTATTGGAGGAGTTCCTATGTTTGTCCGTGCTTGTCTATGAGTTCCTATCCTGTTCCTTTGTTTTTCTTTTCTAGACAATGTTGATTTCATTGATTTTAATTGTATTTTAGAAGGATGTTGTGAAGTTATGACTATGTACTGAGTTTATATTTGATCAATTGATTTATTTATTTCTAGTATCTGGCTACTTTGGTTTATTTGATGAATTGATTGGTTATTTCTTTCTTCTAATTGACTTGGGAAAGAAGATTGGAAATAGTTTCAATCTAATTGATTCTATATTTGCTTTCTTGACTAACTTGTGAAAGGAGGCTAATAATTGAACTTAAGTAATCAATGGTTGATTGATGTCATGTATAGTATAGGGATAGTGATTGATTTCATACTTTAATATCACCAAGAGGTAGGGATATCTTCTAGGGAATTATTTCTTATACATCTTTTTGGTTGTTTTGGTGAGATTAGGAAATCAATTAAATTAGCTAAGAAGACAATGAATACATAACTTGGGAAGGAAGTAGAGTCTATATTCAATTTCCTTCATGATGCTAGAGTGGTAAATTGATTGTAACAATTGAGATTTTATCATAGTTATCTTTTTGAGAAAATTTCATCCGAGTACATGTTTTTCCTTCATCATATTTGTATATATTTTACTTAAGATTATTCTATCTTTTCTAAATACCTATAAGTTAGAAAATGAATAAAAAATGATTAGGGTGTACTTATCTCTTGAGGATAGATACTCGTTAATGTCCTATATTATGCTTTACAATAGACGTACTTGCTCATTAGTTTGATTTGACATTAACGTTTTAATCAAAATTTGATTGGAAATGAAAAAAAAAAAGGGAAAACTTTGTAGGCCCGAATTTAATTCATTAGCTGGGGGCCTACTTGCATATCAGGCCACCGCCTTAGCAATTAAAATGCTTAGGCGGTCACATGCTATACAAACAGGCAACCGTCTTGGTAAAAGAAAAGAACTGTAATTGTTTGGAAAAACAATTTCGCTGTCCAATTCCCTTTTTTTCTCTTGTTCGCTGTTTATCCCCCCCCCCCCGTTTTTCCTTACATCATACTAGAAACAATTTCTGTAGGATTTCTCCATTTCCAGTTGTTTCCCTTTTCTTCATAGAAATAATTTCGGGTAACAAATTTTTTTTCCCCCTAGAAATAATTTCCTCAGGATTTCGTAAATCCTTTTATTTCTTTAGTTAACATTTCAGTGAACAAAATCCTAGAAGCTATTTTCACAATAGTTTTAGTTATAGAATTTAGAAATCCACAAATTTTAAATCAATTTTGATCACAATCAAAACAAATATTTTTATTTTTCTATAAATAAAATTATAGGATTTTATAAATTCTTTTACTAAAACCAATTTTAGTAATTAATACGCGAAAAAATAATAACCCACTAAATGCATATTTCTAGAATCAAAACATTCGTAAAACAATTTTATGGACCCAAATTTATTTATGAAACAATTTCAAGAATAATAACAAATTCATACAAGATAGCTCTGATAATGCTGTTGAATTTTGATCATGCAACAACAGTTTATGCATAGTACAAATTAAAAAAAAAATTTCATGCAAAGAATTACTCGTATATAAATGAATGGGTTAAGAGAGAAGAAAAATTTTGTCACCTGAAGAATATAGTTTTTATAATTTTCTCTCGCGTGAATCCCCTTCTAAAATTGATCAAATTAAGCTACTAAATTCCAAGTATAGGAATTTCTCCAACATTATTCACACGAGAAACTATACTCTACCAGCACCATGAACCGATGCTAGTAGGTTTTGTTTAGTGGCATTGGGATTAATTTTAGGGAAGAATGAAAAAGCTATTAGATTTCTCTGTGTTTTATCTTGTTTCCTGAAGGCGGCTGTATGTCTCAGTCATAGAGAACCAATTCACTGTTAACCTATATCACATCCGCCACCTTTAACCTTTTTAAAACACACCTACATGCCTTCTGTTTCCTTAACCTTTTAGGAAACAATTATTTAACCTTTTTAATTAAGCACTTTGGATTTAGAAATTGCTATTTGGACCCTGAATTATCATAAGTTCATAATTCACCCATGTAGGATTAAATAATTAAAATTTACCCAACTAATTATAATACTTTATAATTAGTCCATAATAATTAATTTTCTCACAAATTAACCCATAATATTATCATATAATATCTTGATTATCACTTCTTCTATTCTATGTGAGCTTTTAGGTTTTTTGATCTATTGGTAGTGAAATATGAATTAATTCAAATAACTATAGAATAAATAATCCTAAAAAAATTTGAATTAGCTTATTAATTCTAATCAAGATTAATCTATTTATTCTCCAATTAATAAATTCATGTTTAGATGACCATAAGCAGCATTTAGAAAGATATCATGACCACATAACAATCTAGAAAGTTAAGTGACTGGATGTGAACCTTTTAATAACAAAATATCATTACAATAAACTCCTTTCATCATACTATATCACATTCGGTTTAGTGTATGGAATTAGTGCAAACTCCCTGTAGAATATAATTAATTCTAACCCGAATTTATTAGTACTTGTTCCAAAATCTATTACTCAAGATGTGTATCATTTGGAGTTAATTCCAACACACAATTACCTTAGCCAAAGACTTCTTGAGTAATGATTCATTGCAAGTGGCCATGAGATATACACCCCTGCTATTAGGAGTGATGAATTCTTTGTTGACCCTGTCAACTACTTCCATTAACTTTATGTTGTACCCAATATCCTTCCTGTAGATGGTCCTTTATAAGATTCCAAAGATTAGAATCAATTTACAATGCTCAGCAAACAACATACCTTAGAGATCTAAAGTCTAAGAATATTTGCACATTTACTAGAATGAGACTCTATCACTGGCACTAAATAGTTATTCATGTGATTACCTCATAGCTAGGTCATCCAATGTACTTATTTAAATAACAAACATCCGCGTGTTAACTTTGAGTATCACAATACTTATGGATGTGAGAGCCACCGCTTAATCTAATCAAGAAGTTTAACACGTACTAGTATTTACATATTAATGATGTCCTATTTCATTACTACTATGACTAGGGATAGTTTAAGAACAAGTACTACAAAGTGTAGTAGGAATCACATATTATGATCTCTATCACGGTTTTCATAATACTGTACAATGTGTAAGGTATTTTATCTATCAATTTTACGTGTATACACATATGAAACAAGGAAACTAAAGGATAAAGAGTGCCTTTATTAGATAAATGTGCAAACTATGTTGTATAAATGGATTGGTTCTAGGGCATAACTTTAACAAAAATGACACCTCTTGTTTTATGTTAACTGGCACTGGTTGCTTGTAACCTTCTTGAAGTTTCACCTTAAATGACTTCAATTGGAATGAGTTATGTGGCACCGATTATTCTCTGAAGTGCTGCAATAATTAGGCTCCTATACTGAATGGCGTCAGTCAACTTGAATTAAAAGGCGCCAATTATCTTTAAGAATGTTACATCTAACCTCTCTCCCTTGTTCTTGGTCTCTATTGCCCCCTTGGATGTTTTCTTGGCTCTCCATGAGGCTTTGTAGCTACGTAAGACACCATATTAGCTTCCCTTGATTTTCTATTCCTTTTACATCTTGTTAATGCTCCCTTGAATGGAATCCTAAGTCTTACTCCTTTTGCTTTTTAAATCTTGGCCTTGTATACTCCTGATCTTCCAACTGGTTTTGTAGTCAAGATTGGTTCCTCTTACTACTCCTTTAGATTGCCTCCCAGAATGTGCATCTTTGACCTCTAGTCCTTGCTTATATGTTCTCTTGGTATTCTTCAGGGATTGTTGTTACTTTATTGGTCACTTGGGCCTTCTTTTCCGAATCCATCTCTTCACGCACCTTTTGGCTCTTGGCCTAATGGTTTTGTTAACTTGAAATACTCCATAAAACCTCTAGAAAATGGACCTCACCCAAGGAATCATAAGTTTTGATTTGGACCTCTCTCTCTATTTTGTGTATTGACCTTCATGCCTGGGAGGATTCCTAACAACTTCTCGAACTATTTTGTTAACAATTTATTCTTACAATACTTGTTCTTTCATACACCATTTGCAATTTTTCTCATGCATCTTTAGTAGAGACACATTTTGTAATTAATTTGTATTCATCAAGACCAACTGTAAAATATATTATATTCAATATTTTAGCATTAGCACTGTTGAGATGATATTCAACATCTGTAGAAAAAAACCACATGTTTCTTCTTCAACTCTAGTAGAAACACTTGGTAATGGCGGGAGTTTCCATCCTTGTACAACAACTTTCCAAGCATTAGTTTCAAGATTAAAAAATTGGGCTCTAGTTTTCCAATAAGTATAATTCTGTAAATAAGGATGGTTAAGTAATAGAACTTCCTTTTTTCACTAGTCCAGATATGGTTTTCCAAACCAACTACCAAGATGTCACTTGTGATTGTAATAGCAACTCCAATATGGTTAACAAGCTCTGATACTAGCTGTGGGGTTTGGTTTGTCAATATTCTGTGTAATTGTTAAATTTTCCTATTAAGGGTGCGTTACTTTGATAGATAGAAATAAAAAGTTCAATGAACACAACAAATTATTAACATAGTTCTGCTATCAACCACCCTATATCTATAGGTCCTAAACTAGTACATCAATCCACCAAAACATTAATAAAACTAGCAAGAATACACTTATCTCATTCATTAGCTGATCTCTAGTGAACTCTAATAGAACACCATGCCATTATTCATTATCAAACTCTGAAAGACCTTTACTCGATCCAACTACCTCGATTCTGTTGCCTCTAATTTTTATTGCAACTGCATAGCGGTTTTTGGTTTAACTCCAAGAAACTTTTAAACCAAAAAGCTATTTGATTTAAAGAAGAATGATTCAAGTTCCTCTTGAGAATTTGTTGTTATTGTAGCAATCAACTTGAATCGTGAAGAAACCTTTAACAATGAGAAATAGCAAATTGCATCAATGATGTATTTATCATGAACACTCAAAGATTTGCATGAATTCCTTGGGGTACTACACGAGTCTAACTACTAGACCATAGAGCGAGCAATCCCTACATCTAATCATCGAGCATCACTTGGATTGACTTAGGAATTCATTGGTTCCCCTTATATCACCCACAACAAAAAAGAGAATGAATATATGCCTTAGAAATTTTTTATTGCCAATTCATAGTACCTTTCCCTGCTCTATTATTGATTCTTGGTAAACTGCACCCTTTGCCTTAACTTTTGTGAATGCATATAAAACTGATTCTTTTTCGGAGCTGAAAATAGAAGTGAATACGGTATGGTTTAGCAGGGAAGACCTCTTTTATCCGAGCATTTGAGGCCCAGGATGACACAAATTCTGTCATTGGATTGTTCTTATAATCAGAATTTCGTGTGACCCTCAAAAAGATAATTGTCTTAGTTGAAAGTCTAGCGAGGAATAACATCACTTATAATCTACCTACTCCACCTACTGATCTAAACCACTTACAACATGAAAATCCATAGTCTCCCCCTCATACCTTAATCTACAATGACCGAATAGACTGCTTCCCACTAGTTAAATTACTTATTTTCTTGTTGAGTTCCTCCAGTTGAGATGCCACCACATTGATTTAATGTAAACCTGTTTGTATTATAGGTCTAGCCCTACTTGCCTACCATTAAAAATTTCACAATCATCTCCTCAATTAGCTCTTAGACAGCCACTATTGTTTCATTATTCAATTATCCTCTTATAGCTATATCTATTTAGTAGCAAAATTAAGCTTATTGTAAAAGGTTTGTACCTATAACAATGTAAGTAAGCCTTGGTATAGGCATCTCCTTATATCTATCCTATGTTACATATATTATTTTTGAATCCTATTGTGAATAGGCAAAGATACTGTTTCTCAGCTTCACAGTTTCTTGAAAGCACTTCAAAAGGAATCTTTCAAGCAAGTAGACAGAAGTAGTAATTGAACTAGTGGGTAGAGATTTTAGCTAAGTTTTAGCCCTATCATGAAGAGAGAATGGAAATATCCTTAAGTGAATGGCACTAGGAGCTATATTATTACTCTTGAAAATCATAGATTTCAAATAAACTAGTTTTCTATGCATTTCGCGTTTAGTATCCTTATCTAGCAGAACAGTAAGATATTAGACTTTATTTTAATATTATTCGCTACAACAGGCAGTGAAGTTAAGCTTGATTGTGCCTCTGTCAATCATAGTTTTGGTAATCTAACAATAGTCCAATGTGGTTCCACCTTGATGATATGTGATTTTGTATTGAACCTCTATGTGTGTTGCTTAAGTCTTTCCTTTAAATTCCTAAGAATTATCTTTTGTATCTTCGAATCTACTTTAGATAAGTTAGATAGATTGCTCCAATCATATACCATGATTCACTTTTCATCTACAATAGAACTCATAATCATGATCACAAAAGACAAAAAATGGAAAGAATGTAAATCAAAGATAAACAGAACAAAATAGAAAATAATGATTATATTAAAAAATTTAATTTTCCAAATATTATGTTGTAATCCCTTGGGACATCAAAAGCCTTCCACTCTCTGCACTCTGGGCTTTAAGGCAATTCCATTTCTCATTCCTATAGTATAATCTAATAAATACAAGTACCAATGCCCTAATGACCTTAAAGACTAGTGTCGACTTCTTTTTATTAGCTAATCCTCAAATTGAGATGATATAATGAATACAACTAAATTATACAAAAACTAAATTAATAAGTAATCAGCCTAAAATGAACTCAAACAACAAGGAGAAGAACAATTGATAACAAGACTATGACCAAGATATAGAATACTCCTAAACCATAATATATTAAGCTTCATAGATCACCTAATGATTAACGCAATATCTTGGACAAGAGGAAATTGCTAAGTTAACTTATATACTCTCTCAAATTGTATTATTTCTGTAGCAAAGTTGATTGATTAGAATCTCTTTCTAACTAAAACCTCCAAGAATGTATCAGTTTCTATGAATTCCCTTGATAGGTTTGGCCCTAACCAATAAGTTTTATGTTATCTGATATCTAAGATTACATGCAACTGTTGTTATTGTTGTTGTTGTTGCTGATGTTGCTGTTGCTGCTGCTGTTGTTGTTGTTGTTAAATGATCTATTCATATGAATGATTTCTCAATTTCTTATATAAAATTAGATCATTGAATTAAATTTCTCACAAAACTTAACTCAATGCAACATATAAATCATAAATAATTCACAACAATATGGACCTTTCAAAATCAAATAATTAGCATAATAAATCAAATTTATAGTTCATACTATTTAGATCTTATAAAGATTACTTCATACAAACAAAATAAAAATCAACAATTAAGAAAGACAGCATATAAAAAGAATTTATTCTGATGAACTTTTAAATTCTTCAAATGACTTCACTTAGAATTGATGGATTCACCCTTATTTGTGTCTTCGTTCTCTCTTTTTTTTTTTTTTTTTTTTACTGTATTGAAAGGATTCTTTCTAAATTGGTCTATGATAATCTTTACTACTCCCTAAATCCCTCCTTTTAAAGTTAGACTTTAGGATTTCGAAACTGATTCTAGATCGAACACAAGGGTAGCCACCTAGTTATGTATACAACTGTGTACTCCATAAACGGTTATATTTTAGAAAGCACAAAGTTAGTGACATGACATGACCATGTCCCAAATTGTGCAGCCCTCAGAAGTTTCATATGTTTACTATATTCCTGTTCTACTAAGCCTCCGTTCAAAAGTGAGGCAGCTTTGTAGACCCTTTATCCTCGACACTTGTGATTTGTCTTCTTAAAATCAACTTAAATTGATCCAAAATCATTTCTAAGCTTCTTCATTATCCAAATAAACCCTAAGATCAAAATATGAACATAACTAAGAACTAAAGCTTAGGAAATCAAGTAAAAAGGACCTTTAAAACCACAGTAACAGTATACATTAACAACTAATCTATAAAACCAAGTTGATTATCTGAAATCTTTACAATGCCCCTTAACCTATGTTCTATCACTCTCTCCCAAAGCTTCATAGTATGGCTCATAAGTTTAATCTCGTAGTAATTGGCATAATCTTAAACGTTCCCTTTATTCTTGTACTGAGGAATCAAAGTAATATTCTTCCACTATGTAAGAATTTTATTAACTCTGTATATCTTACTGAACAGACTTATCAACCATGCAACAACTATCTCTCCTAAATGCATCTAAACGTGAATCAGTACACCATCCAGTTCCCTTGCCTTCTTCAGTCTCATCATCTTAAAAGTCTCTCGAACTTCATGCTTCTGAATACGATGAATAATTGCATGATTAACCTCTCCACTCGAAATCTTAGTGTCACCCATGTTCGAAACTGGAACATGATTCTGGTTAAATGACTTATCAAAATTAGACCTCCACCTCTCCTTGATTTCCTCGTCTTTAATAAAAACTATGGTTGTCGTTCTTCACTTATTTCACCATACTAATATCTCAAGATTCTTTCTCCTTAAAATGACCAAATATATATATATATATATATATATATATATATATATATTCTTCTCCATATCTTTAGTACCCAGCTTTTCACATAAATCCTTAAAAACCGTTGATCTTGCTTTTTTAACAACTTCTTTAGCTTCTCTTCTCGCAACGTTATACTTCTCAAAATTCTTAGCATTTCTACACTTCCCTAAGTTTCTAAAGCACTCTCTTTTACTCTTTTGGCTTCTTTCACATTGTTGTTCCTCCACGACGTGTCCTTGTTCAGTGATACTTTTCTGTTAGATTCATTAAACACTTTCTTAGCCATTGTCCTAATATATTGATTTATCTTTCTCTCTATAAAATCTGTATCCAAATCCATATTGGAAGACCAGTCATCTATCTGGACTAACCTATTGACAAAAGCTGTTCTTTCACCCCCTGTAGCTTCTACCTCTTGATCCATCAACCCAATGACTTCTTTGCTTTTCTTTTTTCCTAAAAAAAAAAAAAAAAATTGGGGACCAACAGCCTATATTTTATACCCACATATGAAAAACATACCACATAATAAAGAATTCTATCTGATTGGCATTTAACCAGCTTTTAAAAGTTACTAAGTGAGAATCTCTTTTCTTAAACTAGGTGTTTGCTATAGTCAAATCATAGGTTAAGCCAAAGTCAATAATAGTAGTTCTTCCCTCATTTCTATCTCTAAAATCCTGACCTCTATAAACACTCTCAAACTTGCTCTATCAGTACTCACATGTCCATTTAAATCACCAACAAAAAAAAGCTTTTTTCGCACATGGTACACTTTGTACAACCTCATCTAAATCTTTCGAAAAATATTATCTAATTGAATCATCAAGTCCAATTTATGGTGCATAAGCAGTAATAACCATTGTAATTTTGCCATCAATCATGATCTTAATGCTCAAAATCCTATCATTCTTCCTTTGTACTTCTACTACATTATCAATAAGCTTATGGTTAATAATAATCCCGACTCTATTTCTATTCTTAACTCTACTTGAATACCAAAGTTTATAACCCCATGGTGCTACTACTCTTGCTTTCTTACCTACCCATTTGGTTTCCCAAAAAACATAAAATGTTAATATTTCTTCTCTTCATACCCTAAACTAATTTTGTCAATCTACCAATCAATGATCCTATATTCAAGAAGCTAGATGGATCCTATCAATATGAACTATTTTTTTAACCCTGCACCCATGCATATTTGACACTGTATCCAGGGATCGACATAGTGTGTTGCTTCCGGGCAATAACATAGTAACCCAAGCACATTCATCACTATACTCGAGTCTAAGAAATGCAGTGTGTCGCTGAATAGGGAAAGCCCCCATGAAGTCAATCGATTGGCTCATGTCATGAATGTGACTGTGTTTTACAAGGATAGTCACAAACTATGCCATAGCTCTTCTCTTTTATCTAGGCATCAAATCAGCAATGAATATCGGAAACATAGTTTGCGAAACATGCCAGCGTAGTTGAGTATAAATGTTAAACCTGCAATAAAAATAGAAGAAAAAAATGAAAAGAAAAGAAAAGAAAAGAATTCATGTTGTAGAATCTTCTATTCATGGAGATCGCAATAAATTCTTTCTAATTCTTCTGGGCTCCCTCTGTAGTAAGGCTTTGGCCTATTGCCATTTACAATAATAGTCCCCTTTTTCTAGATACACTACCTCAATTACTCTATTAGAACTCCTTTGTTTCCAAGAACAGCCCCGACCATCTAGACTTCAGTGTTTTGAGAAAATGCCTCAATCTTGAATTATATAGAAGCATTTTATCACCTTCCCTAAATTCTCTACTAGAGAAGATATGCTGATCATACCTTTTCTACATTTTGTCATTATAAATTCTCGAATTTTCATATACATCATTTCTACACTCTACTGGTTCATTCAACTATGGAAACCTCTTATTTTCTATATCATTTAAATTAAAACTTACTAGCTTAGTTGCCCAAAAAGCTTTATGTTTAATGTTTATTGTTAGGTGACAGGATTTTACATAAATAAATTTGTAAGGTGTTGTACCAATAGGAGTTTTAGAGGCTATCCTATATGCCTAAAGTACATAATCCAAATTTACTTTTCAATCTTTTCTTGTAGGACTCACCATCTTTTCCAAAATTTGCTTTATCACTCTGTTAGTCAACTCTACCTAACCACTATATTGGGGATGATATGGGGTAGCAAGCTTGTGAGAGAAATGTAAATGCTTGAGCATCTTCTCCAACTAGCTATTGCAAACATGCATCACTCTATCACTAGTGACAACTCTAGGGACTCCAAAATGAATGAACAACTTCTTAAGAAAATTTATCACCACTGTAGCATCATTTATCAGAAAAACTTGTGCCTCAGCCTATTTTGAAACATAACCCATTATACCCAAATTTTATTTGTTCCCAAAAGATTTAGGAAAGTGTATCTTGCACACTTGAAAAGCTTTAAGAGGCATCTATAGAGCTTTAGAGATGTTTCCTATTCGTTGACACCTATAATAGCTCTTCACAAACCTGTGTGCATCCTTAAATGCTGATGGCCAATAAAATCCATATTCAAACACCTTCTTTTCAATTCTGGCCATTAAAATTCCTCCTATCTCTTTACCCCAGTACTGCTCCTATTACAAAATCACTAGCATCACACATCAACTCAAATAGATGTGACCAATCGGGTGATACCGAGATAGGTGAATCAATGAGTTTTTGCTTCAGAATATTGAAAGTAGATAAGCAATTATCAACAAAATAGAATTAGGTGTATTTCCCTAGCAAGAGGTTAAATACTTTGAGATCTATGAAAAATCCAAGATGAATATTCTGCAGAAACTTGCATGCCCTAAGAAACTCCTAATAGTCCTCACTAATGTGGGTGGAGGAAGTTTTTCAGTAAGCTTATTTTTACTTTGTCCACCTCTAAACATTTCTTTGAAATGTTGTGTCCCAAAACAATACATTTCTTGACCATAAAATAGCAGTACACCCAATTTAAAACTGGATTAGTCTCCTCATACCCTTACAACACCTTCTCTAGAATTTTTTAGACCTAACTCAACAGAATTTCAAAAGACAGAAAAATCATCTATGAAGACCTCCATAATATCACCAATTAAGCCTTCAAAAGCAGCCACACACATCTCTGAATTGTACCTAGACAGTTACAAAGACCAAAAGGCACATGATGGTAAGCAAAAGTACCAAATGGATGAGTGAATATGGTATTTTCTTGATCTTCTAGAGCTATTAGAATTTGAAATTAACCAGAGAATCTATCCTAAAAGTATATAGTACTTATGGTCTGGCAATCTTTCCAATATCTAGTCGATGAAGAGAAGAAGAAAATAATCTTTCCTTGTATCTTCATTCAACTTTCTGTAATCAATGCACATCCTCTATCCAATAGCAGTTCACATTGGAATATGCTCATTCTTCTTATTGGTGGCTACTATCTTTCCTCCTTTCATTGATATCACTTGAGTTAGACACTGATAGAGATATGGTAAATGATTCCTAAATCTAACAATTTGATCACTTCACATTTCATTAAATCCTTCATGTTGGGATTGAGCCTTTTTTGAGGTTGTACCATTGGTTCTACGCCCACTCCCAACAAAATTTTATATGTACAAAAGGTTCGGCTGATTCTTTTTATGTCAGGGATCCTCCATGAAATAGACTTGTTATGTCTCTTCAAAACTTGGACTAATTACTCTTTTTATTCTACTGTAAAGATCTTTCCAATAATCACAGGAAACTTGTCATTGTTACTCACAAAAGTATAGTCTAGTTGGTCTGGTAACTCTTTCATACCAAGTCATGAGGATCTTCAATTGATGATTTTATCTTCCTTAGGCTTGCTCTCTTAATGCTCTCAAAATTTCCAACACTTGATGTTTCTTCAACCTCCCATATACATGCTGTATTATCCTCCACAAATTTATATTTCTCCGCTTCTTATAACCAATTTCCCTATACATTATTCTTCGAGAATTTCTATAGGAACTCATCAATACACTCATGAAGAACATCAATCCTAAAACAAGAATAGTCATCATGAATGGATGCATGTTTCATACCTTTAGATTATTGAATGGTAAGTTCTTCATCTTTAACCCTAAGTGCCAGCTTCCCTTATGAACATCTATAATAGCTTTTGCATTTGTAAGTAATAGTCTACCCCAAATTAAAAGGCATCTTAGAATCCTCATCCATGTCACGAACCACAAAATCAACAGGAAAAATAAATTTATCTGTCTTGGTAAGCATATCCTCTATGATCCCCCTAGAGTACTTTATAGATCTATTGGCTAGTTGAATGCTCAACCTAGTGGGCTTAAACTCTCCCAAGCCTAGATTCTTAAAAGTCTCAAATGGTAAGATATTAATGCTATTAACCAGATTAGCAACAGCACTCCTGAAAGTCAAACTACCAATTTGATAAGGAATGGAGAAACTCCCAGGATCCTTTAACTTTTGAGGTAAATTGTCCTTGTTTTGTAGAATTGTTGAACATTCTTCATTTAGAAATATAGTGGATAACTCTTCCAGCTTCCTCTTCTTTGATAGGATATCTTTGAGAAACTTGTCATCCTTTGGCATCTGAGCCAATGCTTCAATGAGAGGGAGATTAATGTGCAGTTGCCTAAATAGCTCCAAAAATTTTCCTAAATTGTTTATCTTCCTTTCCTTTTTTCAATCTACCTGGGTAAGGAACAAGAGGCTTATATTCATAAGCTCTATCCACAACTAGGTTATCACTATCTGCACTGGCAGATGCCTATTCATTGGTTACGACTAGTCTTGGATTGTCCCTAAAGCTATCCTTTTTTCGTTCTCTCCACTACAAAAAAAAAAAAAAGGGACAAATACGACGAAGAAAAAAATAACGGTAAAAAAATTGTCATAATAGGTTACTTTATGCGACGGTTTTGAGACATCGCAATAGATAGACTTAATACGATGGTCCAATGCCAACCGTCGTATTTTGTAACCAAATTCGATGGTTTACACAAACCGTCGTAATAGATAAACCAAATATGACGGTTTATTATAACCGTCGCAATAGAGTAGGCCAAATACGATGGTTTTTTCTAACATTCGCAGTAGAGTAGACCAATTACAATGGTTTATTATGACCGTCGCAATAGAGGAGACCAAATATGACGGTTTATTGTAACTGTCGCAATAGATTAGACCAAATACGATAGTTTATTGTAACTGTCATTTTTAGTCTAATTATAACAAAATCCCTAAAAATTATTTTAAATTTTATCTGATTATTTTTAAATTTAGGTACAATTCTATTGGTAATGATTACAATAAAATTAACGGTTGGATCATTAAATTGACTTCTTTATATTTGTAAATACTAAGATATCTTTCTATTTTATAGATATTACCACACAAATGTGATAAAATAAAACAAATGACCTTCAAATTTGGTCACTGAACTTGTTTAAACTTTATAAATAAATGTAGTGTTTAGATCACTGATTTTTCAAATACATTTTTGTTTACATCTTAAGTTTTCATAAATTGGTATTAAAGAGCTTGAATTTCATTTTAATTTTAGTTATTCTAAGAGATATATATATATATATATATATTATTTATATAATATATCCTTATTAGTTAGTGAATCTTAGATTATATATTATATAACATAATTTTTTAATTACGAACACATATATATGTGTGAACATATATATCTACCTATATAACCTAGGTAGAGTATACTATCTATTGATTATTACATTTAATTATATATATAGACATTCTATCTATAATTTTTATTGTAAAAGTAAACTTTATATAGTTTTATTTGTCACATTAGTAATATATATATATATATATATATATATATATGTGTAAGTGTGTGTGTGTGTATAAATAAAATAAATAAAAAATATTTGTTAAAAAAATTAAGATTGTAACTTATTACGACGACTAATCATTAGATGGCTGTACAGATTAGGAATTAAAATAATAATTATGATTAGTATAATACTACTGTGAACTTGTGGTTTGTAATGTTGTCTCTTATTAATGAGCAAAATATCCTTATCAGTTGTACCTCTTGTAATGCTTATGCAGATTCCGCACTTGAGATTTATATATAAACTGATATAAGTACTTGGCATTTAAACAGATTTAATTCAAGAGGGAGAGGATATGAAATATTTTCACTACATATTTGGAACTCATTTCATATCACAAACATAATATTGAAACTAATCATTTCATTATCAAGACTGATTTTCGATTTTTGTATTGTGCAGGTAAGGAAATATTCTAAAGCCCAACCCACTGAGGAGAGAAAGAGACAAGGAGGAAGGGGAAAAGATGATACTTGGAAGGGACAAGAAGGAGGGGAAAAGATGATACCGGGGAGGACAGACGTACTCAATTTGTTTCTTGTGTTACATGTACTACTATTTCTAATAGATTCCTTGGCATTTCCTACTTGTTATACATGCAGTATAACTTCTCTTGTAGAGTTTAAGGATTATTTATGATTTCAATGTTCAAGAGATTAATTTTAATTTATTTAGCATTAAGCAAATTGTGTTTTTTGTGATTGGTGTTGAATGAGTTGAGTGGATTGTATTTAGTTTGAAATTGCAGGTGGATAGGCCTAAATACCAAGTAATTATTTTTTTAAAAAAAATTAATCGAATAAAATGGTCACAAAACCGTCGTATTTACTTATCAAATCCGACGGTCACAAAACTTTCGTATTTGCTTATCAAAAGCGACTTTCACAAATCGTCATATTTGGTTATGGCTTAACACAACAAATACGACAGTCAGAGACAATATTTTCACTAATGGTCACAATTATTGAGTAATTAATTGCAACGTAGTAATTACGATGGCTGGCAGCCATCGTAATTACTCAGCAGTTGTGACGGTTAGGGTCGTCGCAAATAACCGTTGCAATTAACGAGTATTTGTGACAGTTTAAAATCGTCGTATTTACGAATAATTGTAACGATTTTTTCACCAAATACGACAGTTCGCAGAATCTCAGTCAGGGTGAGTAATTGCGATGCTTTTCCCTGACCATCATATTTACACCGTCGCATTAGATAATGGTTTTTCGGCCTTTTTAAATAAAATGATGACATTATATACGACGGCCGAGAAATCATCGTTTGACTGTCGTTTTTCGCAAAAATAATGATATTTTCTCAAATACGATGGTTTTCTAGCCATCGTATTTACTAGAATTTTTAGTAGTGCTAATATGCTCTTCCTACCTTTTTAACTGCCGCTAGTCTGAGCTTTTACTTGCGTCCCACTCCTTAAGGTGATAGTCCTTGCCTGTTCCCTCAAGTTTGCATCCCAGAATATCCTTACCAAGTTTCTGATTTGATCATCCATATTAGAAAGAGGTCCTTGATTTTTCAGTAAGGTTGCCATAGTGCAAAAATAAGATTCAGCTGTAATTGGAAAAATCACACAAAAGATCATTGCAGAGCGAAGACTTTTTCATTTCCCTTTTTACTTGATAAGATTCCTCCACGAAGTATTCACTCTTGAACAATGAGGAGAAGAAAAAGCATTATGTGCATCCTAGGGACAAAACAAAAAAAAAAAAGTTACATAACTATTCTCACATAAGATTTTTCAATAAAACACAAAACCAATATTACCCTAAAGATTAGGACAATCTTCGAAACAATAGGAACAATTCAAACTTGAATATGTTCTCAAAATAAAAGAATAGCTATAAACAATTACCTAACAAATCAATGAATAACATATAAAAGAATTGATCAATCAATCAATCAATCAATCAACAAATTATATTTTGAAAATTTCAACCAAAAAAAGACTTATACAACAACAACAAGAGAATTCTCAAATACAATTACATAAATCAATCCAAATCTAAAGTGCACCTACAAACAATTATTTATATGTAAATTTTCACAAAGAATACTCACAACAACCTAGGCACAAGTTAGTTATACTTACAAATATGTACAATTAAAAGATAAAATCAACAAAACTTAAGCAATTCAAAGTATTACCAGTCAATCCCCAAAAAATGGCGCTAAAAACTTGACGCGTGCTTTGTGTGTATACTTGTGCAAACAAAGAATAGTTAATATTTCACATAGTAATAACCAAGTCTTAATCTAAAATACCAAAATATCACTCGCACAACAAACATATGGGCAAGTATACCTATCGCATAGTATACATTCTAGTTGGCAAATATTGTATCCCATGGGTAATATGGCAAATACCTTTACTATGCTATTATTTCTTTGTTTGGTCAATCATCCTTGTTGGGAGTTGAATGAATTGGCAAGGGGATCAACCAACACAAACATATCTAAGACATCCTCCAGGATTACCAAGCACATAAGAGTAAGAAAAAGGATAGGTAATGTGTCCAAATGACATCTCACAATCTAAACATCAACCAACTAAGTTAGCTAGTTGACAACCTAGATTTGGCACGTATGCTAATCTGATATACAATACTTACTCTCTCTTGGGTTATGAGTTTTCCACCCTAAACCTAGTTAGTGGGTATCTCCATCTAACTAATTAAATTGAAGGGGCATTAAGACTAGTTGCCCATTTAAAAGGATGAAATAGTGTCCCTATCTCTAGGCAACTCTATGGCCCTTCAACAACATAATTCTCATCCTCCAACCCCTCTCCTGAGCTAATCAAAGAAAAACTTAATAGGTAAATCAATCAACTAGGCCTCTCAATCCAAACCCCTTCTTTCGAAATCATTAGGATAAGAAAACACAGTCAATCAATATACACAAAGAAAAGCAAGTTATTGAATACCAAACAATAAATTGTGAATAACTAAATTAGAGGTCAACATTCAAAAAAATAAGGGTTCGGCCCATCAAACACATTAATAATCTATAAAAGCCTAAACGAAAATTAAGTAAGAAATACTATAGAAAAGAATGAAACTCTTAGACAGGTGGCCTTTCTTCTTCTCTTGAGATTTCCCTTTGAAAATTGCCCATTTCATCTTCCAATTGATGTTTGGATCTTTTCTTTGGAGCACCTTCTTGAGTTTTAGGGTTTGCAAGCTTTTCATTTCCCCTGATTCATTTTTAACAAGATAGCAAAAAAAGTATTTATAGTGGAGCTTGAAAATCCTACAAATCAACTATGCATTGTCATGTCGCAACATGAACCGGCACCTATTGTAATGCTAAACTAGTGCCGATTGTCTAATATTTCCTCAAGATCATGAAATCCCACTCTAAACTAGTGTCTATTTGCTTTTCCTTCCGACGGCAACCATTTTTGTAGGTTTAATTCCCAAAATCTATAGAAAAACCCGATGTCATTTCAATATGCGAACTGCGGCCCTGTTGATAAGTGTAATTGGTGCCTATTTAGTTTAGCTTGTTGACGTTGAACTCTTTATTTAGAACTCATACATTCTGATGTATGTGGCCCAATGTCAATACAAGCAAGAGGAGGTTATAACTATTTCATAACCTTTATCGATGATTTCTAACGATACGGATATTTGTATTTAATGAAATACAAATTTGAGGCCTTTGAAAGGTTCAAAGACTTCAAGAATGAAATAGAGAAACAACATGGCAAAAGTATTAAGATTCTAAGATTTGATCGAGAATGAGAATACTTGAGCTAAGAGTTTCTGAGTTATCTTAGAGATAATGGGATATTATCTCAATGGACTCCACCACATACACCTCAACATAACGGTGTATCTGAGAGAAGGAATCGAACCCTTCTAGACATGGTACAAACCATGATGGCTTCTGCAGACCTACCAAAATCGTTTTAGGGTATGCACTAGAGACTTCTGTTTATATACTAAACAGAGTTCCGACAAAATTTGTTGATACTACCCCATTTGAAATGTTCTTTGGTAAGAGACCAAAGTTATCTCACTTGCGAGTATGGGGTTGTCCTGCTTTTGTTAAAAGGGCACAGTCGGACAAACTTAATAGTAAGTCTGACAAGTGTTTGTTTGTGGGATATCCAAAAGAATCTTTTGGATATTACTTCTATCTACCCTCCGAAAACAAATTTTTTATTTCGAAGCATGCCATCTTCTTAGAGAAGGAGCACATGCTCAAAGGGGACAGTGGGAGTAAGATTGAACTTAGTGAAGTTCATGAAGATCAAACAAATAAGAGTCAACTGTCTAACCCCACATCTATTGAGAGAATAGATTAACTTTCTAATACACAAGAACCTCGTAGATCTAGTAGGATACGTGTGGCACCTGAGAGATATAGATTTCTCATTAGTGATCACAATGACGTTTTGCTCATAGATGAAGATGAGCCTACTACCTACAAGGATGTTTTGAACAGTTCAGAATCTGGCAAATGGCTTGAGGCCATGAAGTCAGAGATGGATTCCATGCATGACAACCAAGTATGGACTTTGGTTGATCCACCCAAAGGAATTAAACCTATTGTGTGCAAGTGGATTTTCAAGAAGAAAACGAACATGGATGGTAACTTAGTTACCAATAAAGCACGACTAGTGGCGAAGGGTTATCGACAACGACATGGTATTGACTATGATGAAACCTTCTCACCAGTAGCCATGTTAAAATTCATCAGGATACTCCTAGCCATTGCTGCTCATTATGATTATGAGATTTGGCAAATGGATGTGAAAACAGCTTTCCTAAATGGAAATCTGACTGAGGAAGTGCGTATGACACAACCTGAGGGTTTCACATCCAATGATAGCACAAAAGTGTGCAAGCTGCAAAGGTCCATTTATGGACTTAAGCAAGCTTCTAGGAGTTGGAACATCCGGTTTGATGAAACAATCAAAGAGTTTGGATTCATTCAAAACATAGATGAGCCTTGTGTATACAAGAAGGTTAGTGGGAGTGCAATCGTTTTCTTACTGCTTTATGTAGATAACATATTGCTAATAGGAAACGATATACCTGTCTTGCAAATGGTTAAAATTTGGTCGTCTAGACAATTCTCCATGAAAGACCTTGGAAAAGTTACCTATATTCTTGGAATAAGGATCTATAGAGATAGATCCAAAAGGTTGCTAGGTCTTTCACAGTCTACATACATAGATAAAATGCTAAAAAGGTTTAGCATGGATCAATACAAAAAGGGATTCTTAGCCATGTCACATGGTGTTAGCCTTTCAAAGTCGATGTCTCCCAAGACACAAGTTGAAAGGGACCATATGAGTAGGATTCTATATGCCTCGACAGTTGGATCTATCATGTATGCTATGATATGTACTAGGCCCGATGTATCTTGTGCTCTCATTTTGACGAGCAGATACCAATCTGACCCTGGTAAGGGTCATTAGGCGGCTGTAAAGAAAATCCTTAAGTTCTTACGAAGGACTAATGATGTGTTCTTAGTATATGGAGAATGTGATTTGAAAATAAATGGGTATACTGATGCCAGTTTTCAATCTGACAAAGAAGATTTCAAATCACAATCTAGCTACGTGTTTATATTGTACGGAGGGGCAATAAGTTGGAAATGATCCAAACAAGAGGCTATTGCCGGCTCTACGACACAATCATTTGGTCCGGGAGATCATAGATAGGAATGATGTAAAGATAGAGAGAGTTCCCACAGTATGAGAATATAGCTGACCCGCTTACCAAGATACTATCCCAAAAGAAACATGATTTTCATGTTGAGTCATTCGGTATTACATACATGAATGATTGGCTCTAGTGCAAGTGGGAGTTTGTTAGTGTTGTGTACTGGAGGCAATCACTTGTACATTGTATATGACACATTTTATTTTAATAAAAGGCATTATTTATCTTACGGTTTCTTTTGTTTACTTTAAGTAAAATAACTGTTCGATAAAGTCCCTAGTACAACACAGTGTTAAGGAAATCATGATAAAGATCATGATATGAGATTCTTACTACACTGGATGGTGTTGGTACTTAAATAGTCCATAGTCATAGTATTAATGAGACAGGACATCATTAATGCATTAAGACTAGCATGTGTTAAAACTTCCTGATTTGATTAGGCGGTGGTTCTCATATCCGTGAGTATTGGGATACTCAAAGTTAACACATGGATGCTTGTTAATGGAACAAGTTCATTGGATGACCTAGCTTTGAGATAATCACGTGGATAACTATTTAGTGCCAGTGATATAATCTTAATATAGCAAACGTGCAAGTATCATTAGACTTGAGATCTCCAAGGTACTTTGTTTGCTAAGCATTGTACTTTGATTCCAATCTCCAGAGCTCGATCGAGCGCCGCCTATGGGATGGATATTGGGTACATTGTGAGGTAAACGAAAGTAGTTGAGAGGGTCAATAAAGGATTCACCTCTGCTAATAGTAGGGACGAATATCTCACGGTCACTTGTAGGAATTACTACTCGAAAGTCCTTGGCCAAGGCAATTGTGTATTGGAAACAGTTTCAATTGATATACACCTAGAGTAGTGGGTTCCTGGTACAAGTACTATTGTATTCGGGCCAGAATTAATTCTGGAGGTAGTTGGCACTAATTCCGTACTCCAAACCAAATGAGATATTGTATGGTGAAAGGAGTTAATTGCACTGAAGTTTGTTATTGAAGGGTTCATTTCAAGCCACTTGACTTCCTGGACTCTTGGGTGGTCATGATGTGTTGCTAGATACCGCTCATGATCTAGGAATATGGGTTTATTAATTGATGAATTAATAAATTAATTCTGATTAGAATTAATAGGATTAATTGTAGTTAATTATGGATTATTAATCTCAAAGACGTTTGGATTAATTCATGTTCTCTACTAATTGATTGGGAAACCTAATAGGTCACACACAATAGAGGATTATATACTCAAGATATTATTTGATAACATTGTGGGGTTTATTGAGAGAAAGAAAAATTGTTGTGGACAAATTATAATTAGTTATAATTTGTGGTACAAGTTGTAATTGTGAGAACTTGATGTTTCCAATTACAATTAGGGAACTCTAATTGTTTTAGAATTCCATATTTTCAGTGAATTTTTGGTTTTATGATGATATTACCGAAAACCCTAAGGGTGATTCATGTGAGAAAAACTGTAGCCACATAAACCTTCTCTTCTTCTTCTTCTCTTTCGATTTGATCTTGAAAAGGAACCCTAGCCGCCACTTAGAATTTCTGCTATCACAGAAAACTTCGTGCTTAAGTTTTCCTCTGTGTGGATTACTCGTTAGATATAATCACACACTGTGATTATAGTGGTTAGACGTCCAATTCTCGTGGAATTTGCACAAGAGGATTGCTGGATCGCGTCTCGATTCGAAGAAGAAGAGAAATTTTTGTTCTTCGGACGATCCAAGAAAGGTAAAATCTGTTACCTTTTTCTCTTTATGTCTTGTTTTCCACACATAGACGGGCCTTGGGAGGGTATCTCGTTTTATAGGATACGAGCCTGAGTAACCAACAGTGGTATCAGATACATGCTATGTGTGGTCTACAGACATTGTTTTGGCATGAAAAACTATTTTCATGTTTGTCTTTGTTTGCTGTGAAAATCATTTTCACTCGAGTCGAAATCGTTTCGATCTTTATGGGTTGGGTCCGTAGCACAATATGATTGTGTAAAAGTCACAGCGTATTTCGAAAAGATGCTTTCTTTTGTGCTGAAAAATTTCTGCAGGAAAACATTTTTCTGCAACATGGATGTTGTCCTCCATTTCATCTTAATTTTCCGTTTTGAATTTTGTTTAAACTAACAAATTGTTTGTTGTTTATAGCTTCAAAATAGAAAATACAGTTGAGAATTGTTCTCACTGAAAATTTGCAGAAGTAGAAAGCACCAGAAATTGTTTCCGGAAGTTTTTGAAAAATTGCCGCCATTGTTGCAGAACACAGGTGGCGCCGGCACCGGCTTCCAAGCCGGCGCCGGTTCCATTCTCTTCGCAATGTCCGAAAATCGTTCTAGGAAGAAAAAAATTTTGGAAACCAGAACAGAGCCGACGCCGGCTCCGGCTTCCAAACCGGTGCCGGTTCTGCTCTGTTTGCAACCTCTAGGTATTTAAAAAAAAAATTCCGAAACAGAATTTTGGAAGGGAAAATCTCATTTGATGAGAAATTGGACCCAAAAGTATTTTCTCAAAATTAGTTTTGAGACAAACAATTTTGTTTTTCAAAATAATGATTTTGAAAATCTAAACTTAGTGTATCTTTCTAAAATGGTGATTTTAGAATTTGTTTTGTCTTTCCAAAATAGTGATTTTGGAATGATAAAAGTATATGTTTATTTTTTTTAAGCATAGTCAATGGTATGGTGGATGGTTATGGACTAAAACCAATTATCTCTGTTCATGCATTTTACAGTTTTGGGTTTTATGAAATAGGGCCTGCGTGTCTTGCCTTCTCTAGAATTCTTGTGTAATTCTCTTCTCATCTAACTCCCCTCGAATGTAACTCGAGGTTATCTCTCTTTAGGAAATTATATAATTAGTTTACATACGTTAGATAGGAGTAGAGTTATTTTATTTTGGAGATGGCAACCAAAACAAGGCGAGGAGATAAGACCTTCTACTTAAATCAATCATGAACACATAGGGTTAACTATGTTAATTTCTTTTATGGCTCAATGAAATTAATTTAGGAAAAGTCCATAACCATACCACGTAATCGCTTTATTACTATGATTATCAATTATGTGATTTATTGATTTGTATGCATGTCATTCAACGAAATCACTAAAAGGAAGAAATCCCTTAATTAATATTAAACCTAATTCCTTCTATTAATATAGTAAGAACAAGAGTCCTTTTTTGAGACCAGGTTGTTGAGCAAACCCAAGCCTACTTGGCATTGGGCATGTTCAAGCTATGGAGTTAAATTCCTTTGGAATTAAATTTTTGATTAATGGGTCGGGTTTAACTAAATTCTTTATCCTGGTTGGGCAAACTCAAGCATAAAGAAATTTAGAGGAAAAGTTGGGGTAGCCCAAAAGGCTTTAAGATTAAAAGTTGTTAATCACCCAATGATCCGGTAGTTACATACGATGTATTTGGTATTGGATACCTACCAATGAACTTACGAATAGCTTGTTGGGAAAACCCAAGGTTATTCTTAAGGAATTTGGATTCCAGGTCCACTAGGAAAGCTTCCAACGGGCTTTCCCGAATCAATAGTGGGGGCTATTGGTTTGAGTAAAATAGTGGAGTAAAAAATGCGTTTAATTAAAGTCCTAATTATTTGCATATCATGTGCATATACAAGTAGCTAATGTTCTCTACCTTTACATCTAGGTCACTTGTATCATGTTAACGAACTTAAACTTACGTTGCATCTTGGAAACTAACAAGTTAACCGAATCATAGAAATTTGAGAATCGTTCTCAAATTAGAAAAGTTACTTTACGTGCTAGATGCTCCTATTCTACCACCACCAGCCCAATATGCTCATGCTGATGAGCATGCTGTCCATAGAAGGCACAAGGAGGATAGTGATACAGCATCATGTATTATGCTGGCATCCATGACTCCTGAGTTGCAAAAACAGCATGAGCATATGGATGCTCAATCGATCATTTTACATCTTCGAGAGGTGTTTGATGCCCAAGCCAGAACTGAGAGATATGAGATCTTGAAACAACTATTTCATTGCAAAATGACAGAGGGTTTTTCGGTGGTCACTCATGGGCTGAAGATGCTGTGCTTGATAGAGAAGCTTGGATCTCTTGGGTTTGCAATGGACTGTGACTTAAGTGTTGACTTAATTCTTCAGTCTTTGCCTAATAGCTTTTCACAATTTGTGATTAACTATCAGATGAACAAGATTGAGTCCACCATTCCTGAGTTGATCAATCTTCTCAAAACTGTGGAGTCCTCTATGAAGAAGGATTCCAATGCAGTTTTAATGGTAGAATCTTCTTCTTCAAAGAAGAAAGTTCAAAAGAAGAAGAAGAAGAAGGCTCCCATAAAGCCCAAAGAATGTGTGAACAAGAAGGACGCAGCTATTAAGGGCCCATGCCATCATTATAGGAAGATGGGCCACTGGAGGCGCAATTGCAAAGCCTACTTGGAGACCATCAAGGACAAGAAGCAGAAGGAGAAGCTTACAAGCACTTCTGCTTCTTCTCCAGGTATGTTTATGATTGAGATAAATACTGCCTTCAGAAATGAGATATGGGTATTAGATACCGGATGTGGATCTCATTTATGCAATAACTTGTAGGGGCTAAAGAGCAATAGAAGGCTAGAGAAAGGCGACGTGGACCTACGTACTACAAATGGGGCAAAGGTTGCTGCACTTGCTGTGGGGACATACGAGCTAAACCTGCCTTCGAGATTAATTCTAGAATTGGAAAACTGTTATTATGTGTCAGTTTTAATGAAAAACATTATCTCAGTTTCATGTTTAGACTTATGTGGATTTCATTTAATATTTAAGAATAAATGTTGTTCTTTTTCTTTGAATGATATTCACTATGGTTCAACAACTTTAGTTAATGGTTTATATGTTCTACACTTAGATAATCTAATTCTCAATATATACAAAAAGAAACCTAAAATAGATAACTCTAACACCTCTTACTTATGGCATTGTCGTTTGGGTCATCTAAACGAAAATCGTGTTTTTAAGTTACACAAGCTTTGTGACTTAGGGTCATTTGATTATGAATCATATGGCACATGTGAATCTTGTTTACTACGCAAAAAGACTAATACTCCTCTTCCAAGAAAAGGAGAACGGGCCAAGGAGTTAATAGAACTCATACATTCTAATGTATGTGGCCCAATGTCAATACAAGCAAGAGAAGGTTATAACTATTTCATAACCTTCATCAATGATTTCTCACGATACGGGTATTTGTATTTAATGAAATACAAATTTGAGGCCTTTGAAAGGTTCAAAGACTTCAAGAGTGAAATAGAGAAACAACTTGGCAAAAGTACTAAGATTCTAAGATCTGATTGTGGAGAAGAATACTTGAGCCAAGAGTTTCTGAGCTATCTTAGAGATAATGGGATATTATCTCAATGGACTCTACCACATACACCTCAACATAACGGTGTATCTGAGAGAAGGAATCGAACCCTTCTAGACATGGTATGGACCATGATGGCTTCTGCAGACCTACCAAAATCGTTTTGGGGGTATGCACTAGAGACTTCTGTATATATACTAAACAGAGTTCCGACAAAATCGGTTGATACTACCCCATTTGAGATGTTCTTTGGTAAGAGACCAAAGTTATCTCACTTGCGAGTATGGGGTTGTCCTACTTTTGTTAAAAGGGCACAGTCAGACAAACTTGATAGTAAGTCTGACAAGTGTTTGTTTGTGGGATATCCGAAAGAATCTTTCGGATATTACTTCTATCTACCCTCCGAAAACAAATTGTTTGTTTCTAAGCATGCCATCTTCTTAGACAATGAGCACATGCTCAAAGGGGACAGTGGAAGTAAGATTGAACTTAGTGAAGTTCATGAAGATCAAACAAACGAGGATCAACCGTCTAACCCCACATCTATTGAGAGAATAGATGAACCTTCTAATACATAAGAACCTCGTAGATCTAATAGGATACGTATGGCACCTGAGAGATATGGATTTCTCATTAGTTATCACAATGACGTTTTGCTCATAGATGAAGATAAGCCTACTACCTACAAGGATGTTCTGAACAGTTCAGAATCTGGCAAATGGCTTGAGGCCATGAAGTCAGAGATGGATTCCATGCATGACAACCAAGTATGGACTTTGGTTGATCCACCCAAAGGAATTAAACCTATTGGGTGCAAGTGGATTTTCAAGAAGAAAACGGACACGGATGGTAACTTAGTTACCAATAAAGCACGACTAGTGGCGAAGGGTTATCGACAACGACATGGTATTGACTATGATGAAACCTTCTCGCCAGTAGCCATGTTAAAATCCATCAGGATACTCCCAGCCATTGCTGCTCATTATGATTATGAGATTTGGCAACTGGATGTGAAAACAGCTTTCCTAAATGGAAATCTGACTGAGGAAGTGTATATGACACAGCCTGAGGGTTTCGCATCCAATGATAGCACAAAAGTGTGCAAGCTGCAAAAGTCCATTTATTGACTTAAGCAGGCTTTTTGGAGTTGGAACATCCTATTTGATAAAACAATCAAAGAGTTTGGTTTCATTCAAAACATGGATGAGCCTTGTGTATACAAAAAGGTTAGTGGGAGTGCAATCGTTTTCTTACTGCTTTATGTAGATGACATATTGCTAATAGGAAACGATATACCTATCTTGCAAACAGTTAAAATTTGGTTGTCCAGACAATTCTCTATGAAAGACCTTGGAGAAGTAACCTATATTCTTTGAATAAGGATCTATAGAGATAGATTCAAAAGATTGCTAGGTCTTTCACAGTCTACATACATAGATAAAATGCTAAAGAGGTTTAGCATAGATCAATTCAAAAAGGGATTATTAGCCATGTCACATGGTGTAAGCCTTTCAAAGTTGATGTCTGCTAAGACCCAAGTTGAAAGGGAGCACATGAGTAAGATTCTATATGCCTCGGCAGTTGGATCTATCATGTACGCTATGATATGTACTAGGCCCGATGTATCTTGTGCTCTCAGTTTGTCGAGCAGATACCAATCTGACCCGGGTGAGGGCCATTGGGCGGCTGTAAAGAAAATCCTTAAGTACTTACGAATGACTAAGGATGTGTTCTTAGTATATGGAGAATGTGATTTGAAAATAAACGGGTATACTGATGCCAGTTTTCAATCTGACAAAGAAGATTTCAAATCACAATCTAGCTACGTGTTTATATTTTACAGAGGGAAATATGTTGGAAAGGTTCCAAACAAGAGGCTATTGCCGACTCTACGACACTGATCATTTGATCCGGGAGATCATAGATAGGAATGATGTAAAGATAGAGAGAGTTCCCACGGATGAAAACATAGCTGACCTGCTTACCATGACACTATCCCAAAAGAAACATGATTGTCATGTTGAGTCATTCGGTATTAGAAACATGAATGATTGGCTCTAGTGCAAGTAAGAGTTTGTTAGTGTTGTGCCCTAGAGGCAATCACTTGTACCTTGTATATGACACATTTTATTTTAATAAAAGGCATTATTTATCTTACGGTTTCTTTTGTTTACTTTAAGTAATATAACTATTCGATAAAGTCCCTAGTACAATACCGTGTTAAGGAAATCATGATAAAGATCATGATATGAGATTCTTACTACAATTGATGGTGTTGGTACTTAAATAGTCCATAGTCATAGTATTAATGAGACAGGACATCATTAATGCATTAAGACTAGCATGTGTTAAAACTTCCTGATTTGATTAGGTGGTGGTTCTCATATCCGTGAGTATTGGGATACTCAAAGTTAACACATGGATGCTTGTTAATGGAACAAGTTCATTGGATGACCTAGCTTTGAGATAATCACATGGATAACTATTTAGTGCCAGTGATATAATCTTAATATAGCAAACGTGCAAGTATCATTAGACTTGAGATCTCCAAGGTACTTTGTTTGCTAAGCATTGTACTTTGATTCCAATCTCCAGAGCTCGATCGAGCGCCGCCTATGGGATGGATATTGGGTACATTGTGAGGTAAACGAAAGTAGTTGAGAGGGTCAATAAAGGATTCACCTCTGCTAATAGTAGGGGCGAATATCTCACGGTCACTTGTAGGAATTACTACTCGAAAGTCCTTGGTCAAGGCAATTGTGTATTGGAAACAGTTCCAATTGATACACATCTAGAGTTGTGGGTTCCTGGTACATGTACTATTATATTCGGGTCAGAATTAATTCTGGAGGGAGTTGGCACTAATTCCGTACTCCAAACCGAAGGAGATATTGTATGGTGAAAGGAATTAATTGCACTGAAGTTTGTTATTGAAGGGTTCATGTCAAGCCACTTGACTTCCTTGACTCTTAGGTGGTCATGATGTGTTGCTAGTTATCGCTCATGATCTGGGAATATGGGTTTATTAATTGATGAATTAATAAACTAATCCTGATTAGAATTAATAGGATTAATTGTAGTTAATTATGGATTATTAATCTCAAAGACGTTTGGATTAATTCATGTTCTCTACTATTTGACTGGTAAACCTAATAGGTTACACACAATAGAGGATTATATACTCAAGATGTTATTTGATAACATTGTGGGGTTTATTGAGAGAAAGAAAAGTTGTTGTGGACAAATTATAATTAGTTATAATTTGTGTTACAAGTTATAATTGTGAGAACTTGATGTTTCCAATTACAATTAGGGAAGTCTAATTGTTTTAGAATTCCAGATTTTCAGTCAATTTTTGGTTTTATGATGATATAACCGAAAACCCTAAGGGTGATTCGCTTGAGAAAAACTGCAGCCGCATAAACCTTCTCTTCTTCTTCTTCTTCTTCTTCTTCTTCTTCTTCTTCTTCTTCTTCTTCTTCTTCTTCTTCTTCTTCTCTCTCGATTTGATCTTGAAAAGGAACCCTAACCACCGCTTAGAATTTATGCTATTACCGAAAACTTCGTGCTTGAGTATTCCTCTGTGTGGATTACTGTTAGAGATAATCACACACTGTGATTATAGTGGTTAGACATCCAACTCTCGTGGGGTTTGAACAAGAGGATTGCTGGATCGTGCCTCGACTCGAAGAAGAAGAGAAATTTTGTTCTTCGAACGATCCAAGAATGGTAAAAGCTGTTACCTTTTTCTTTTTATATCTTGTTTTCCACACAATGACGGGTCTTGGGAGGGTATCTCATTTTATTTTCCACTGTGCTGTATAGGATACAAGCTTGAGATAACCAACATACTGTTCCTCTAGATTGGACCTGACGCCCTCCCCAGGAGACTTACCTGATGCCAGCCTTATTATAGAACCCGAACCCCTGACGTTTTGCAGCTAGTTTTGGGTTATTTTGTAATATTTGCTAACTAGTTAGGGCAAAACATCTATATATATATATATATATATATATATATATGCTATTATAACATTTAAAAAAAAAGAAAAAAAACCTTTGGAGGATATGAATTTGTGAGAGTTCATGAACTCTTTGAGAGTTTTGGAGAGGGTGATCCTCTTAGGTGATATCCATTAAATATCAAGACTAAATCATTGGATTTAGTCCCACCTTTGATCTTGTCTCTAAATCTTAAGAGATTATCTCAACTTCATCTCTATTCTTATGTGCTAGGTTGCCTAGTGTGTTTGATAGGATTGAGTTAGGTGCCTTCAAATTCCTATCCTTAGTTTTCTAATCTATAGTTAGATTAGGGTGTTAAGGCGTCTTTGAAGTAGGATAGATTCACATTATCACAAGAGTGTTAATTTTCTAATATTTTAGAATTCTTGTGTGTGGGTTTGGTAGGGTTCTTGTTTTGAGTTTAATCTACATTTTTGGAGCTTCCCAAGATCATATCAATATGTATATGTATATATGTATATACATATATATATATATATATATATATTCAAATATATATACACACACATATAACTCCGCCTGTGAGCTCCACGGGTTTTGTCTGCGGTGTTCATTGCCGGTCTCAAGCCCGGATAAAGGAGGAGAGTTGTGGTAGGCTTGTGACGGCCATCGTAAAACATAGTCACATCTATGACATGAAGCAATCGATTGACTTTGTGGGGGTGTTCCCTACTCAGCGACGCGCTGCACTTCCTAGACCCGGGTGTAGTGATAAATATGCAAGGGTTGCTAGGTCGTTGCCCAGAAGCAACGCGCCGTGTCGGTCCCCGGATGCGGTGTCAAATATGCAATGGTGTAGGGTAAAAAAGACAGTCTATAGGGATAGGATTCGTCTAGCTACATGGAATATAGGATCTTTGACCGGTAGATTGACAGAGCTAGTTGAGGTAATGCGGAGGAGAACGATTAGCATTTTGTGTCTTCAGGAAACCAAGTGGGTAGGAGAGAAGGCGAGAGTAGTCGCTTCATGGGGTTATAAGCTTTGGTATTCAGGTAGAGTTAGAAATAGAAATGGAGTCAGGATTATTATTGATCATAAGTTTATTGATGATGTGGTTGAAGTACAGAGGAAGAGTGATAGGATTTTGAGCATCAATATTATGATTGGCGGTGAGATTACTACTGTTATTAGTGCGTATGTGCCGCAAGTAGGATTCGATGATTCGGTTAGGCAACAGTTCTGGGATGATTTAGATGAGATTGTCCAGAGTGTACCGTGTGTAAAAAAGCTTTTCATTGGTGGTGATCTAAACGGACATGTAGGTACTGATAAGAGCGGGTTTGAGAGTGTTCATGGAGGTCAGGGTTTCGGAGCTAAAAACGAAGCTGGAACTGCTATTCTTGATTTTACCTTGGCCTATGATTTGACCATAGCAAATACTTGGTTTAAGAAGAGAGATTCTCATTTAGTGACTTTAGAAGCGGGTTAAATGTCAATTAGATAAACTTCTTTATTATGAGGCGTAGGTTTCGTAGTGGGTGTACGGATTGTAAAGTTATTCCAGGTGAGAGTGTAGTTACGCAACACAGGCTGTTGGTCCTCGATTTTAATTTTAGGAAAAAGAATAAGCAGCAGAATTTTTGAGTTGACCCTAGGATTAGGTGGTGGAGGCTTCAGGGGGATGAAAGAATAGCCTTTGTTAATAAGGTAGTTGAGGCGGATAATTGGTCTTCTGATATGGATTCAGATCCAGATACTATGTGGAGAAAGATGGCTCAATGTATTAGGACAGTAGCTAAGGAAGTGCTTGGGGAATCTAAAGGAAAAATATCTTTTAACAAGGATATGTCGTGGTGGAACAACGAAGTGAAAGAAGCCATAAGGAGTAAAAGAGAGTGCTATAGAAACTTAGGAAGGTGTAGGAGTGATGAAAATTTTGAGAAATACAAGGTCGCGAGAAGAAAAGCTAAAGAAGCTGTCAGAAACGCAAGAGCCATAGTTTACAAGGATTTATATGAAAAGTTAGATACCAAAGACGGAGAGAAGAATACATATAGACTGGCGCATTACAAGGAGAAGAAGACGAGGGATATAGGTGTAGTGAAATGTGTAAAGGACGAAAACCACAATTTTTTAGTTAAGGATGAAGAAATAAAGGAGAGATGGAGATCATATTTTGATAAGTTATTTAACGGGAGTCAAGTCCAAGTTCCGAGTGTAGGTAGCCTGGCGCTTTCGAACGATGAGGTTACCCGTGCATGGATTCGTCGTATTCAAAAGCATGAAGTCCGTGATGCCCTTAAAATGATGAGTCCAAAAAAAGCTGTAGGACCGGATGGTATACCGATCGAGGTTTGGAAGTGTTTAGGAGATATAGGTATTACGTGGCTGATAAGTCTGTTCAACAAGATATATAAAGTTAATAGGATGCCTACAGAGTGGAGGAAGAGTACTCTGATTCCTCTGTACAAGAATAAAGGAGATGTCCAGGATTGTGCTAATTATCGTGGGATTAAACTCATGAGTCATACTATGAAGCTTTGGGAGAGAGTGATTGAACAGAGGTTACGGGGCATTATACAAATTTTAGATAATCAGTTTGGTTTTATGCCTGGGCATTCCACTACGGAGGCAATTCATTTATTACGGTAGATGATTGAATATTATAGGGAAAGAAAGAAAGATTTACATATGGTATTTATTGACTTGGAAAAAGCCTATGACAGGGTTCCTAGAGAAGTAGTTTGGTGGGTGCTGGCCAAGAAAGGTGTATTAATAAAGTATATTATTCTCATTAAAGATATGTATGAGGGAGCATGTACAAGTGTAAGGACTGGCGCCAGAGTGACTGCAGAATTCCCTATTAATATCGGGGTGCATCAAGGATCAGCGCTTAGCCATTTCCTCTTTGCAGCCGTTATGGATGAGTTGACCTGCACTATACAGGAGGCTGTTCCATGGTGTATGTCATTTGCGAATGATATTGTATTAATTGATGAGACTAGAGCCGGTGTAAATGCTAAATTGGAGTTATGGCGGCAGACATTGGAATCCAAGGGTTTCAGAATTAGTAGGAGTAAAACAGAGTATATGGGATGCAAGTTTAGTGGTAGTAGAAACATAGCCCAGAGTGTAACTGTGGAAGGTAGAGATATACCATTAGTTGATTGTTTTCGCTATCTAGGATCTATTATTCGAAAAGACGGAGAGCTTGATAGTGACGTTGCACATCGAGTTAAGGCGGGTTGGTTGAAATGGAGGAGTGCGATTGGTATTCTTTGTGATCGTAATGCACCGTTGAATTTAAAGGGAAAGTTTTACAAGGCAGTCATACGACCTGCTTTGTTATATGGTATGGAATGTTGGGCAGCTAAAATGTGTCATATTCAAAAAATGAAAGTAGTTGAGATGCGTATGTTACGGTGGATGTGTGGATATACTAGGAAGGATAGAGTTAGAAATGAGATCATTAGGGAAAATGTGGGTGTGGCATCTATTGAGGAAAAGATGAGAGAAAGTCATCTGCGTTGGTTTGGACACCTTCAGAGAAAACCGAGGGATGCTCCTGTTAGGGCGATGGAGAGAGTGAGGCAGGATAGGTTAGACAGAGGTAGAAGTAGAGGTAGGCCTAAAACAACATCGATAGAGGTAATTAAGAGAGATATGTCTTTGTTAGATTTGAATGAAAGTATGACGTTCGATAGAAGAAAGTGGCGAGAGAGGATTCATGTGGATGACCACACGTTGCCTGACGTTGGTTCATATAGCCTACCCCAAGTTACTTGGGATTAAGGCTTAGTTTGTTGTTGTTGTATATATACATACATATACATATATGTATATATACATATATGCATATACATTCATATATGTATATATGCATATGTACATATTTATATATACTTATATATATATATATAAGTATATATGCGTATGTATATGTACATTTAGCACTACAAGAAATCTGCTAATTTGTCACGGACAAAGCCATGGCAACTCCGTGGCTAAACTGGAATTTGCCACGGATCTGTGATGGAAAAGGTCCGTGGCAAATACCTTCGTCACTAAGCATTTTTTTGCCACAAAAATATTTTCCGTGGCAATTTATCACGGATTTACCATGGATTGTTTAAGTTGGTATCACATTTGGGGAGAAATATTGTGAGAGAATCGTTGCAAATCTGTGGCAATCTACCATAGATTTGCCATGTAAACAATATGGAATATAGGCTATCCATGGCAAATCCGTGGCAATCTACCACGGATTTACTACGGACATTTCTCAAGCAGGTATAGTCCATGGCAAAGCCGTGGTAGACTGCCACAGATGTTCATCAAGCAGATACCATCCATGGAAAATCCGTGGCAGATTGTCATGGATTTGCCATGGACATTTCTCAAGCAGGTATAGTCCATGGCAAATCCGTGACAATCTGTCATGGATTTTCCACAGAAACGATATGGAACATATGCTGTTCGTGGCAAATTCGTGGCAAAATTGCCACGGACGTTTCTCAAGCAGGTACCGTTCATGACAATTCCGTGACAATCTGCTACGGATTTGCCATGAAAGTAATATTTAATATAGGCTGTTCATGACAAATCTCTGACAATTTGCCACAAATTTACCACGAAAATGTTATTTTTTTCATAGTAAATTGTCACGAATTTGCCATGGAAATGTTATTTTTAATTATTTTTTTATATTTGACCCTACACAGGTACAATTTCCTACTAAACACAGTAGAATCAACTCATTCAACACCAAATATAATAAAACATAATTTCCTCATTTGAAGTCAATTACTGAAGTCAATTAACTACATATCATTGGACTACATATGTAACATACACCCACAATTGTATAGAACTACTTTTCCTATAGAACTACATGACTAATCTGCAATCCCCTATATCTATATTCATTAGCCTCTTAAAACATGCAAACTTCCCAACATCTTTGTATACGTCACAAATTACTTCACCACCTGAGCTTCGCAGAAAAATACTGCAAGAAGAAAAAGGAAATATATCATCAATGAGTTAGGTAAAGAAAGAAAAGCAGTACGAAAATGACTTTTAAAAAAAAATTCGACAGAGTTTTCCTTATAAACTGGACGTTTCTAGACACAAAGCCACCATAAAATCAATATTTTAAAAAAAACACTAACTATCACAACAATTATTCAATAGAATTAATATAAGGGTAATCACCCATTACTCATGAGGAATGATCCCCTATCACTCACGAAGAATGATAACCCATCACTCACGGAGATCCAACTCACGGAGATCCATTCATATAAGTAAAAATCAAGAGAAAAAAAGATACAGTGGGTATCCCCGGGGGGGAGGGGGGGGAGGGGGAGCAAAGTGGAGAAAAATTGACCGCTTTTCAAACTACCCATTTTCATGAAGCAAAATTCTGCATTTTATTTCATTGGCATGCTTCCTTGTTTTGAGCATAAATTTCAATCTACTTATCCAAATCCCTTAAAATTGGTACCAAAATATTCCTAGAATCCTTAAATTTAATTGTATGTAATTGCTTTTCTCAAATCCAGAAAGATTATAGATTATTAAAAGCAAAACAGCCCCAGCTTTTCTTTAGCTAAAAATTCTGCAATTCCTCATTCATAAAATGTCTATGATCTACATGTCCAAATTACTTTAAATTTGTGCCACAACACTCGTTAGACTATCTAATCACTGAAGATCATTGAATTCCTACTTCATCATTTCATTTGAAGATCATTGAATTCAATCTAAATCCCCTTTTAAACACCAACTAAACACTGATTTTCAGTCATGAGCAAAATAGAAATATCACAAACGATGATAGCAAAGAGAAATGACGAGAAGCTGCATTGAAACAAATATGTAAACACATACAAACACCAAACCTCATTCATATCTCGTGCCAAGTTTCTTAGTGTATCTAGCCCATCAGAGATGACATCTAAACTTTCATCCTGATCCTGTTTGAGTCAAATTATGTGAGATAGATCGAGGACTAACATTTTGTATGGAACTTGTAATGATCAGTAGAAAAGCCATATAGATGACTAAATATCTAATGTACACCCACAATTGTCATCCACAATGTTAACAACTTCAAGCTCCTCAAGAATAGAAAATAATTGCAGTACTCTGTGATAGTGTCTTCATGTCTGTTACTATTTCAAATTTAGACTGAAATAATTGCAGAACTCAAAAATTGACTTTCCGCCTTCCTTCTTATCTCTTTCTCTCCTTGTCTCTTTCTAAAAAATTAACCTTTCATCTTCCTCCTTCTCTCTTTCTCTCCTTGTCTCTTTATCTTCCTCCTTATCTCTTCACCTTCCTTCTTATCTCTTTCTCTTCTTGTTTCTTCACGTTCGTTCTTGTCTTTTTCTTTCCTTCTCAACCCTCCCTCCCCTCTTCCCACACAGATATATATAGTAGAAACCACGAAGGCATCGAGATTTCTTATTCGGTTTTCTTTCTCAAAGATGGATAGTTGTAATTCATTTGAGAAGTGGTCAAATTTCGAAATAGCTTCCAACCAAGAAGATTTTGATGTGTTTTCCTTTTCTAGCCAACCACTTCCTCTTGATTTAAGGTGAGATACTTTTAAGGCTTTTTTTTTAAGGGAGTTTTCACTCGTCTTCTTCATCTGGTTTGGTTTGTTGTGTTATGAATCAGTGAAAGTTATGAAAACGCTACTTTGGATTTCCAATTTGATCTACCTATTCAAGAGATTATTTTTTATGTTATTCCTCTGATGGATAGTTGTAATTCATTTGAGAGGTGGTCAAATTTTGAAATAGCTTCCAAACAAGAAGATTTTGATGTGTTTTCCTTTCCGAGCCAACCATTTCCTCTTGATTTAAGGTGAGATACTTTTAATGATTTTTTTAAAGGGAGTTTTCATCTGTCTTCTTCATTTGGTTTGATTTGTTATGTTATGAATTAGTGACAGCTATGAACATGCTGCTTTGGATTTCCAATTTGATCTACCTATTTAAGAGACTATTTTTTATGTTGTTCCTCTGATGGATAGTTGTAATTCGTTTGAGAGGTGGTCAAATTTTGAAATAGCTTCCAAACAAGAAGATTTTGATGTGTTTTCCTTTCCGAGCCAACCACTTCTTCTTGATTTAAGGTGAGATACTTTTAATGATTTTTTTTAAGGGAGTTTTCATCCGTCTTCTTCATTTGGTTTGATTTGTTGTGTTATGAATCAGTGACAATTATGAACATGCTGCTTTGGATTTCCAATTTGATCTACCTATTCAAGAGACTATTTTTTATGTTGTTCCTCTGATGGATAGTTGTAATTCGTTTGAGAGGTGGTCAAATTTTAAAAAGCTTCCAATCAAGAAGATTTTGATGTGTTTTTCTTTTTGAGCCAACCACTTCCTCTTGATTTAAGGTGAGATACTTTTGAGGCTTTTTTTTAAGGGAGTTTTCACTTGTATTCTTCATCTAGTTTGGTTTGTTGTGTTATGAATCAATGAAAGTTATGAACATGCTGCCTTGAACTTCCAATTTGATCAACCTATTCAAGAAACTATTTTTAATGTTGTTCCTCTTATGGATAATTGTAATTCGTTTGAGAGGTGGTCAAATTTTGAAATAGCTTCAAATCAAGAAGATTTTGATGTGTTTTCCTGTTCAAACCAACCACTTCCTCTTGATTTTAGGTGAGATACTTTTAAGGCTTTTGGGGGGGGGGGGGGGTTCACCTATCTTCTTCATCTGGTTTGGTTTGTTTTGTTTTGAATCAGTGAAAGTAATGAACATACTACTGTGGAGGAAATGCCTATTGAAGGTATCACTTCTAACGAAGTTCTTGTGGAGAAGAAGGTAATCAGGAGGCAACGAAAGGAGAAGGGCATTAGCTCCAAAACACTATCAAGAGCAACCATTTCAAAGTACTTTTACATGTCAATGACTCGAGCGGCCAAAGAACTGAATGTTTGCCTAACCAGTCTCAAGAAAAGATGTAGGGAGTTAGGAATTCGTCAATGGTCTTATAGAAAGTTTATGAGCTCGGAGACCCTAATCAAGACTGTTCAGGTTCTTTCTCACACACACTTATGCATGAAGAACTAATGAATATATGTCCCCAAAGTTAACAAAGAAATAGTGCCTATTGAAAGATTCCATTTAGATTTGTAGGGTTTGCAAAATGAAGAAGAAGGAGTACATATAGCTGAGAAGAGAATCGCCATTGAGATACTAGAACGTGAGAAGAAGTTGATGAAAGAAATCCTTGATGCAAAGTTGGAAGACCAAACAAAGAGGCTAAGACAAGCATGTTTCAAGGCCAAATATAAGAAGAGAAAACTTAGGGATTTGGAAAAAAATTTTGAGAGGCAGATGTTAGTCTGATTGCTTTGATTACATAAGGTCAAGTTTATGATCTTTCTCAAGTTTTCTTTACATTAAGAAGATGCTTAGGCATTAAAATCTATTGTATAAAATTAAGCTTAAGGGCAATCAACTTATTTGGAGTATGAAGACGGCAAAAAAAAAAAAATCGATAGAGTTTCCCCTATATACTGGACATTTCTAGGCACAAAGCCACCAAAAAATCAACAACATTTTAAAAAAAATTAACTATCATAGTAATTATTTAATAGAACTAATTTAAGGGTAAGCACTCATTACCCATGGGGGATGATCACCCATCACTCACGAGGAATGAGAACCCATCATTCACGGGGATCTATTCTTATAAGTTAAAAAAAGAGAAAAAAAGAAGCAGTGGTAACCTAATCAAGAAAATGACAAATGGTGACCCAATCATAAGGCAGAAAAGTAACCAACTAATTAGTAAAACAATTTTTTTTTAATATACTATCATCCTCGGTCCATAAAAATTAAGGCACATAAGTAACCCAATCATTTATGAAGAGGCTAACAACTGCTGCCAACTACTTTAAATTCAACATGTACTGCTAAGCATAAGTCATTTAAGACTTTTTTCCCCCATTAAAGCAGGAAACAGGAAAAAGCAACTTCAAGCTCAAAATTTCAAAATGAACTATTTGCAACATGAATGTGTTTATAAAAGTTTCACAACTGCAATTTTGTAGTATAACAAATGCCTAAGGGCTAAGGGGATCACATACAATAGCTGAATCAAGAAAACGAATACTTCATAAGTGATGATAGATATATTCAAGAATTTCATATCCCAAAACCTTCCAAAATTTTCCCAAATCTAAAACCAGAATCTTGTTTACCATCCATTTGCAGAACTCTGTGTCCTTATATTAAAATCAGAAAAATTGAACATCGAATTATCAAATGTACTTCAAATAAACTGGAAAATAAAAATCAACAAGAAATGAGTCAAGGTTCAAGATTCAACAATAAAGATTAGCTTATGTAATAAACTTTTGTAAACACATTCATGTTGCTTATAAATCTGGCAGTAAAACTTTTGTAAACATATTCATGTTGCAAATAGCAACATTATGAAATCATCTGTGGTTGATTGTTGGTCCTCATTACAAAATTTTCACTACTAGATTTATAAATAATTTCAAAATGAACTATCAAATCATCTTGGTCAATCAAAACAAGATTTCTTCGTTAAACACGATCAACTTCCGAAAATGAACTTGAAATCCCACCTCTTTAAGAGTAGTTTCACCAACATTAACAATCTTGGGAGGTTAATACTTATAGGGGGATAAAAAGTACATGATAAGACAATCAGAGCCCTTTCTCTTCTCGCTTTCTTGTTGAAACGCCTCTGTCGCTTTTTTTTAATGTCTACTGTGGTAAGTACTGTAGTTGGGCTACCTTTAAACAGAGGCTTCGTCGTGGGTTGGGGACGAGGATGGCAGAATGGGGGAGGAGGTTGAGGCGGGAGGGGGTCGCGGGGTGGGGGATAGGGAGAAGGGGTCGCAGGGGGAGGGGGTGAGGCGGGGCGCAGATTGGCGTGAAGGGGGAAGGGGGTGTGGCGGGAAGGGGTAAGGTAGGAGGGGGTCGCAGGGTAGGGGACAGGGAGAAGGGGTTGCGGGGTGGGGGCTCTGGGTGGGAGGCCGCGGGGGGAGGGAGCACCGGGTGAGGAGATCGGGATGAGGGGGTGGAGACGGGCGGGGGCTCGTGGGGAGATGGGTAGGGGCCGGCGGGTGGGTGTTTGCGGGTTGGGGAACTGCCGGGGGGGAGGCTATGGGCGGCTGCGGGTTGGAGAAGAAGAGGGAGAGTGAAGAGAAATTATGCAAGTTTTAATTTTTTTTCAAATAAAATGTTAAGAATTTAAAATAGTGGAAGCAATGAAAATTTTAAAACAAATTATTAAATTAGAATAAAAAATACCGTGGCAAATTCGTGACAATCTGTCACAAAATTGTCGTGGATTAGTGGCAATTTTGTGATTTTGTGGCAAATCCGTGGCTAATAGCCACGGATTTGTCACGGAACATACAACAAAAATTTAACCCTTTTTTTTATCACTACTTCGCGTAACATTCTTTTTTATGTACTCTCAATGACAATATAGTTCTTCAAAACAATTTTCAATGGCTTTTACAGTCGAAATAAACTTCAAATTTTATTTTGTTTCTTTAAAAATTCTAATTTTAATACAAACGTATATTTTGATACTAAAAAATAATGCATCTTATTTTCAATTTCATTTCAAGAATGAATGCATTAGAAAATAAATAAATCAAAATACTTACAAAATATTTCGTCATTGTTATTTAAAATGTATGGAACAAAATTTAATACAACACAATATAATTAATAAATTATAAAAAAAAGAAAAAAAAATACCGTGGCAAAGCTATGGCAATCTGCCACAGAATTGCGACGGATTAGTGGCAATTTTGTGATTCCGTGGCAAATCCGTGGCTATTTGCCACGGAACACACAACAAAAATTTGTATATTTATATTCAATATAAAACTATACTATTCAATATAAAAAATATTTTGTATATTTATATAATTTTAAATTTTTATATACTATGAATTATACTATCTTTTTCATTAAATGATTTATACATGTATATATACAATATAACCCACACACACATATACAATCATAATTATAAATATACATGAACAAACATATATATATATATATATATATATATATATATACATAGACACACACACACACACACACACACCCCCAATACATATTGAAGTACATACACACACACACATATATATATACATACTCATACACACACACACACACACACACATTCATATATATATATATATATATATATGAATATATTCATATATATATATCAATATATTTATATAAATTTATATATATACACTCACACACACATCATTATTGAAATTTTCTTATTAATTAATGTCACGGTAATATACTTAATTGCACTAATATTTTCAATGGCTTTTGTTGTCAAAAAAAGAAAAATATATATATCATGTCTGCCACGGAATCGCTACGAAATTAGTGACAATTTTGTGATTCTGTGGCAAATCCGTGGCAAACAGCTACAGATTTGCTATGGAATACACAACAAAAATTTAACCCTTTCTTTTTATCACTGCTTTAACATACTCTTTTGTATACTTTCAATTATTATATATTTTTTCACAACAATTTTCACTGGGTTTTACAGTCTTAATAAAATAAAATTATATCATTTCTTTAAAATTTTTAATTTTAATACAAACATATATTTCAATACCCAAAAAAATAATACATCTTATTTTTAATTCCATTACAAGAATGAACGCATTAGAAAATAAATAAATCAAGATACTTACAAAATATTTCATCGTTGTTATTTAAAAGGTATGGAACAAAAATTAATACAAACTAATATAACTAATAAATTAGAAAAAAAAATTGCGTGGCAAATCCGTTGCAATCTGCCACGGATTGGTTGTAATTTTGTGATTTCATGGCAAATCCGTGGAAAATAGCCACGGATTTGCCACAGAACACATAACAAAAATTTAGTCATTTCTTTTCATCATTACTTTGCGTAACATACTTTTTGTGTACTCTCAATGATAATATAATTCTTTAAAACAATTTTCAATGGCTTTTACAGTTGAAATAAAATAAAATTATATCATTTCTTTAAAATTTATAATTTTAATACAAACGTATATTTTGATACTAAAAAAATAATACATCTTATTTTCAATTCCATTTCAAGAATGAATGCATTAGAAAATAAATAAATCAAGATACTTACAAAATATTTCGTAGTTGTTATTTAAAATGTATAGGACAAAAATTAATACAAATTAATACAATTAATAAATTAGAACAAAAAAAATACCATGGCAAATCCGTGGCAATCTGCAACGGAATTGCCACGGATTAGTGGTAATTTTGTGATTCCGTGGCAAATAGCCATGGATTTGCCATGAAAAACACAACAAATATTTAGTCCTTTCTTTTTTTTCACTATTTTGTGATTCCGTGGCAAATCCGTGACTAATGCTTCGCATAATTTTTCCACGGAAATGTTTCCATCGCAAATCGGAGGCTAATATTTGGCATAATTTTTTGGTGCCTTTTTTTGCGATCGATTTGCGACGGAATATGTTTGCATCGCTACTTGCTACTATTTCTATCACAATTCCATGGCAAATTGCCACGGATTTTCTAGGTTATTTTTTCCCTTCCAAGTTGCTTGTATTTTGCTGTTCTGTGGCAAAATCCATCGTTGATTGCTACGGAAAATATTCCGTGGCAAAAATCTATGGCAGATTCACAATTTTCTTGGAGAGAGATAGAGAGAGAGAGAGAGAGAGAGAGAGAGAGAGAGTGTGTGTGTGTGTGTGTGTGTGTGTATCAACTTATTAAAATTAAAAAGTGTCCAAGAGAAGACATAGTTTTCTTAAATAAAACTTAATATGGATATACAATAATTATCCAATCTAAAATAGATTTTATGGGGATTGAATGGATTCAACATATGAATTAGTTGCCATAAATATTTTAATTTATCTAAATTCCTTTGTGCCCGAGAAGCACACATTAGGAAAACCCAAAATGAAATTTTAATATTTAGGAAATAAATCATTGCATATTAACATACTTCCTCAATTGTTGGTTTCATTTAGGGCAATTAGCTTATCACTTGAAGGAACTAAATTCTCAAATAAGATTTCCTCTGGGACAATTTCATAAGTATTTCAAGGAAGTAAATCGTTGTATTATAGATTTCATTAATAGTTGCTTCATTTTGAGCAATTAGTTTATCATTAACAAATTGATGGTTCAAAAGAAAATTAAAGATTATGGTCATAAGGCCTTTTACAAGTCACTATAAATAGTATGCCATTGTATGTTTTTCTCATAACAACAAAAATATAGCATTGAAAACGATGGCTATACAAAAGGGAACATATGTACTCCTTGTTCTTTCCTTGGTTCTCTTCTTAGGTATGTTAATTTGAGTTGTCTGGATTTTATGCCAAATGCCTTTTTTTTTTTTAGTCATTGGTGTCTACTTCTGATCTCCTTCAAATATATTTTATACAATTTCCAAATCTTTATATGACTTCCAATAATGAAAGGTTAGAATTTTACATTTTGGATTTCTTCGGTACATTTTGCTACTTGCAAAAAATTCAAGGGTTGTGAAATGCTTTATAACCTCACATTTAATGAGTTTTGTTTACTTGCAAGTTATTTAACTCATTTGTTCTGAATAATTTCAGGTTGCAAGGATGCAGTTGGACAAGTGTGCTGCCAGAATCATCCAAAACTTGGAAAATGTATTCATGGCATAGATGATGATCCTATGAAAGGTGGAAAATGCTGGAATTTTTGTATTAATGATTGTGAGAAAGGAGGTGTTTGCAAACAAGATGGAAAATCACATGTTTGCCATTGCTATTGTTAGATTCACTACTTTGTAGGGACAAAATGAAATTAGCATTTTCTAATAAATATGTATTATTGCCCACTATTGGATAAGTAAATCCTTTGGGTCACAAAATGAATTTAACCATTTGGATACCTATAGGGGAAAAAAAAATGGACAAATGAATGCCAACATTGTATGTAATGTCGTTGATGCTGCTGCTGTTGTTGCTACTGCTAGGGCTGCATGGATGAAATCAACATGCCAATCAAAATTTTAAAATAATTTTAAATATCCTAATCTTATTTTTTTCTAATTTGCATTGATTTTTGAATTGTGCAACTACCTTAAATAAATTTTTAATTAGAAGAAATTTTTTATCCATTGCATGCAGATGATACATATATTAGTTATTATATAATTCAAGGTTGGCTACTAAAAATAACAACAAATCAAACCATTAATTACTAATAATCCAATAAATGATTGTCTATATATATATATATATATTGATTTGTTTTATTGGCCATAAGTGAGCACTTGTCCCATATGGCTTTATTGATAAATTTTAAAATCTTGTCTTTGACACTTTATCGCATGCTATTTAGTTTATTTTAATTTTTTGTCGCTTGAAGTTCTATCTAAAGAGAGTCTTACAATGCTAATTGAAGGCTTATTTGATTAAAGATTTTAAAAAATATATATTTTTGCCTAATTGAAATCATATTTGATTGCAATCTATATTGGCAAGTGATGCGTATGGATTTGGGTATAAAAATCATATAAGAATAAGCACACTTCCAATCAAGTTTAAATTAAAATGTTAACCCCAAATGACACATATGAGCAAGCGTACTCATCATTAACATAGCATAGGGTTCAAACGAGTGTCGATCCTCAAGGAACAAGTATGCATTAATCCCTTCTCTTTCACTGTTTAACCGACTCAATAAAGTGAAAAAGAAATAAAAAGGAAAATAAAATAAAATAAAAGTCTATATACATGTCAAGGATGAAGAATTATGTAACTCAAACCATTCTTCTGACAACCATGGTCTTAAAGTACCTAGTCATTATCATAATTAATCATTCTCTTGGCATCATGAAGGATTAAGGTAGATTCACTTCTTTAGTCAATCCATGAAATCACTATCTTCTAGATAAATTAGAATCATTTGGTCTCGTCTCCACTAATTCATCCAAAAAATGCATTAAACACAATCCATGATTAAATTTCTTTGGTCTCGACAAACTTAAAACATAAAGCTAACCAATGAATCCTTGGTCTTGACAGACATCAATTAACCTTTAATTACCCAATTATTATCAATTAACCCCCTTGGTCCAGTAAGTTAATGGAAATAAACAACCAATTAATATTGTAATAAGCACAAGTAATTAAATACCAAGAAGAACAATTAATTAATCAAAAGATCAAAGTAACCCTAAAAATCATGAATACCTAAAACAATGTCGAATTACAATAAAACAATTAATACATCATTATTGTTCAAGAAAAAGAAAATAAAGTAAAAGAAAGCACTCATAGAAAAGCCTTCTTCTTCTTCCTTTGAAGACCTTCTTGCACAATCCTCCTTGATTTGGTAGAATTCCTCCTTGATTTGAGTGATTTTGAAGTTTAGATCCTTGAATTCTCCCATTTTCCTTGTGTTTTTTCTCTATTTATAGGCTTTATAAGTGCCTAAAATCGTTCCTCTAGGGTTTTTGGCCGACTAGAAGTAGGAAAATACTAAAACTCTGCAAATTACCAAAAACTCTGCACAAAAATCAAGGCACCACCTTAACATCAGGGCACAGCTGGCGCCGCCTACAGCCTCACAACCGGCACCGGTTGTGATTTGTTTCTTTATCCATTCGCCGATTTTTTCTTGGTTTCCACGACATCCTTTCTAGAGTACAGTTAGTGCCACCTATAGCCTCCCAGCCAGCGCCGGTTCGGTTCTATTCTGCTCCGTTTTACTGATTGAACTCCTCCTTCAGCTTTCCTTTCGGTCCCTGCCGATTGAGCTATTCCTTTTCCTTCTTCTTTAATTTTTAGCACTTTTACTTTCTCTTTATCAGAGAGATCTCTTGGCAAAACCCATTTCTGATCCACTAGAATAAATCCCATTCTTTCAAATGATTTTTGTGTTATACACAATTGTCTTCATCTGTCCAGGTCCAACTTTGTCCAATTCGACATGGAAGTATCTGAATATTTTGGTCAACAAATTGCCATCTGGAAGTGCCTTAAGAGAAGTTTTCCTTGACTGCATCATTAATTTTACTGCTAAAAACCCAAAAATAATATGCCGCTCCTTAGATAGGGCCAACATTAGTATCATCTGCATGATACTCACTAAGGTTTTGTGTCCATAACTAAGGGCAACCATTGCTAACACCATATGGTGTGACACTCTTCCAGGGCCATTTAACCATTTTGTGTTTCTATCAGCTGAGTTTTTGAAGCTTTTGCCACAAAAAAATCTTGCCTCAAATCTGCCTAAGTCAAAGATGTCAGTTCCTTTAAGGAACTTGTTCATCTCAAAGAACTAGACACCCTTATCTCTTACACCAAAAATTCTATTCAGCAGCCTATGATAAAACTCAATATTCACATACCCAACTCTGGTGTTGTACTATTGCACCATGAAACCTCCACCGGTCTTCTCAAGTCGCCTCTTTTTCAAATTGGCATAAAACTCCAAGACCAATGGGATGTACAACTTCTCATCAACTGTCAATAATGCTGCCCAACCCAGATTCTTAAACATGTTCAAAATATTAGAGAAATTTAAAAAATCTCTAGCCTCTACCCGGTATCCAGAAATCACAGTTCTATTTCTCGCTAACCAATCATTGTAATTAGTTTCACATTTTTATCAAGGAAATGGGGGTAACTGTGTTTTTGAACTTTCTTAAGTGGTATGCTCTGTTGATGATTTTGATCGTGAGGCTTCCTCAGTGATTTCCTTTTCTTTCGGCTTGGTGACCCCTGGCGTAGCAGCTTTTGTTTTGGCCACTGTTTTTCCCATCTTAATTCTTTTTGCAGCTCTTCTGTCGGATTTAGCTGTTTTCGCTATACAGGAAGCGAGAAGAAGATGAAGAAATTTTTGTTCTTTCTTAGAGAAGTTGAGAGTAACAGAGGGCAAGTCAGTTTTTGGTAGAGAGAGAAAGAGAGAGTTAAAGCCTTTTTGAAATTTCCTAGGTTCTACATAGGATAGGATAGTCGGAAGTTTTTCATCAGAAACTTTTAAGAGGTGTTGAAGAAAGCACAGACCTTTTGAAAAATTTAAAAAGGTATTTCTGGGATCACATTTTCTTTTGCAGATAATATAAATTGTTTGAATTTTCATAAATTAAGAACTGTCGATATTTTGGACATATACTGAGTCCAAAATCATCCATCCAAAAGGTGGAATGAAAATAGTTCAACTAAGGTAATTTTGGAGTTAAGTTTTCTAAATAGAGAGTCTAAAATCTATGTCTAAAAGCTGTGCCTTCAGTGGTTTTGCAAAATAAGAATAACAGTTCTTCAGCAAACATATTAGTCACATGATCTTTGTAATTCCTAAACCTCTTCTCAAATTATTGAATCTTTCTTCGGCCGGAGGTTTTGTGAAAATATCTGCAAGTTGTTCATCAGTTGAAATATATTCAACCCACACATCTCCTTTAAGCACATGATCTCTAATAAAATGATGTTTAACATCTATATGCTTAGTCCTAGAATGCTGAACAAGATTCTTGGTTAGATTGATAGTACTTGTATTGTCACATAATATAAGTACGCAATTAAAATTGAGACCAAAATTAAGTAGTGTATTTTTCATCCATAGAATTTGTGCACAACAACTCCTAGCTGCAATGTATTCAGCCTCAATTGTGGATAAGGATACACATGCCAATTTTTGTTGTGCCATGATACTAGAGAGTGTCCAAGAAATTGGCAGTGGGCGCTAGTGCTTTTTCGCTCAACTTTACAACCTGCATAATCTGCATCAATATATCCTATAATATCAAATATGTTAGTTCGCGGATACCATAAACCATAATCATATGTTCTAACCAAATATCTAAGGATGCGTTTCAAGACACATAAGTGTGATTCCTTTAGACATGATTGAAATTGGACATAGAGACAGACTGAGCACGTGATATCTAGCTGGCTAGCAATGAAATGGAGTAAACTTCAAATCATACCTCCATATTTAGATTCATCTCCTTTCTTACCCTTTTCATCCTTGTTAAGTTTTAGGGAAGTGCTCATAGATTTCTTTGGCTTCGTTTATATCAAACCTTTTAAGCAGTTCCTTAGCATATTTAGCTTGATTTAGGAAGATTCCATCCTTGGTTTATTTGATTTGCAGCCCAAGAAAGAAGGTGAGTTCTCCCATCATGCTCATTTCAAATTCTTATTGCATTGTCTTAGCAAATATCTTGCATAAGTAGTCATTAGTAGTACAAAAAATAATATCATCAACCTAGATCTGAACAATAAGAAGATCATTAGAATTTTCTATTTTAATAAACAGTGTGGTATCGATCAAGCCTCTTGAAAATCCTTTTGAGAGCAAGAATCCACTAAACCTTTCATACCAAGCTCGTGGGGCTTGTTTTAAACCATAAAGGGTCTTTGAAAGTTTGAAAACATGATTTGGAAAATACTCATGAATAAAGCCAAGAGGTTGTTCTACATATATTTTTTCTTCAATAAAACTATTTAGAAATGCACTTTTAACATCCATTTGATAAAACATGAAGTTTTTAAAAGATGCAAATGTAAGAAGCATTCTTATAGACTCTAGTCTAGCAACGGGAGCAAACGTTTCATCATAATGAATGCCCTCTTCTTGATTGAATCCTTGGGCAACGAGTCTAGCTTTATTTCTAGTGACCACTCCATTTTCATCAAGTTTGTTTCTAAAAACACACTTGGTACCAATAACCGGATGATTAAGTGGTCTATGGACGAGTTTCCAAACTTGATTTCTCTCAAATTGGTTCAACTCTTCTTGCATAGAAATTATCCAAAAATCATCATGCAAGGCTACATAAATGCAGTTAGGTTCTATGCTAGAGAGTAGAGCAAAATTATCTATGAAATACCGTCTAGTTTTAACTCCACAGCTAGGATCACCAATGATTTGCTCTTTTGGATAACCGGTTTTGTATTTCCAATCTATTGATAATTCTTGATCCATGAATTCTTCAATTTCTTACTTGCTTTGCTCAGTTAGTTGTTCTTCAAATTCTTTTTCTTTGGCATAAGTGTCTGATAGGGCCTAAATTAGTCATATATTTCCTAGTTATTTGAGACCATTGGTGATACATTTTGTAAAATAACTAGTCATACTCCTTCATATTTGAGATTTTACCCTTGGAAAGGTATTTTGTGTATTATTTTAGATTTTAGGGGTAAAATAAGGCAAAACTGTCGCAAAACAGAGGAGAGGCGCCGCCGGCCATGTGTTGTTGGCACACACTTCGAGGTGAGGAAAAATCGGCAAAATGGAGCTGAACAAAACGCAACCGACGCCGGTAGGAAGCCTAGAGGAGGTTCCAGCTACAGTCTGGAATACTTGGAGTGAAAATCGAAAAAAATTGACGAACGAAAGAAGGAACTGAACACAACTGGCGCCGGCCCTAGGCAAGATAGGCGACATCGGCTGTGCACTGGAATCCAGGAAGTGTCTCAATTTTCATATGCATTTTTTGACAATTTCCAGAGTTTTAGTATTTTCCTACTTCTATTCGGCTAGAAACCCAATAGGGGCGACTTTAGGCACTTCTAAAACCTATAAATAGGGGAAAAACACATGCCAAAAGGGGAATCGAAGGAAAATTCGAAGAGATAAATAGAAAATCAATCAAAATCAAGAAGGAATTCTTCAAATCAAGGAGGATTATGCAAGAGAGTCTTCAAATGAAAAAGAAGGAGGCTTGTTTATGAGTGCTTTCTTTTAACTTTTTTTCTTTTCTTGAACAATGATGTGTTAATTGTTTTATTGTAATTTGACATTATTTTAGGTATTCATAATTTTTAGAGTTGCTTTGATCTTTTGATTAACTGATTTTTATTCTTGGTATTTAATTACTTATGCTGATTACGAGATTAATTTATTGTTTCTCTCTATTAACTTACTTGGAAAAGGGGTTGATGGTGGTCTCAATTCATTAATTTCATATTTGTTGTCTATTAACTTTCTTGAAAAAGGGGTTAATTGCTAAGAACTGGATAATTAAAGGTTATTTGATGTTTGCCAGGATATGGATTCATTGGATAATTTCATGTTTTAAATTTGCCAAGATATGGGGATTTAATCAATGATTGTGTTTAATGCATCTTTTGGGTGAATTAGTTGAGACATGATATGTGATGCTAATTTGTCTAGAAGATAGTGATTTCATGGATTGGAAAAGAAGTGAATCTATCTTAATCCTTCATGATGCCAACAGAATGATTAGTTATGATAATGATTGGGTCCTCTAAGGTCATGTTTGTTAAAAGAATGGTTTGGGTTACATAATTCTCTATCATTGACATGTATATATTCTTTTATTTTTTTATTTTCCTTTTTATTCTTTTTCACTTTATTAAGTCAGTTAAACAATAAAAGAAAAGGGATTAATGCATACTTGTTCCTTGAGGATCGACACTCGTTTTAAAACCTATGCTATGCTTAATGATGAGTATGCTTGCTCATATGTGTAATTTGAGGTTAACGTTTTAATTTAAACTTGATTGAGAATGTGCTTATTTTTATATGATTTTTTATACACAAATTCATACACACCAGAGTCCAACGGTGGTGCTTTGTGCTGTTCTTTCCCTCTTTCTTTTGAGCTAGCTTCCTACATTATCATCATCATCGTCTTTTCTAGATGTATAAAAGTTAGATTCATCAAAGTCAAAATGTACGGATTCTTCCACACATTGAATTCTCTTATTGTACAATTTATATGCTTTTTTATTGGAAGATGATATAAGGAATACAGCCTCATCGGACTAACTATCAAATTTTCTAAGGTTGTCTTGGGTATTAAGAACAAACATTTGTAGCCAAATACTTTGAAATAAAAAATTGATGGAGTTTTGCAAACATAAGCTTAAAAGGTGTTTTTCTTAGAAAATGTCTCAACATCACTCGGTTTACAATATAGCATGCTGTATTTATAGTTTCAGCCCAAAAGTATTTTGGAAATGAGTTTTCACAAATCATGGATCTAGCCATTTCTTAAAAAGTTCAAATTTTCCTCTCAATAACACCATTTTGTTGAGGAGTTTTAGCTACTGAGAAGTTGTGAAAGACTCCATTTTCATCACAAAAGTGTGTAAACTCACTATTGTAAAATTCTCTTCCATTATCACTTCTAATAGAAATCTGTTTGTATCCAATATAGTCTTGGACGCACTTGAATAATTTTAAAAATTCAGAAAACGCTTCATCCTTTTGTCCAAGAAACAAGGTCCAAGTAAATCTTGCGAAGTCATCTACTAACACTTAAGCATACCTCTTACCACCAAGGTTAGTGGTCCTTATTTGTCCAAACAAATCCATATGTATTAATTCAAGAGGTTTTGAGATGGAAATCATTTTCTTAGGTTTGAAAGAAGTTGTAATTTGTTTTCCAAATTGGCATACATAACAAAATTTTCTTTTATCAAACTATGTTTTGGGCAGCCCCTAATAAGTTCTTTTGAGGATAATTTGTTTAGCAAATCAAATGATATATGACCTAATCTTCTATGCCAAAGATAGTCATCAATGTCATGCACGGAAAGACATCTTATGCCATGAGCTATAAGATCATTTAGATAGAATACATAAACATTTCCATCACGATTGGCAACAAATATTATTTCATTATTTGAGCTATCTATAATAAAGCAAGAATCTTTCTTAAAAATGACTTTGCAACTATTGTCACATAATTGGCTAATGCTAAGCAAGTTATATTTCAGCTCATCAATTAATAGCACTTGTTTTATAATGGTTGAAGATCCTTTACCAATGTTACCTATGCCAAGAATTTTTCTTTTCTTTTTGTCTCCAAAGATAACGAATCCATCATTTGTTGTTTGTCACATCTTGTAATAAAGTTGCATTTCTGGTCATATGTCTTGAGCTTCCGCTATCCAAAAACCCTTTTGTGAAGCTCATTTTCTCCAATGAATGTACAAATACAAGAGAAGGGAGAGTGATTTTTTGTACCCACATTTTCATGGGTCCACTGGGGTTAGTAATGGTTCCTCTAATTTTTCAAACTGCTTTTGCACTGGTTTCAACTTTCTTCTTAATATGACACCTAGTTGCTTTGTGTCCAAATTTTTCACCGTATGTGCAACATTTATGTGTCATATATGAGGAAGCAGCTTTTCCAAAGTGAAATTTGTGAGTCTTGGATTTTATCTCATGCCTATAATCGAGTCCATATCAGTTTCCAGCTATGTGTTATGTGCTAAGCAATCTTTCCAAATAATTTTTGCCATTTGCAAACTTTTCAATGCATGTAGTGAGATCATCGACTCTATTTTTCATATTATCAGAATTGCTAACTATAATCACAAGAGAACAAATTTTATCATATAAGCTTTTATTTTCTAGAGATACATGCTACAAGAAAGTAATGATAATATCTTTTTCAATATTTGCACACATATATGACTCAAAAGAGACTTTGTTATCATTCAACAACTTTGCATTTTCATCTAATACGCAGTCAATTTTCAGCTTCATTTTTTTATTTCTTCTAGATAACTTTTTCAATTCATGAAATATGTCAACAACCAACTCATTAGGATCATCATGCTTTTCATAATCAGAATTATGCAAATCAGATATAGAATTAGCGGTAGTAGGATTTACCTCATTTTTTATTGCCATGAAGCATATATTGGCTTTTGTTTCACTTTTAGATTCTCCATCTTCCTCGGACTCGGACTAATTTTGGTCCCAAGTTCTCATGAGTCAATTCCCCTTATTTGCTTTCTGATCCTTCTTCTTCTTCTTTTTAAGTATTCTGCCTTCTTTTTCTTTAGCTATTGGGCAGCCAGTAATGAAATGTTCCGTGCTCTTACACCCATAGCATTGGGGCTTAAATGATGAGGTATGTCCCTTTCTTTTCACAAACTTCTTTCCTCTTTTGAAGTTTCCTTTGTTGAACATTCTTCTAAATTTCTTTGCAATCATGGCTAGTTTTTCGGTGTCTACTTCAGTTTCATCCCCACTTTTCGAATGACTACTTTCAGTGCAGTTTTCCTTTTTCCTTTATCATGATCATTAGATTCTTGAAACCTCTTTAGTTTCATTTCGTGTGTTAGGAGGGAGCCAATCAGCTCTTCAGTTGATAAGGATTTTAGATCCTTAGATTCTTCCACAGCTCGAGCTTTCGGTTGCCAGCTCTTAAGCAACGCATCCCGATTTTTTCTATTTTGTTCACCAAGGGAGTAGACCTTCCCATAGGCTTTAAGTCCATTTTTCTATTTTGCTCACCAAGGGAGTAGAATTTCCTATACTTTGAATAAAGCAAGATGCTCGATGCAATTAGTACAGGAGTAAAAATGAGTTGGTGAGAGCAATAACGATTTCTTTTGAGGAATATAAAGAATTTGTGCAAGGCTGATTGCAGCTGATTGAAAATGAATGCAGAGAAAGATAACACAAGATTTATAGTGGTTCGATCTACTAAGATCAACATCCACTACCTTAAACTTACACATTAGGATTTTCAATCAGATTTAAGTTACCCAACTCAATATTATCAATCTATACCAAATACAAGAGAGGGTCATCATACTTGGTTTTATTCAAAACCTCTCAATCAACCAACAAATCAAGGTGTACCCCGAATGGGTTTTACACCACAACCTTGATACACCAAGATGATTAAAGAAATGAAATGAAAATGGCTCACTCTATTGAGCAGATGTACAAGACAAATGAGCTTAAACAATCTTTACTTTTTTGACACAATTTGATTTTTACTTTGAAGCACTATGAAAAAAGAGATTTTTGTATTCTATAGATCAAGAGTGTTTTTTAGAAGGATAGGACAAAAATTTACTTTCAAATCAATTTTTGAAACCTTTTACAAAGGCATAAAGTAGAGTTCCAGAGGCTAGAAAATGGCGTGTTTTCGCTATCTGATTTGCCAGAGTTTTGGACTCCAGTTTTGGACGATGTTGCATCCAAAATGTAAGTCCAAAATGGTACTTTTTCATGTAGAATCGATTTGACATTGTTCACAGGATTTTGGACAAAACTTTTGGATGCAAGGTCACCCAAATTATTCAATCCAAAATTCTGAGGATTTAAAACTTTGAAATCTTTTTGTTTTAGTACTTCAAGGTAGAATTAAATGGAATCATATGGTAAAGAAGATATAGGAATTTACACAGAAAATACCTTGACAAAGATTCCTAGTCTAAGGTTCTTCCATAATGAATTCTTAGTATGCAATCTCTTAAGCTCGATCTTCCACTTGATCACCCATTCTCGGATTCTACTGTTCAAGAGTTGCTTAGCAATCTTATTTGTCTGCCTTGGAAGAACTGTGGTCAAACATGTCCTATAACATGTAGATCATAAAAGTTAGTCATCATCAATGTTTGTCATAAGTCAAAATACAGGTGAACGCCCTTAGGGCTAACAAGTTGGAAGTTATCCAACGATGAAAATAAGATTTGCAGGACCTTACTAGTTAATGTTTGCAGCATTCTACATGATTTTGCTGAGAGTTGGGCAATTTGTGTGCTTTAAATAACCTAGATGAGCTATAGTAGCTGTCAGTTTTTCTAGTCTAGTTGTCATAATCATGGGGATATTAGTTGGCATTTTATTTTATAGCCACCCTGTTTGAAATATCTGGATTATTTCTCATGAGTTTAAATAGCAATTAGCAAGCCTTCTTTTGCTGCTTCTGAAGTATGGTAAAAAAAGTACATAGATAGTCATTAACGTTGGCTAAAAATTTAGTTACATGGTCAAATATTTAATGCTTAGGCTTCTGTGATAATTGAAAAATATACCATCATTTTTCTCTCATCAATATTCAAAGAAATTTCTTGATAAGGTTAAATGGTCAGGTATCAAGAAAGAATCTACCTAATTTGTAAAGGTCCAAATTGTGTAACACATACAGAACTATACAAAAGGTGCCAAAGGTATCAGTTCTGTTAGAATCCATTTGATTCTCTTTGAGTACCAACAATAGGGACGAATATTTTTCCTAACATAGATATGAAATACAGAAATAGCCATGCAAATTTCACCAAGTTATAGAATAGCATCTAATCCTTCCATGAGCACCAAGTGGCCTTGCCCTAGATACGGTTTTGAGTAAAAAGGGAATCAAAAATGGAAAACATGTCTTTTCACAAACATGTCCTTTTGATATTCTCTAGATGTGATTCTATGTATGCTTGTGAATATATTTCCAGCTTTGTTCTTGAATAAGAACTTAAGAAGTCTACATGATGCCAATATTGGAACTTGAATTAGTAAATTAGATTCTAATTCTATACTTCTATCTATTGTGTCTTTACAGTGTTAACTGCAATTGAATTTATTCCTAGGCTACTGAGTTTATGCCATTTCCGTAGTTGTAAGATTAATGTATATGTGGATTCATTTTTATTATTTTTTCGATACATTCAATTGAACATATGGATTCTGTTTTATCTCTCTCATAAAATCTTGAGCATTTCTTGTTTATTTTGCATATTTTTGTTTGAATTCTCATAGAGTATGCATTTTTTTTTTTTGGGACTACTAATGTCAAAAACTATTCAATTTATTGAATAATATGCTTTCTTGGTCTAGCAGTTAGCTAAATTCTGTGGGTTTAAGTCAAACAAGTTGAAGTAGTCCCCAACTAGCAGAAACTAAATCCAATCAGGTATTATACCAACTAGTAGAAGCTGGTCCTACCTATTTCATACTTCTCAACTTTTGTAAAAAATATATCTTTTGGCTAGACTTAAGAAAATTTTGGGGAAATTCATGTAAGTTTCTTAATTAGTGAAAGTTTGTTTCTTGATATGTATGCTTGGTGGTCCAAAAGGAATGGTTTCTTGCATTTAACATTGATGTTTGATAGTAGATGTGTTTTACTAATGAGAGTTTAAAGAGAGGTGGGAAATAATGAATATGCATGTACAAATCAATAGATGCACACAGTTAATCATGCCCTATAGTCTAGAAAAATGAATAAAGAATGAAAAGGGAAAAAATGACTCTTGTATATTTCTAATAGCTAATTAGAACAAAAGGCATAGATTTGAAGCCATAGAAATCACATATGCTCCAAGAGAATCACTGCCCAGCTCAACTACTACTCTGAAGGTCTCTAATACTTCTTTAGCATCAAGCACAACCTTTCAGAGAAAGGAGAATAATGTGGAATGATTTAGAAGGGAAGGAAGTAATAAAAATGCTATAATACTAATGTTGAAAGATGAAAATGCATGGTGTAATGGTATGCAAAAACCATATAACTCGATGCATTAATAGACCACCGAACAATAATATTTTTGTGAATTACTCCCTTTCCTCAAGTACAAGCAGCCAACTAATCATCCCTAGTTCCAAATTCCAAATATAGGTTACCCAAAATCCATAACAGGAGGAGTCGATTGTGTTCAAAAGTATGGAATTTTATTGAATAATTGGAGTAATTTGACCTAATTCATGGCAGTGGAACTTCCAGTTTTCTTGAGTTTTCAACCTTGTGATTATCCACTGTAGTTTCCTCTCTAGCCATTTAGATTGTGTTTCTTAGTAAAATAAAAAATAGTGAAAGTTATTCTAATGGTTTCTTTTGGTTTAATTAGTTGAAGTGAGGAATGATGAGTTTCATTTGTATTTTCTTTTACATTTTTTCCATTCGTTAGGTTGATTTTTGTGATTAATTCAAGTTTTGGGCAAGTCAATCTTATCGAATTTAGGTGGTATATACCGTCAAGCACATACTACTTAACCAATCAATCACATACTGTCTTTTCTCATTATCTCTTATTGACACTATTCTGCCACATTAATCTTCTCCCATTATACTTGCAATTCTGTTACGTTATTCTGCCACTATTCTACCATGTCAACTATTAATATTCCCAAGAGAATAATAGTGTCATGAAAATTTGGCAACATTGAAACCTAACATAGCATATCATAATATTTTCCACATGCTTGCAACAAATACTTGTAAATGCATATGAGATGCACTTCAATTTCATCATAGATTGACCCCTCACCCCCCCCCTTTTTTTTTTTTTTTTTGAGAGCATAAGGCGAGTAAAATGCTTGAATTAATATTTATGCGGAAAGAACTTCTAGATAAGAGATTCTGGGGAGAGTTTCTTATTGTTTAGCAGAATTTAGACATCCAAACCTCTTACTTTTGTAGATAAAAGAGAGAATGGTACACACGAAATAAACCTACCTTGATCATTCCTTCCAGTTTGTTAGTAAACTGGCTGCTACATTCAGTTTTTAGCTGCAATAGTGGATAGGAAATCTTTTAGCAAGAATGAACAATGGAAATAATGAATAAAGCTTGAGAACTTCAATATCTCCACCTTGGATAGCATGGACATCTGTGCATCAATAGATGCACTCTTTCCCAATAGTAGCCTTTTGGCAGGATCTTTGTTATAGAATGATTCAAGTACTTCCTTACCCTAAAGGAACAGTGGCAATGATCATTAACATTATGTTTATGAGAATATAACAGTAAATGGCACCAAAAAGAAAATAGGTTAAAGCTGATATTAGTTTAGTTCGTAAATCATACCAGAAATAAAGTATTCAAGTTACCTGGATAAACTTGAATAGAACTAAGACTTTATCAAATGTACCCTCCAATTCCTCCTCTGATGTCGGTTCTAACAAAAACATTGGAAAGTTATCTTAAAGATGGGATCCTTTTATTCTATTATTTTTTCTTTTTTTTCCCATGGTGGTCGTATTATCCATTATCAATTGGACCTTCATTTGCATATGTGTGTATGTGCATGGGAAATATGTAAAATCTTGAGTTTGTATTTAGGGTGAATGGGTGGTGTAGCTTGTCTCCAAACGTAGGTTGATATGATAAGAGAAGCTCGAGCATGGATGTATAATAGGCTCTTACCTAGTAAAAAAAAGGTTAACAAGGGAGTTTCTTCCTGGCATTGATGATTTTGTTCAATTTGCAACTACACAAGTTGATTTTACTAGTCGAGGAAAAATAAGGTGTCCATGCTCAAAGTGCAAAAACCATTGGTTTTCTGATGTAAATGATGAAAAGCTTCATTTGTGTCAGAAGGGATTTATCCTAAATTACTATCAATGGCATGCTCATGAGGAACCTTATATTTTTAGGTCACAGCAAAGGAACAACATAGAGGTTGATAACGAAAGGGAGGAAAGTCCTATTGTAAGCTATCAAAAATGGAAAGAATGGAAAGAATGTAAAGTAAAGATTAACAAAACAAAATAGAAAACAATGATTATATTAAAATTTTTAATTTTCCTAATATTATACTGTAATCCCATTGGATGTCAAAAAGCCTTCCACTCTCTGCACTATGGACTTTAAGGCAATTCCATCTCTCACTCCTATAGTATAATCTAGTAAATACAAGTACCAATCCCCCAATGACCCTAAGGACTAGTGTTGGCTTCTTTTTATTAGCTAATCCTCAAATTGAGATGATATAATGAATACAACTAAATTATACAAAAACTAAATTAACAAGTAATCAGCCCAAGATGAACTCAAACAACAAGGAGAAGAACAATTGATAACAAGACTATGACCAAGATATAGAATACTCCTAAACCATAATATATTAAGCTTCATACATCACCTAATGATTAACGCAAAATCTTGGACAAGAGGAAATTGCTAAGGTAACTAATATATTCTCTCAAATTGTATTATTTTTGTTGCAAAGTTGATTGATTAGAATCTCTTCCTAACTAAAACCTCCAAGAATGTATCAATTTCTATGAATTCCCATGATAGGTTGGACCCTAATCAATAAGTTTTATGTTATCTGATATCTAAGATTACATGCAACTATTATTATTATTGTTGTTGTTGTTGTTGTTCATAAATGATCTATTCATATGAATGATTTCTTAATTGCATATATAAAATTAGATAATTGAATTAAATTTCTCACAAAACTTAACTCAACACAACATATAAATCATAAATAAAATGGATATTTCAAAATCAAATAATTAGCATAATAAATCAAATTTACAATTCATACTATTTAGATCTTATAAAGATTAATTCATGCAAACCAAATAAAAATCAACAATTAAGAAAGAATTGGCCTAGAATTGGCATATAAAAAAGAATTTATTCTGATGAACTTTTAAATTCTTCAAATGACTTAGCTTAGAATTGATGGATTTACCCTTGTTTGTGCCTTCATTCTCCTCTTTTTTACTGTATTGAAAGGCTTCTTTCTAAATTGGCCTCTGATAATCTTTACAACTCTCTAAATCCCTCCTTTTAAAGTTAGACTTTAGGATTTCGAAACTGATTCTAGATCGAACACAAGGGTAGCCACCTAGTTATGTATACAACTGTGTACTCCATAAACAGTTATATTTTAGAAAGCATAAAGTTAGTGACATGACATGACCATGTCCCAAATTGTGCAGCGCTCAGAAGTTTCATATGTTTACTATATTCCTATTCTACTAAGCCTCCATTCAAAAAAGCGGCAACTTTGTAGACCCTTTATCCTCTATACTTGTGATTTGCCTTCTTAAAATCAACTCAAATTGATCCAAAATCATTTCTAAGCTTCTTCATTATCCAAATAAACCGTAAAATCAAAATATGAACACAATTAAGAACTAAATATTAGAAGAAGCTTAGGAAATCAAGTAAAAAGAACATTTAAAACCACAGTAACAGTATACATTAACAACTAATCTATAAAACCAAGTTGATTATCTGAAATCTTTACAATGCCCCTTAACCTATGTTCAATCACTCTCTTCCAAAGCTTCATAGTATGGCTCATAAGTTTAATCTCGTAGTAATTGGCATAATCTTAAACGTTCCCTTTATTCTTGTACTAAGGAATCAAAGTACTATTCTTCCACTATGTAAGAATTTTATTAAGTATGTATATCTTACTGAACAGACTTATCAACCATGCAATAACTATCTCTCCTAAACACCTCTAAATGTGAATCGGTATACCATCCAGTCCCCTTACCTTTTTCAGTCTCATCATCTTAAAAGTCTCTCGAACTTCATGGTTCTGAATGCGACGAATAAATGCATGATTAACCTCTTCACTCGAAATCTCAATGTCACCCATGTTCGAAAATTGAACATGATTCTGGTTAAATGACTTATCAAAATTGGACCTCCACCTCTCCTTGATTTCCTCATCTTTAATAAAAACTATGTGGTTGTCGTTCTTCACTCATTTCACGATACTGAGATCTCAAGTTTTTTTCTCCTTAAAATGAGCAAGTCTATATATATATTCTTCTCCATATCTTTAGTACCCAGCTTTTCACATAAATCCTTAAACACCGTTGATCTTGCTTTTTTAACAACTTCTTTAGCGTCTCTTCTCGCAACCTTATACTTCTCAAAATTCTTAGCATTTCTACACTTCCCTAAGTTTCTAAAGCACACTCTTTTACTCCTTTTGCTTTTTTCACATCGTTGTTCCACCACAATGTGTCCTTGTTCAGTGATACTTTTCTTTAGATTCATTAAGCACTTACTTAGCCATTGTCCTAATATATTGAGTTGTCTTTCTCTCTATAGAATCCGGATCCAAATCCATATTGGAAGACCAGTCATCTGTTTGGACTACCCTATCGACAAAAGCTGTTCTTTCACCCCCTGTAGCTTTCACCACTTGATCCATGAACCCAATGACTTCTTTGCTTTTCTTTTTTCCTACAAAAAAAGAAAAATCGAGGACCAACAGCCTATATTTTTTAACCACATATGAAAAACATAATAAAGAAGTCTATCTGATTGGAATTTAACCAGATTTTAAAAGTTACTAAGTGAGAATCTCATTTCTTAAACTAGGTGTTTGCTATAGTCAAATCATAGGTTAAGGTAAAGTCAATAATAGTATTTCCTACCTCATTTCTATCTCAAAAATTCTGACCTCCATAAACACTCTCAAACTTGCTCTATCAGTACTCACATGTCCATTTAAATCACCAAAAATGAAAAGTTTTTTCGCACATAGTACACTCTGTATAGCCTCATGTAAACCTTTCTAAAAATATTATCTAATCGAATCACCAAGTCCAATTTGTGGTGCATAAGCAGTAATAACTGTAGTAATCTTGCCATCAATCATGATCTTAATGCCCAAAATCCTATCATTCTTCCTTTGTATTTCTACTACATTATCAATAAGCTTATGGTTAATAATAATCCCGACTCTATTTCTATTCTTAACTCTACCTGAATACCAAAACTTATAACCCCAAGGCGCTACTACTCTTGCTTTCTTACCTACCCATTTGGTTTCTCAAAAAACACAAAATGTTAATCTTTCTTCTCTTCATACCCTAAACTAATTTTGTCAATCTACCAATCAAAGATCCTATATTCAAGAAGCTAGATGGATCCTATCACTATAAACTATTTTTTTTACCCTGCACCCATACATATTTGACACTGTAACCAGGGATCAACATAGTGCGTTGCTTTTGAGCAAAAACATAGTAACCCTAGAACATTCATCACTATACTTGAGTCTAAGAAATGCAGTGTGCCGCTGAGTAGGAAGCGCCCCCATGAAGTCAATCGAATGGCTCATGTCATGAATGTGACTGTGTTTTATAGGGATAGTCACGAACTATACTATAGCTCTTCTTTTTTGTCTGGGCATCAGATCGGCATTGAATATCGGAAACAAAGTCTGCGAAACTTGCCGGCGTAGTTCAGTATAAATGTTTAACCTGCAATAAAATAGAAGAAAAATAGAAGAAAATAAAAGAAAAGAATTCATGTTGTAGAATCTTCTATTCATGGAGATTGCAATAAATTCTTTCTAATTCTTCTGGGCTCCCTCTGAAGTAAGGCTTCGGCCTATTGCCATTTACAATAATAGTTCTCTTTTTCTAGATACGCTACCTCAATTACTCTATTAAGAACTCCTTTATTTCCAAGAACTGCCCCGACCATCTAGACTTGAGTGTTTTGAGAAAATGCCTCAGTCTTGAATTATATAGAAGCACTTTATCACCTTCCCTAAATTCTCTATTACCGAAAATGTGTTGATCATACCTTTTCTACATTTTGTCCTTATAAATTCTTGAATTTTCATATACATCATTTCTTCACTCTACTAGTTCATTCAACTATAGCAACCTCTTATTTCCTACAACATTTAAATTAAAATTTACTAGCTTAGTTGCCCAAAAAGCTTTATGTTTAATCTTTATTGTTAGGTGACAGGATTTTCCATAAATCAATTTGTAAGGTGTTGTACCAATAGGAGTCTTAGTGGCTATCCTGTATGCTTAAACTACATAATCCAAATTTACTTTTCAATCTTTTCTTGTAGGACTTACCATCTTTTCCAAAATCTGCTTTATCACTCTGTTAGTCACCTCTACCTGACCACTATATTGGGGATGATATGGGGTAGCAAGCTTATGAGAGAAATTTAAATGCTTGAGCATCTTCTTCAACTGGCTATTGCAAAAATGCATCACTCTATCACTAATGACAACTCTAGGGACTCCAAAATTAATGAACAACTTCTTTAGAAAATTTATGACCATTGTAGCATCATTTGTCAGAAAAACTTGTGCCTCAACCCATTTTGAAACATAACCTATTGTACCCAAATTTTATTTGTTCCCAAAAGATCTAGGAAGATGTATCTCGCACACTTGAAAAGCTTTAAGAGGCATCTACAGAGCTTTAGAGATGTTTCCTATTCGTTGACACTTATAATAGCTCTTCACAAACTTGTGTGCATCCTTGAATACTGATGGCCAATAAAATCCATGTTCAAACACCTTCTTTGAAATTCTGGCCATTAAAATCCCTTCTATATCTTTGCCCCAGTACTGCTCCTATTACAAAAGTACTAGCATCACACATCAACTCAAATAGATGTGACTAATCAGGTGACACTGAGATAGGTGAATCAATGAGTTTTTGCTTCAGAATATTGAAAGTAGATAAGCAATTATCATGAAAATAGAATTGGGTGTATTTCCCTAGCAAGAGGTTAAAGACTTTGAGATCTATGAAAAATCCAAGATGAATATTCTGTAGAAACTTGCATGCCCCCAAGAAACTCCTAATAGTCCTCACTAATGTGGGTGGAGGAAGTTTTTCAGTAAGCTTATTTTTTCGTTGTCCATCTCTAAACATTTCTCTAAAATGCTGTGTCCCAAAACAATACTTTTCTTAACCATAAAATAGCAAGTTCACCCAATTTAAAACTGGATTAGTCCCCTCATATCCTTACAACACCTTCTCTAGATTTTTTTAGACCTAACTCAACAGAATTTCGAAAGATAGAAAAATCATCTATGAAGACCTCCATAATATCACCAATTAAGCCTTCAAAAACAGCCACGTACATATCTGAACTGTACCTAGACTGCTACAAAGACCAAAAGGCATGTGATGGTAAGCAAAAGTACCAAATGGACTAGTGAATATGGTATTTTCTTGATCTTTGGAGCTATTGGAATTTGATATTAACCAGAGAATCTATCCTAAAAGCATATAGTATTTATGGTCTAGCAATCTTTCCAAAATCTAGTCGATGAAGAAAAGAAGAAAATAATCTTTCCTTGTATCTTCATTCAACTTTCTATAATCAATGCACATCCTCTATCCAACAGTAGTTCTCAAAGGAATATGGTCATTCTTCTTATTGGTTGCTATTGTCTTTCCTCATTTCATTGACATCACTTGAGTTAGACACTAATCAGAGATATAGTAAATGATTCCTAAATCTAAAAATTTGATCACTTCACATTTCATTAAATCCTTCATGTAGGGATTGAGTCTTCTTTGAGGTTGTACCATTAGTTCTATGCCCACTCCCAATAAAATTTTATATGTACAAAAGGTTCGGCTGATTCCTTTTATGTCAGCGATCCTCCATGCAATAGCCTTGCTATGTATCTTCAAAACTTGGACTAACTGCTCTTTTTATTCTACTGTAAAGATCTTTCCAATAATCACATGCAACTTGTCATTGTTACTCACAAAAGTATAGTCTAGGTGGTCTGGTAACTCTTTCAATTCCAAGTCATAGGGATCTTCAATTCATGATTTTATCTTCCTTAGGCTTGCTCTCTTAATGCTCTCAAAATTTCCAACACTTGATGTTTCTTCAGCCTCCCATATACATGCCGTATTATCCTTCACAAATTTATATTTCTCCGCTTCTTATAACCAATTTCCCTATACATTATTCTTCGAGAATTTCTATAGGAACTCATCAATACATTCATGAAGAACATCAATCCTGAAACAAGAATAGTCATCATGAATGGATGCATGTTTCATACCTTTAGATTTTTGAATGGTAAGTTCTTCATCTTTAACCCTAAGTGATAGCTTCTCTTATGAACATCTATAATAGCTTTTGAATTTGTAAGTAATAGTCTACACCAAATTAAAAGGTATCTTAGAATGCTTATCCATGTCAAGAACCACAAAATCAATAGGAAAAATATATTTAGCCGTCTTAGTAAGCATATCCTCTATGATCCCTCTAGAGTACTTTATAGATCTATCTGCTAGTTGAATACTCATCCTAGTGGGCTTAAACTCTCCCAAGCCTAGATTCTTAAAAGTCTCAAATGGTAAGAGATTAATGCTAGTAACTAGAGTAGCAACAACACTCCAGAAAGTTATACTACCAATTGATATACTAACAAAACCATCGTAATAGATAAACCAAAGACGATGGTTTACTGTAACCATTGTAATAGAGTAGGCCAAATACAATGGTTTATTCCAACCTTCACAATAGAGTAGACCACATACGATGGTTTATCATAACCATCACAATATAGTAGACCAAATATGACGGTTTATTGTAACCGTCGTGTTAGCCCTAAGGGCTTTCTTCTATGTTTTGACTATTGGCAAACATTGATATGGACTAACCTGTTTAAATCTATTGTTATAGGACATGTTTAGCCTCTATTCTTCTAAGGAATTTAGATGAGATTTATTGGCAACTTTCTTGTGATTGTATTCAAGAATGAAACATCAAAAGAATAAAGCATATAAAGTTGCATATCAAGAAGTCCTTATTAGAAGATCTTTAGACTAGGAAATGTTATTAAGGTATATCTATTTATTCCTTTGTCTCTTTTATCTCTTGATTCATGTGACTTTACCTTGAAGCATCAAAAGAGTCATTTTCAAAGTAGTTTTTGAAAATTCTCAAAATTTTGGATCGAACAGTTTGAATCCAAAAGGTTCATCCAAAATCCTGAAAATTGTGTTGAAATGCTCTACCTAAAAAAGTGCCATTTTGGACTTACCTTTTGGGTGCATCGTCGTCCAAAACACGGATGAGTTTAAACAGAAAATTTGGAGCCGTTTCTTTATAACCATTGGCACTCCCTTTTTGGCTCTATAAATAGCCCTTAAAGTAAGGTTAGAGATAGGATTTTTGAAACATTCATCTTAGAAACACCATTGCTCAATATTTTCAAAAATCTCTTTTTATCTAAGCTTCAAAGTGAATTCATTTTGTATTAAAGATAAAAGTATTTGTGTTTTATATCCGCGTGAACATCTACTCAAGTAAGTGAGCTCTTTTCTGTTCTATTGATATTTAAATCTTTGTTGTAGTGCAAGGTTGTGTGGTAAAACTGATGGAAAACGAGAAAACAGGGGCATGCTCTGTACGTAAAAAAAATTGGAGAAAAATAAAACGTGAGCCTTAAAGGCTATGCGGAAGCGTGAAGATCATACATTTGCGTTCCTTAACCCTCTTAGGTTGCGTAGGAACAGATTGAACGGCTAGAATCGCCTCGCTTTGCACACTTGAAGGAGCTTCCGGTTGAACACCCGCTAGCCTTCTACTTCGCCTTGTTTGCATTAACGCTTAGCTCTCCATCTTTCGGGATATTCCTCAGCCTAACCTCTAGTTGGTGAACACTATGGAGAAGAAGAATGGTCTCAAATCTTCTTGGTTCACTCGCTATTGATTAGCAAAGTCCAAGGAGAAAACCAGAAGAAAGGAAAACGTGAGAGACCAGAGAGAGAGACGTGAGAACCCCTGCGAGACTAAGATGTCTTGGGAATTCAGAGTTCACTAGTTTATCTGTTTGCCAAAAACAGGTCTCTCCTTATCTGATAAACATATCCCCGGGATATCATATTTCAAACACCCGGATGTTATCCTGAGACATCTGTTTGGCCTAACCCTAAACTCCTCTTAACCGTATCTGGAAAAACTCTAAGGTCCAAGCTATTGGGCCAGAAAAATATTTATTATTTTTCTTGGACCCAAAAAGCCCAAAATAATAAATATTAATTATTTATTTCTTGGGCTTATATAAACAACCTAATAAATAATTAATGAGCCCAAATGAACCATAATAAATAATCTTCAATTATTTATTTCTTAGGCCTATATAAATAACCCAATAAATAATTAAACATTAATTATTTCCCCTAGTTTAAGCCCAGGTTAATTTCTTAATTATTCATACTAGACCTAGGCCCTAAATAATTAATTAACCAAATAAACTAGATAATTAATTTCTCTCAACTCCTATTTTATTTATTTATTTATTTTATTCCAGTCCAATAATAAATTAGACTTCCTGAATAAAATAAAATAAAATAAAATAAAATAAAATCCTCTTCAACTGAGACCAATTCCTCAACCCAAAAGTAGTTAGGACTTACGGGCTATTCCGAGGACCAAAAAGACACATCGCCTTGGGCGCTAAAATGACCAAAATACCCCTACTATATAAATAGCTGTATATTGCATTTTAAATATTTCCTAATATCACCATAAGGAAATATTGACCCCAAGGACAATGCTGCATTCGCAAAGTTTCCGACCTACAGGTGAAATGACTAAAATACCCCTCTACACATCGCCATACATTTAGAGAGGAAGAAGTGTACTAACACCCCCCTAAATGACATCTACCATCCTTAGGCTTCTAGTCCAATGATCCACGACTTCCTGGAATGTTTCCGCTTTCCAAGGGAGCTACTCTAAAGCAAACATCCAAGTCATGTTTCCCAGGGCCCTGGATAATTTAGACCATTCGGACAACCACAAGAGGCGATATAGTGCAGAAACTATCTTGTATAAGTCTATCTTAACTAACTAGTCACACATACCCAACATGCAAGTATATTGGCCCTACGATAGAACCTCAACTACAGCAAATCAAAGTATATGCTTCCAGCTTCACCAGACCACCAACTCATACTCAAGTCGTAGAGTACTAGTCCACGCTGTAGCGGTAGTAGTCTAGGTTTCTACCATATAGTACTTTGAGAAACCACTACTACAGGTCATGTTCTACGTATTCGAAATACGCTTATGTCATGAAGTGAGTGGACTACCCACTAGCTAAAGGTAAGCCATTCCCCATTTGAAATTCATAACATAATAACCTAAACATGATGAGGTTCCCGAGTCTCATCAATAGGTTAAGAACAAATGTTTATGTGTTAAATAACCCGTGATTCATACCTTACTGTGAAAGACCACCATTCACATGGATCACTTATTTAAACACAATGGGTCTGTTCCAAATGAAAATCGTGCACAAACAAAAAGTAAATTCACAAACAATTTCTGAAAATAAATTCTTTCATTAAAATATTCGATTTTACATCAGAAACCTAGTCTAAGAGGGCATACAATCCAACAAAAACCCATTGGGGCGATCCTTGTTTCGTGTATATTCAAGGTTGTGGAGTAAAACCTAGTGAGGTGATCCTTGATATGTTTGCGTGATTGAGAGGTTGTGGAAAACCTAGTGAGGTGATCCTCTCTTGTATGTAATACAGTTTCATTAAGTGTGGTTAATGAAATAGGGTTGAAAATCCTTAGGTGTGGGCTTAAGGTAGAAGACGTAGATCATTGTTGATCAAACCACTATACATCTCTTGTCTCGTATTGTTCAATTGTTCATTTACTATTTTTTTTTATGTTCTTTCATTGTCTAAATCTGGATACTCATCTACAAGTGCTTGGATAACTTTCTATGCTTCCATAAAGTTAGTTCAAGTATCTTGATAATAATCATTATTCAGGTTTTTAGATAAACAAAAAAAAATTACTTTTGCTTGCAAAAAACTTTATTCACCCCCCGTCTAAGGTTTTTCATTTGGTATCAGAGTTTGGTCTACATATTCTTGGTTTAACAACCCTATAGAAAAGATCTGCATGGCAAGCTCTTCCTCTCTTCCATATGTTGAAGGATCTTCAGCAAATCGTCCTCCTTTATTCAATGGTAGCAACTATACCTTTTGCAAAAATAGAATTAAAATTTATGCGTGTTTTATTAACTTCGAGTTATGGAGTTTGATAATAAAAAATAGTCCTTTTATTCCATCAAAGATGATTGATGGCATAAAAATACCTAAACAAAATGATGAATACAGTATGGAGGATAATGCGAAAATGACTCTATATTTTCAAGCTATGAACATTTTATGTTGTGCACTAGATGCGACTAAATACAACGGTGTTAGTGGTTGTGATTCAGCCCATGACATGTGGAGATTACTTGAAGTCACCAATGAGGGGACTAACCAAGTCAAAGAATCAAAATTAGGGCTTCTAATTCATTATGAATTGTTTACTATGAGGCCAAATGAAAGCATCACTGAGATGTTCACAAGATTTACTAATATCTCAAATAGTCTTAAAGCTTACGGGAAGGTTTATTCTCTTGGAGAACAAAACAAAAAAATTTTAGATGCTTTACCAAAAAGCTAGCAGCCTAAAACTCTTGTTGTAGAAGAATCCAAGGATTTAAAATCCTTACCTACTGAAGAATTGATCGGATCTCTTCTAACTCATAAGATGAAGCTTAAAAGATTTCATGAATCTGATGATCATGATAGAGGAAGAAAAGGGATAGCACTGAAAGCTGAAAATGAAGATGACGAAACCAACCTATCGGAAAGTAGTGAGGGCATGGAAATGGACAATGATGATTTGGCGATGATAGCAAAGAAATTCAAACGAATGTTCAACAAAGGAAATTACAAAAGAGGAAGGAAGTTTATAAGAAAGAAAGGACAAACCTCTGGTTTCAAACTTCAATGTTTTGAATGTAAAAGCACTGATCATTTCATCGCTGACTATCCGGTTGCAAAAGGAAATGGAGAAAGATCGTCCAAGAAGAAGAAAGACTTGAAGGTAAGGAAAGGTAAAGGTTTGATGGGAACTTGGGACTTAAATGAAAGTGAGTCCGAGAATGGAGATTCTGAAGAGGAAACTGCTAACATTTGCTTCATGGCGTTGGAAAATAAGGCACGGTCTTTCAGCTTTACCAAGTGGTTCTTGGATAGCGGTTGCTGAAGACACATGACTGGAAACGCAGCTCTGTTGGAAGATATTTAGACCACAAATGAAGGGTATGTTACATTTGGAGATAAGAAGAAAGGAAAGATTCTCGGCATTGGTAATATTGGTAAAGGTTCCTTGACTATTATAAAGCAAGTCTTACTTATTGATGATTTGAAATATAACCTGCTCAGCATTAGCCAACTTTGTGACAACGGGTGCAAAGTCATTTTTGAAAAAGATTCCTATTCTATTCTTGATTGTGGAAATCTTGAAACAATTTTTACTACCAAACACATAGGAAATATATATGTGTTTTATCTTAATGACCTTGTAGCAAATGGAATAAGATGTCTATCCATTCATGACAATGATGGTTATCTTTGGCATAGAAGATTAGGTCATGTATCTTTTGATTTGCTAAATAAACTATCCTCAAAAGAACTTATTAGAGGACTGCCAAAAATGAAACACAAAATCTATGATGCATGTCAGTTTGGGAAACACATCAAAACTTCTTTTAAACTAAAGAAAATGATTTCTACCTTAAAACCTCTTGAATAAGTTTATATGGATTTGTTTGGACCTATGAGAACTGCTAGTCTTGGTGATAAGAAATATGCATATGTCCTGGTTGATGATTTTTCTAGATTTACTTGGTCCGTATTTCTTGGACAAAATGATGAAGCCTTTTTAGAATTTTTAAAACTGATAAAGCGCGTCCAAAACTCGATTGGATGCAAACTAATTTCTATTAGAAATGACAATGGCAAAGAATTTTGCAACAGTGAATTTACTCACTTCTGCGATGAAAATGGAGTCTTTCACAATTTTTCAGTAGCAAAAACTCCTCACCAAAATGGTGTTATTGAAAGGAAGAATTGTACTTTGCATGAAATGGCTAGATCAATGCTCTGTGAAAATGTTCATCCAAAATACTTTTGGACGAAAGCTGTTAACAATGCTTGGTATATAATAAGTCGAGTTATGCCAAGACCATTTTTGAGAAAAACTCCTTTTGAACTTATGTTTGATAAAACTCCTTCTATCTCTTATTTTAAAGTATTAGGATGTAAATGTTTTATCCTAAATACAAGAGATAATCTTGGAAAATTTGATAGTAAGTCCGATGAGGCCATATTTCTTGGATATTCTTCCAACAAGAAGGCATATAGAGTATACAACAAAAGAACTCTTTGTGTGGAAAAATCTGTGAATGTTGTATTTGATGACTCTAACATTTATACTTCAAAAGGAGATGACGATGATGTAGGGTATTGAAAAGAAACTAAGTTAGATCAAGTCATAGCTCATCCAGTAAGACACTCATGCAAAAAAAGAGGAAATTGAAGAGCTGCAGATTGAACAAGAAAAGGAGCAAACTGAAGATTCTACAAATCAACAATTGCCAAAAGACTAAAAATATAAAACAGGTCACCCAAAAGAATAAATTATCGGAGATCCAAACCAAGCGGTTAAAACTCGACGGTGTTTCATCGACAACTTTGCTCTTCTTTCAAATATTGAACCTAGCTCCATTGATATTGCATTAAATGATGATTTTTGGAGTATTGGCATGCAAGAAGAGTTAAATCAATTCGAAAGAAATTAGGTTTGGAAACTTGTTCCTAGACCACATGATCATCCTGTTATTGGTACTAAATGGGTTTTTAGAAATAAACTTGTTGAAATTGGGCTGTAATTAGAAATAAGGCTAGATTGGTTGCACAAGGATTTAATCAAGAAGAAGGCGTTGACTATAATGAAACATTTGCTCATGTTGCTAGACTAGAATCTATAAAAATGTTGCTTGCTTTTGCATCCTTAAAAAATTTCATGCTCTATCAAATGGATGTCAAAAGTGACTTTCTAAATGGCATTATTGAAGAGGAAGTGTACATTGAACAGCCACCTGATTTTACTCATGAGCACTTTCCAAATCATGTTTTCAAACTCTCTAAAGCTCTCTATAGATTAAAGCAAGCTCCAAGAGCTTGGCATGAAAGGCTTAGTGGATTCCTAATCTCAAAAGGGTTTTCTAGAGGCTTAATTGATAATACTTTGTTCATCAAAACCGATAATTCTGGTGACTTACTGATTGTTCAAATCTATGTTGATGATATTATTTTTGGTGCTACTAACGACTCTTTGTGCAAGATGTTTGCTAAGACTATACAGCAAGAATTTGAAATGAGTATGATGGGTGAATTGAACTTCTTTCTTGGACTGCAAATTAAGCAAACTAAGGACAGAATCTTCATAAAACAAGTTAAGTATACCAAAGAGTTACTCAAAAGGTTTGGAATGAATGAAGCAAAAGAAATTAGCACATCTATGAGTACATCCATAAAACTTGACCAAGAAGAAAAGGGTAAAAAAGTAGATGAACGTAAATATAGAGGTATGATAGGGAGTCTACTCTATCTTACTGCTAGCCGACTGGACATCATGTTTTAGGTATGTCTTTGTGCTCATTTTCAATCTTGTCCGAAAGAATCTCATCTATGTGCAGTAAAACGTATACTTCGATACTTAATTGGGACATATGATTATGGATTATGGTATCCTCATACTAATACATTTAATCCTATAGGATACACTGATAAAGATTATGCATGATGTAAAGTTGAAAGAAAAAGTATAAGTGGCTATTGTCAATATCTTGGATATTCTCTTGTATCATGGCACAGTAAAAAACAGGCGTGCGTATCCTTATCTACTACTGAGGCTGAATATATTGCAGTTGGAAGTTGTTGTGCTCAAATCTTATGGATGAAGAATACATTACTAGATTTTAATCTTAACTTTAATTGCATACCTATATTGTGTGATAATACAAGTGCTATCAATCTGATAAAAAATCCAGTGCAACATTCAAGGACAAAGCACATAGAAGTTAAACGTCACTTCATCCGAGATCATGTGCTCAAAGGTGATATGTGTGTTGAATGTATTTCAATAGATGAACTACTTGCAGATATATTCACTAAACTTCTAGCGGAGGATAGATTCAACAATCTAATAAGAGGTTTAGGAATTACAAGAATTTGATATCTAATCATGTGGAATAAGTTTTCTTTTTGCAGGATTCATAAAGAAAAATGGTTTTGGAAACGAAGTTCTACATCCAAACTACCTCGTTCTCTACTTTGGACACAGTGTTTGAATCCAATTCCCAATTCCAAAATGCTTTTCGGGAAAACATTCTTTTGGATAAAAGTTTCCGATTGGGTCTGGTTCCAAAACCCATCGTTGATATTATCTTATTCCAATTTTTGAGTTTCAAAATTTTGGTTAGTGCATTTTTCTAAACTTCTCATAAAAACTTATGTTTCCAAAGCATTTTATCTTCATAGTACTCAAGACATTCCAAGTAATCTGTTTTGCTCTCCTTCAAAACCCTTGTAACCGTCCTTCTTCCAAAAAATCTTCTATGCTCCTCTTCTTCAAAAACTAAAAGCCCATAAAAAGCCTCAATCTTTCGATGGCTAAGACAAAATCTACTGTTCTAAAATCAAAGAAGGGGCAAAAATCATCTCCTGTGATAAAGGAAAAGTCTTCGGGTTCAACTAAGGCGAAAACAAAAGAAGCTTCTCCTCAACCGCACTTTTCTGCTTCCCACTATGATACGTTAGAATCTTCTTCAGAACAAGTGAGTTCAGCAAATTAAGTACCTCGATTTCTTGATTCAAAATGTGAGACTTAATACAATGATTGGGTTTCAAGAAATCGAACTATTATCTCTGGTTATCGAGTTAACCATTCTGCTTTTCTGAACTTGTCTAACATTTTGGATATGTTTGATCATGTTGGGTAGGGCAGTTTGTTGTCTATTGAGGAGAAATCATATACTTCTTTGGTCGGGAATTTTACGCTAACTTGAGAAAAGGGAAACTAGAAGAAACTAAGGGCAGTTTTATGATTAGATAGTATGTGTCAAAAGTGAAGGGCAGAGAAATAGAATTTGATCATAAGTTGTTTAATAGAATCTATGATGTTAGAGATGCTAGATTTCAGTACTTTGAGCTAAACAAGTTTCCTGAGGGAAAAGAAAATTTTGAATTGAAAAGGTTTGAAAAACTATTCACTAGAGGGAAAAGTTTTGAGAATTCTGGAAATAGGAGTTCTAAATGGCATTGGTAGAATTTTGCATCATACGGTGTCAACCATGATAGTTCCTAGTTCTGGCCATAAGACTTCTATAAGTATTCTTCAAATGGTGATCATGTTAGCGTTAGGTGAGGGAAGACAAATAAATTTTGGGTTTCTGGCAACCAAGCTTATGTTGCAGTCTCGAAACTCATCAAGCATGGCTTTTCCATTTGGAAATCTGTTGACAAAAGTCTTTGACTTTTTTAAAGTTGATTTAAGCTTTGTTCCCTCCGATCCTAGCAAAACAAATGTTTACAGCTTTGATTCATTTGAAAAGATGGGATATGTTAGGGAGGTTAATTCATGGAAATTATTAAGAGAATTTGCAGGAAAAGAGAGGGAAAACTTGATAAAGATTAAGGAGGAAGAGAAGTTAGGAATAAAGAGAAAAATTGATGAAGTGTTTCAGGAAGAATCATCTGCTAAAAGAAATGTTCCGAGCTCTGGCCTGTCTGAAAATATTCTGGGTGCAATTAGTTCACTAGTTGAGAAATTGGATCTTCTCAGTTTAGAAATTTAAGAGTCTAGGAAATAGAATTTCTATTGTTGAACAATCTGCAAATCTTACTGCTCCAGTCTCTTCTCATCCGGTGTCTGATCATGAAAAGGAAGAACCTGTCCCTGAGAAAGAAATTGATCTACCTGCTATAGAAAAAGATCCTTCACCTGAATTTGTTCAGCAACCCTCTCCTGAACCATCTCCTCAGGCTTCTCCCTTAAAAGAAATAGAGATTCCTCCAACTTCTTCCAAGCCCAATCCTTCTGGAAAAAGGCAGAAACATGTTGTTGTGAAAAGGAAATCAAACAGAATAGCTGGTCAATATTCCAAGAAGGGTGCTGGATCAAAGGCTAAAACAATCAATATCTCCTAGACAGCATTATTGGGCAGTAAAATTTGATGATGAAACAATTTACTTTCTGCACATGTTGAACAATTTATTTTCTGTTATTTACATAATGTCTTAAGATAATTTCTACCGGATAATTTCTGTTAATCTTTGTTATATACTATGCATATTATCCATCTGGTTTTCTTCTACTCTCTTTCTTCTATGGTTATTTCTTATTGATGACAAAAGGGGAGAAAAAATATTATGGTCAGCTTGAGAAAAAATGTTATAGTCAGGTTGATTATTGTCTGTATTATGATCTGCATGACTGCTATATGCATAAACTGAAATTGATATGGATAAATGGATATGGGGAGAAAAAGTTTATTGTATGATCAGCATGATTGTTGTATGAACTGAATTTTGGCACGACTATATATGTTGTATATCAGGAGATGAACTGATGGTATATTATATGGACAGTTATGAAATCTGCAGACTACTATGATAATTGGAAATTGTTTTGAAAATACATGAACTGTTCTGATAATCGTAATTGTTGTGAAGAGAAAAATGGTCTTTAAAAGAGAAATATGAATCATTATTGATGAACTGCATACTGAAATAAACTGCATAAACTATTTTGATATAAACTGCTTGAACTACTACTGATATGAACAGATTATGCACTAATATCAAATATGAACTGTTACGAAGATCACTGATATATTTTTTGATCTAAAATTGACTGATTTTCTGTATATGTTCTCTGAAAATCTTCTGGATATTTGTCTAAACTTCTCATGGCTATTTTTCTATATAAGGTATCTTCGAGACAAGATTCTGTGAAAAATTCTGGTGCATTGAGTCAGGGGGAGTTTTGGATTCAAATATTTTTTATCCAAACAAAATGTTCTTATAAGCAGTATTAAATTCTTTTTGAAAATACTTTGAACATCCAAAATCCCTATCCAAAATGAATTTCTGAAAAGAAATATTATTCCAAAATAAGTTTGGATTCAGTTTTCGGACAGACAAAATAGTGATTTCTGTTTTTCCCTCGAATGTTCAAAATGATCTTATATTTAGGGGGTGTATCTTATGACTTGTCTTCTATCTCTTCTCTATCAAAACATTATTGAATATTTATATAGAGAAAAAAAAAAGCTTAAGGCTCATTGAGACATGCTTACAAGCTAATATTCATAATCTCTCTTTGAGATCTATACTGTGTGATTGCATTTATTTGCAACTATTTTATTCAACATGTTCACTCATATATTATTTTTGTTATGTTTGTCATCACTCAAAAAGGGGGAGATTGTTGGCTCTAAGGGCTTTCTTCTATGTTTTGACTATTGACCAACATTGATATGGACTAACCTGTTTAAATCTATTGTGATAGGACATGTTTAGCCTCTATTCTTCTAAGGCATTCAAATGAGATTAATTGGCAACTTTCTTGTGAGTATATTCAAGAATAAAAGGTCAAAAGAATGAAGCATATGGAGTTACATATCAAGAAGTCCTTATTAGAAGATCTTTAGACTAGGAAATGTTATTAAGGTATATCTATTTATTCCTTTGTCTCATTTATCTCTTCATTCATGTGACTTTCCTTGAAGCATCAAAAGAGTCGTTATCAAAGTTATTTTTGAAAATTCTCAAAATTTTGGATCGAACAGTTTGAATCCAAAAGGTTCATCCAAAATCCTAAAAACTGTGTTGAAATGCTCTACCCGAAAAAGTACCAATTTGGACTTACCTTTTGATGCATTGTCGTCCAAAACCCGAATCCAAAACATGGATGAGTTTAAATAGAAAATTTATAGCCGTTTCTTTATGACCGTTGGCACTCCCTTTTTTGCTCTATAAATAGCCCTTAAAGCAAGGTTAGAGATAGGATTTTTGAAACATTCATCTTAGAAACACCATTGCTCAATATTTTCAAAAATCTCCTTTTATCTAAGCTTCAAAGTAAATTCATTTTGTATCAAAGGTAAAAGTATTTGTGCTTTATATCCGAGTGAACATCTGCTCAAGTAAGTGAACTCTTTTCTGTTCTATTGATATTCAAATCTTTGTTGTAGTGCAAGGTTGTGTGGTAAAACCCATTAGGGTGATCCTTATTTTATGTATGTTCAAGGTTGTGGAGTAAAACCTAGTGAAGTGATCCTTGATATGTTCGCGTGATTGAGAGGTTGTGGAAAACCTAGTGAGGTGATCCTCTCTTGTATTTGATACGGTTTTATTAAGTGAGGTTAATGAAATAGGGTTGAAAATCCTTAGGTATGGGCTTAAGATAGTGGACATAGATCATTGTTGATCGAATCACTATATATCTCTTGTCTCGTATTGTTCAGTTGTTCATTTACTATTTTTTTTTTTATGTTCTTTCATTGTCTAAATCTGGATACTCATCTACAAATGCTTGGATAACTTTCTATGCTTCCATAAAGTCAGTTCAAGTATCTTGATGATAATCATTATTCAGGTTTTTAGATAAATTTAAAAAAATTTATTTTTGCTAGCCAAAAACCTTATTCAACCCCTCTAAGGTTTTTCACGTCACAATAGATTAGACCAAATATGACGGCTTATTGTAACCATCGTTTTTAGTCTAATTATAACAAAGCCCCTCAAAATTATTTTAAATTTTATCTGATTATTTTCAAATTTTGTCATAATACTATTGGTAATGATTACAATAAAATTAACGGTTGGATCGTTAAATTAATATCTTTATATTTGTAAATACTAAGATATCTTTCTATTTTATAGATATCACTGCACAAATGTGATAAAATAAAATGAATGACCTTCAAATTTGGTCACTAAACTTGTTTAAACTTTATAAATACATGTAATGGCTAGATCATTGATTTTTCAAATACATTTTTGTTTACATCTTAATTTTTCATATATTGGTTTTAAAGAGCTTGAATTTCATTTTAATTATTAGTTATTCTAAGATATATATATATATATATATATATATATATTATTTATATACAGTATAATATATCCTTATTAGTTAGTGAGTCTTAGATTAATATGTTATATAACATATATTTTTTTAATTACGAACATATATGTGTGTGTGTGTGTGTGTACATATATATCTACCTATATAACCTAGGTAGAGTATACTATCTATTGATTATTGCATTTAACTATATATATATAGACATTCTATCTATAATTTTTATTGTAAAAGTAAACTTTATATAGTTTTATTTGTCACATTAGTAATATATATATATATATATATGTGTATGTGTGTATAAATAAAATAAACATAAATTATATGTTAAAAAATTTAAGATTGTAACTTATTACGACGTCTAATCATTAGATGGCTGTACAGATTAGGAATTAAAATAATAATTATGATTAGTATAATACTACTATGAACTTGTGGTCTGTAATGTTGTCTCTTATTAATGAGTAATATATCCTTATCAATTGTACCTCTTGTAATGCTCATGCAGATTCCTCACTTGAGATTTATATATAAATTGATATAAGTACTTGGCATGTAAACATATTTAATTCAAGAGGGAGAGGATATGAAATATTTTCACTGCATATTTGGAACTCATTTCAGATTGCAAACATAGCATCGAAACTAATCATTTCATTATCGAGACTGATCTCCAATTTGTGTATTGTGCAGGAAAGGAAATGTTCTAAAGCCCAACCCACTGAGGAGAGGAAGAGACAAAGAGGAAGGGAAAAAGATGATACTGGGAAGAGACAAGAAGGAAGGGGAAAAGATGATACCGGGGAGGATTGATGTACTTAATTTTGCTTCTTATGTTACATGTACTACTATTTCTAATAGATTCCTTGTCATTTCCAACTTGTTATATATGTAGTATAACTTCTCTTGTGGAGTTTAATGATTATTTATGATTTTAATGTTCAAGAGATTAATTTTAATTTATTTGGCATTAAGCAATTTGTTTTTTATTGTAATTCGTGTTGAATGGGTTGAACGGATAGTATTTGGTTTGAAATTGCAGGTGGATAGGCCTAAATACCAAGCAATTATTTTTTTATAAAAAAAATCAAATAAAACGGTCACGAAACCGTTGTATTTTCTTATAAAATGAGAAGGTCACAAAACCGTCATATTTGCTTATCAAAAGGGATGGTCAGAAATTGTCGTATTTGGTTATGGCTTAACAGAAAAAATACGACAATTAGAGCCATCATTTGTACTAATGGTCGCAATTACTGAGTAATTAATTGCGACGATAGTAATTGCGATGGCTAACAGCCATCGTAATAATTCAGCAATTGCGACAATTATGGTCGTCACAAATAACTGTCACAATTAACGAGTATTTGCGACGGTTTAAAACCGTCGTATTTACAGAATAATTGTGATAGTTTTTTCACCTAATATGACAGTTCGTAGAATCTCAGCCCGGGTGAGTAATTGCGATGCTTTTCCCTGACCATCGTATTTACACCGTCGCATTAGATAAATAAGATGGTTTTTCGGCCTTTTTAAATAAAACAACGACATTATATACGAAGGCCGAGAAATCATCGTTTGACCGTTGTTTTTAGCAAAAATGACGGTATTTTCTCAAATACGCCAGTTTTCTGGCCATCGTATTTGCTTGAATTTTTAGTAGTGTTAATATGCTCTTGCTACCTTTTTTTTCTGCTGCTACTCTGAGCTTCTACTTGCGTCCCACTCCTTAAGGTGATAGTCCTTGCCTGTTCCCTCAAGTTTGCATCCCAGAATATCCTTACCAAGTTCCTGATTTGATCATCCATATTAGAAAGAAGTCCTTCTTGATTTTTCATTCAGGCTGCCACACTGCAAAAATGAGATTCAGCTGTAATTGTAAAAATCACATAAAATATCATTGAAGAGCGAAGACTTTTTCATTTCCCTTTTTACTTGATAAGATTCCTCCATGAAGTATTCACCCTTGAACAATAAGGAGAAGAAAAAGCATTAAGTGCATCCTAGGGACAAACAAAAAAAAAAAGTTACATAACTATTCTCACATATGATTTTTCAATAAAACACAAAACCAATATTACCCTAAAGATTAAGACAATCTTTGAAACAATAGGAACAATTCAAAATTGAATATGTTCTCAAAATAAAAGAATAGCTATAAACAATTACCCAACAAATCAATGAATAACATATAAAAGAATTGATCAATCAATCAATCAATCAACAAATTATATTTTGAAAATTTCAACCAAAAAAAAGACTTACACAACAGCAACAAGAGAATTCTCAAATACAATTACATAATTCAATCCAAATCCAAAGTGCACCTACAAACAATTATTTATATGTAATTTTTCACAAAGAATACTCACAACAACCTAGGCACAAGTTAGTTATACTTACAAATATGTAAAATTAAAAGACAAAATCAACAAAGCTCAAGCAATTCAAAATATTGCCATTCAATCCCCAACAACGAGCGCTAAAAACTTGACGCGTGCTTTGTGTGTATACTTGTGAAAACAAAGAATAGTCAATATTTCACACAATAATAACCAAGTCTTAATCTAAAATACCAAAAAATCACTCGCACAACAAATATATGGGCAAGTATACCTATTGCAGTATACATTCTAGTTGGCAAATATTGTATCCCATGGGTAATGTGGCAAATACCTTTACTATGCTATTATTTCTTTGTTTGGTCAATCATCCTTGTTGGGAAGCGAATGAATTGGCAAGTGGATCAACCAACACAAACATATCTAAGACATCCTCCAGGATCACCAAGAATATAAGAGTAAGAAAAAGGATAGGTAATGTGTCCAAATTACATCTCACAATCTAAACAACAACCAACTAAGTTAGCTAGTTGACAACCTAGATTTAGCACCTATGCTAATCTGATATACAATACTTACTCTCTCTTGGGTTATGAGTTTTCCACCCTCAACCTAGTTAGTGGGTATCTCCATCTAACTAATCAAATTCAAAGGGCATTAAGACTAGTTGCCCATTTAATTGGATGAAATAGTGTCCTTATCTCTAGGCAACTCTATGGCCCTTCAACATCATAATTCTCATCATCCAACCTCTCTCCTGAGCTAATCGAAGAAAAACTTAATAGGTAAATCAATAAACTAGGCCCCTCAATCTAAACCCCTTCTTTCAAAATCATTAGGATAAGAAAACATAGCCAATCAATATACACAAAGCAAAGCAAGTGATTGAATACCAAACAATAAATTGTGAATAAATAAATTAGAGGTCAAAATTCAAAAAAATAAGGGTTCGACCCCTTCAAACACATTAATAATCTATAAAAGCCTAAACAAAAATTAAGTAAGAAATACTAGAGAATGAAATGAAACTCTTAGACAGGTGGCCTCTCTTCTTCTCTTGAGATTTCCCTTTGAAAATTGCCCATTTCCTCTTCCAATTGATGCTTAGATCTTTTCTTTGGAGCACCTTCTTGAGTTTCTAGGGTTTGGAGGTTTTTCATTTCCCCTGATTCATTGTTAAGAAGACAGTAAAAAAAAGTATTTTTAGTAGAGCTTGAAAATCCTAGAAATTAACTATGCATTGTCATATCTCGACATGAACCGGCACCTATTGTAATGCTAAACTGGTGCCGATTGTCTAATATTTCTTCAAGATCATGAAATCACACCCTAAACTAGTGCCTATTTTCTTCTCCTTCCGACGGCTACCATTTTTGTTGATTTAATTCCCGAAATCTCTAGAAAACCCCAATGTCTCTTAAATATGCGAACTGCGGCCTGTTGATAAGTGTAATTAGTGCCTATTTAGTTTAGCTTGTTGATGTTGAACTCTTTATTTTGAACTGACGCCTATTTGGTATGGTATCTGACGCTAGTTTGGTGCTCTTATTCTCTATGTTCACATTCTTTCTGCAATCATCGTGCACTTGAGTATTCTACATAAAGCCTGGTAGAAATAGGGTAAATAAGTAGCCATCTGATCATGAATTTAGCACATCCCAACATTAATGTTTAAAAAATATAGCAATGATGAGCACTCATCATATTTCAAGTAAATAAAATGTTGCATTGTAGATTTCCTTAATAGTTACTTCATTTTGAGCAATTAGATTATTACTAACAAATTGATGGTTCAAAAGAAAATTAAAGATTATGGTCATAAGGCCTTTTACAAGTCATTATAAATAGTATGCCATTGTAAGTTTTTCTCATAACAAAAAAAATATAGCATTGAAAAAGATGGCTATAGAAAAGAGCACATATTACTCATTCTTTCCTTGGTTCTCTTCTTAGGTTTGTTCTTTTGGGTTGTCTGGATTTTATGCCAAATGACCTTTTTTTTTTTTTTTTTTGGTCTTTGGTGTCTACTTTTGATCTCCTTCAGATAGAATTTATACAATTTCTAAATCTTTATATGACTTCCAATAATGAAATTTACTATAGTCATTACAAAGATTAGAATTTTACATTCTAAATTTCCCTTGTATGCATTCTACTTGTAAAAAAATCCAAGAGTTGTAAAGGTTGCCAAACACCATTAAGATATTAGTTATTTTTGCCAGCAAATAAAATAGATAAATATAACTAATTTTCTTTCTCCTTGTTTATATATATATATATATCTATATATATGTATATATATATATATATATATAAGAATATAAGAATAATATTGTGGTGGATATATTTTTTTTATTAGGATTTTGGTAGTTAAAAGTACTTTCATATTATTTTTTGACATATGTTACCGAAACAAAATTTTTTTAATAAGAAGAAAAAGAAAAAATATAGAGAATTATTACGCTAATTATTTCTTATTTGATGGATGTTAGGTATCTCAGGCTCATATCCAATACGGTACAGCGAAAAATAAAACGAGATACCATCCAGGACTCGCATATGTGTGAAAAATAAGACCTAATGAGAGCAAAAGTAATAGCTTTTTACCTTTCTTTGATCATGTGAAGAACAAAATTTCTCCTTCTTTAAGTCGAGACGTGATCCAGCAATCCTATCTATCCCTATAGATCCTTATTCCAAGAATATAGGTTGCTTCTCCAAGGTCTTTCATTGGGAATTGTTTGGACAACCATATTTTCACCATTTGCAAGACAAGTATATCGTTTCCTATTAGCAATATGTCATTTACATAAAGCAGTAAGAAAATGATTGCACTCCTACTAACCTTCTTGTATACACAAGGCTCATCCATATTTTGAATGAAACCAAACTCCTTGTTTGTTTCATCAAAATGGATGTTCCAACTCCTAGAAGCTTGCTTAAGTCCATAAATGGACCTTTGCAGCTTGCACACCTTTGTGCTATCATTGGATATGAAACCCTCGGGTTGTGTTATATATACTTCCTTAGTCAGATTTCCGTTTGGAAAAGCTGTTTTCACATCCATTTGCCAAATCTCATAATCATGATGAGCAGCAATGGCTAAGAGTATCCTGATGGATTTCAACATGGCTACTGGCGAGAAGGTTTCATCATAGTCAATACCATGTTGTTGATGGTAACCCTTCACTATAGTTGTGCTTTATAGGTAACTAAGTTACCATCTATATCTGTTTTCTTCTTGAAAATCCACTTGCACCCAATAGGTTTAATTCCTTTGGGTAGATCAACCAAAGTTCATACTTGGTTGTCGTACATGGAATCTATCTCTGACTTCATGGCTTCAAGCGATTTGTCAGATTTTGAACTATTTAGAACATCCTTGTAGGTAGTAGGCTCATCTTCATCTATGAGTAATACATTATTGTGGTCACTAATGAGAAACCTATATCTCTCAGGTGTCACACGTATCCTATTAGATCTACGAGGTTCTTATGTATTAGAAGGTTCATCTGTTCTCTCAATAGATGTGGGGTTAGACGGTTGATCCTTATTTGTTTGAACTTCATGAACTTCACTAAATTCAATCTTACTCCCACTGTCCCCTTTGAGCATGTGCTCCTTCTCTAAGAAGACAACATACTTCGAAATAAACAATTTGTTTTTGGAGGGTAGGTTGAAGTAATATCTGAAAGATTCTTTCAGATATCCAACAAACAAACACTTGTCAGACTTACTTTCAAGTTTGTCTGACTATGGCCTTTTGACAAAGGCAGGACAACCCCATACTTGCAAGTGAGATAACTTTGGTCTCTTACCAAAAAACATTTCAAATGGGGTAGTATCAACCGATTTTGTTGGAACTCTGTTTAGTATATAAACAGAAATCTCTAGTACATACCCCCAAAACGATTTTAGTAGGTCTGCAGAAGCCATCATGGTCCGTACCATGTCTAGAAGGATTCGATTCCTTCGCTCATATACACTATTATGTTGAGGTGTATGTGGTGGAGTCCATTGAGATAATATTCTATTATCTCTAAGATAACTCGGAAACTCTTAGCTCAAGTATTCTCCTCATTGATCAGATCTTAGAGTCTTTATACTTTTGCCAAGTTGTTTCTTTATTTCATTCTTAAAGTCTTTGAACCTTTCAAAGGCATTAGATTTGTATTTCATTAAATACAAATACCCGTATTATGAGAAATCATCGATAAAGGTTATGAAATAGTTATAATCTCCTCTTGCTTGTATTGACATTGGGCCACATACATCAGAATGTATGAGTTCTAATAACTCCTTGGCCTATTCTCCTTTTCCTAGAAAAGAAGTTTTAGTCATTTTGCCTAGTAAACAAGATTCACATGTGTCATATGATTCATAATCAAATGACCCTAAGTCACCAAGCTTGTGTAACTTAGAAACACAATTTTCATTTACATGGCCCAAACGACAATGCCATAAGTAAGAGGTGTTAGAATTATGTATTTTAGGTCTCTTATTATTTATATTAAGAACTGGATTATCTAAGTCTAGAACATATAAACCATTAACCAGAGTTGCTGAACCATAATGAATATCATTCAATGAAAAAGAACAACATTTATTCTTAAATATCAAATGAAATCCATTTAAGTCTAAACACGCAACTGAGATAATGTTTTTCATTAAAACTGGTACATAATAACAGTTTTGCAGTTCAACAATTAATCCCGAAGGCAGGTTCAGCACGTATGTCCCTACAGTAAGTGTAGCAACCTTTGCCCCATTTGCAGTACGTAGGTCCACATTGCCTTTTTCTAGCCTTCTATAGCTCTTTAGTCCCTACAAGTTATTGCACAAATGAGATCCACATCCGGTATCTAATACCCATATCTCATTTCTAAAGGTAGTATTTATCTCAATCATAAACACACCCGAAGTAGAAGTAGAAGTGCTTGTAAGCTTCTCCTTCTGCTTCTTGTCCTTAATGGTCTCCAAGTAGGCTTTGCAGTTATGCCTCTAGTGGCCCATTTTCCCACAATGATGGCATGGGCCCTTGGTAGCTGCGTCCTTCTTGTTCACACCACTTTTGGGCTTCATGGAAGCCTTCTTCTTCTTCTTTTGAACTTTCTTCTTAGAAGAGGAAGATTCTACCATTAAAACTGTATTGGAATCCTTCTTCATGGAGGACTCTGCAATTTTTAGAAGATTGATCAACTCAAGAATGGTGGACTTAATCTTGTTCATCTGATAGTTAATCACAAATTGTGAAAAACTAATAGGCAAAGACTGAAGAATTAAGTCAACACTTAAGTCATGGTCCATTGCAAACCTGAGAGATCCAATCTTCTCTATTAAGCACAACATCTTCTGCCCATGAGTGGCCACAGAAGAACCCTCTGCTATTTTACAACAAAATAGTTGCTTCGAGATCTTGTATCTCTCAGTTCTGGCTTGGGCATCAAACGACTCTCGAAGATGTAGTATAATCGATTGAGCATCCATATGCTCGTGCTATTTTTGCAACTCAGGAGTCATGGAAGCCAGCATAATACATGATGCTGTATCATTATCCTCCTTGTGCCTTCTATGGACAGCATGCTCATCAGCATGAGCATCTTGGGCTGGTGGTGGTAGAATAGGAGCATCTAGCACGTAGAGTAACTTTTCTAATTTGAGAACGATTATCAAATTTCTATACCAGTCGAGATAGTTTGATTCGGTTAACTTGTTGGTTTCCAAGATGCTACGTAAGTTTAAGTTCGTTGACATGATACAAGTGACCTAGATGTAAAGATAGAGAGCATTAGCTACTTGTATATGCACATGATATGCAAATAATTAGGACTATAATTAAACACATTTTTACTCTATTATTTTACTCAAACCAATAGCCCCCACTATTGGTTCAGGAAAGCCCGTTGGAAGCTTTTCTAGTGGATCGGTATCCAAATTCCTCAAGAATAACCTTGGATTTGCCCAACAAGCCACCCTTAAGTTCATTGGTAGGTATCCAATACCAATTACATCGTATGTAACTATCGGATCATTGGGTGATTAACAACTTTTAATCTTAAAGCCTTTTGGGCTACCCCAACTTTTCCTCTAAATTTCTTTATGCTTGAGTTTGCCCAACTGGGATAAAGAATTTAGTTAAACCCGACCTATTAATCAGGAATTTAATTCCAAAGGAATTTAATACAATAGCTTGAACATGCCCAATGTCAAGTAGGCTTGGGTTTGCCCAACAACTTGGTCTCGAAAAAGGATTCTCGTTCTTACTATATTAACGTAAGGAATTAGGTTTAATATTAACTGAGGGACTTGTTCCTTTTAGTGATTTCGTTGAATGACATGCATAAAAATCAATAAATCACATAATTGATAATTATGGTAATAAAGCGATTACGTGGTATGGTTATGGACTTTTCCTAAATTAATTTCTTTGAGCCATAAAAGAAATTAACATAGTTAACCCTATGTGTTCATGCATGATTTAGATAGAAGGTCTTACCTTCTCGCCTTGTTTTGGTTGCCATCTCCAAAATTGAAATAATTCTACTCCTATCTAACCTATGTAAACTAATTACATAATTTCTTAAAGAGAGAAAATCTTAAGTTATATTCAATGGGAGTTAGATGAGAAGGGAATTACATAAGAATTCTATAGAAGGCAAGACACGTAGGCCCTATTTTATAAAAACCAAAACTGTAAAATGCATGAACAGATGTAATTGATTTTAGTCCATAACCATCCACCATGCCATTAACTATGCTTAAACAAACTAAATATATACTTTTTATTATTCCAAAATCACTATTTTGGAAAATTAAAACAAATTCTAAAATCACCATTTTAGAGAATACATCAATTTTAGATTTTCAAATTCATTATTTTGAAGAACAAAATTGATTGTCTTAAAAATAATTTTGAGAAAATACTTTTGGGTCCCATCTCTCATCAAATGAGGTTTTTCCTTTCAAAATTCCATTCTAATTTTTTTTTAATAGCTGGATCGTGCAAAACAAAGTAGAACCGGCGCCGGTTTGGAAGCTAAAGCTGGCGTCGGCTCTATTCTGGTTTTTTTAAAAAATTTTCCTTCCAAAAATGATTTTTGGATATCACGAACAGAATGAAACTGGCGCCGGCTTGGAGGCCAGAGCCGGCGCCCCCTGTGTTCTGAACAATGGCGGCGATTTTTCAAAAAATTTCAAAAACAATTTCTGGTGCTTTCTTCTTCTTCTAATTTTCAGTGAGAACAATTCTCAGCAGTATTTTCTATTTTGAAGCTCAAATCAACAACCAATTTGTTTGTTTAAACAAAATCAAAACAGAAAATTAGAATGAAACGGAAGGCAACAACCATGCTCATGAAAACGTTTTTCTGCAGAAAATTCTCAGCACCTAAAGAAAGTATCTTTTGAATATGCTGTGACTTTTACACAATCATATTGTGCTACGGACCCAACCCATAATGCTCGAAATAATTTCGATTCGAGTGAAAACGATTTTCACAGCAAACAAAGATAAACACGAATACATGAAAATAATTTTTCATGCCAAAACAAGGTCCGTAGACCACACATATCATGTCTCTTATACCACTATTGGTATCTCAGGGTCGTATCTAATACGACACAACGGAAAATAAAACGAGATACCATCCCAGGACCCGCATATGTGTGGAAAACAAGACATAATGAGAGCAAAGGTAACAAATTTTTATCTTTCTCTGATCGTGCGAAGAACAAAATTTCTCCTTCTTCAAGTCGAGGCGCGATCCAGCAATCCTTTTGATTAAACTCTGTGAGAGTTGAACGTCCAACCACTATAATCACAGTGTGTGATTATCTCTAACAGTAATCCACAAAGAAGAATACTCAAGCACCAAAATTTCCTATGCTAGCCGAAAAAGAAGGCGGCTAGGGTTCTTTGATCAAGATCAAATCGAGAGAGAGAAGAGAGGAGATCGTGTGTCTAGGCTAGGGATTTCGTGTGTCATCCACACTCACCTTTAGGGTTTCGTGCATATCATATATGTCACCCGAAATTCCCCTCCCAAATCTAAGAATTATAATCCTATTAGAATTCCCTAATTGTAATTGGAAACATCAAGTTCTCACAATTACAACTTGGACCACAAATTATAACTAATTATAATTTGTACACAACAACTTCTCTTTCTCTCAATTAACCCCACTATGTTATCAAATAACATCTTGAGTATATAATCCTCTATTATGTGTGACCTATTAGGTTTCCCAGTCAATTGGTAGCAAACATGAATTAATCCAAACGTCTTTGAGATTAATAATCCATAATTAATTAGAATTAATCCTATTAATTCAAATCAGGATTTGTTTATTAATTCATCTATTAATAAACCCATATTCTCAGATCATGAGCGGTATCTAGCAACACATCATGACCACCCAAGAGTCCAGGAAGTTAAATGGCTTGACATGAACCCTTCGATAACAAACTTCAGTGCAATTAACTCCTTTCACCATACAATATCTCATTCAGTTTGGAGTACGAAATTAGTCCCAACTCCCTCCATAATTAATTCTAGCCAGAATAAAACAATACTTGTACCAGGAACCCACTACTCTAGATGTGTATCAATTGGAACTATTTTCAATACACAATCGCCTTGGCCAAGGACTTCTCGAGTAGTAATTCCTACAAGTGGCCTTAAAATATTCACCCCTACTATTAGGAGTGGTGAATCCTTTATTGACCCTCTCAACTACTTTCGTTTACCTCACAATGTACCCAATATCCATCCCATAGGCAGCCTTCGATCGAGCTCCGGAGATTGGAATCAAAGTACAATGCTCAGCAAACAAAGTAACTTGGATATCACTGGCACGTTTGCTATATTGAGATTATATCACTGGCACTAAATAGTTATCCAAGTGATTATCTCAAGGCTAAGTCATCCAATAAACTTGTTCCATTAACAAGCATGCATGTGTTAACTTTGAGTATCTCAATACTCACGGATATGAGAACCACCGCCTGATCAAATTAGGAAGTCTAACACATGCTAGTCTTAATGTATTAATGTTGTCCTGTCTCATTAATACTATGACTAGGGACCATTTAAGTACTAACACCATACAGTGTAGTAGGAATCTCAATATGGAATTAGCGGTAGTAGGATTTACCTCATTTTTTATTGCCATGAAGCATATATTAGCAATTTCATTTTTAGATTCTCCATCTTCCTCGGACTCAGACTAATTTTGGTCCCAAGTCCTCATGAGTCATTTCCCCTTCTTTGCTTTCTGATCCTTCTTCTTCTTGTTAAGTATTCTGCCTTTTTTTTTTCTTTAGCTATTGGGCAGTTAGTAATGAAATGTTTCGTGCTCTTACACCCATAGCATTGGGGCTTCAATGATGAGGTATGTCCCTTTCTTTTCACAACCTTCTTTCCTCTTTTTAAGTTTCCTTTGTTGAACATTCTTCTGAATTTCTTTGCAATCATAGCTAGCTCTTCGGTGTCTACTTCAGTTTCATCACCACTTTTTGATTAACTACTTTCAGCTTCCTCATTTGCAACTTTCAGTGCAATTTCCATTTTTCCTTTATCATGATCATTAGATTCTTGAAACCTCTTTAGTTTCATTTCATGTGTTAAAAGGGAGCCAATCAGCCCTTCAGTTGGTAAGGATTTCAGATCCTTAGATTCTTCCACAGCTAGAGCTTTCGATTGCCAGCTCTTAAGCAACGCATCCAGAATTTGTCTATTTTGTTCATCAATGGAGTAGACTTTCCCATAGGCTTTAAGTCCATTTTTTCCATTTTGCTCACTAAGGGAGTAGAATTTCCTATACTTTGAATAAAGCAAGATGCTCGATGTAATTAATATTGGAGTAAATATGAGTTGGTAAGAGCAATAAAGATTTCTTTTGAGGAACATAAAGAATTTGTGCAAGGCCTATTGCAACTAATTGAAAATGAATGCAGAGAGATATAACACAAGATTTATAGTTGTTCAATCTACCAAGATCTACATCCACTATCTTAAGCTTACACATAAGGATTTTTAATTATATTTCATTTACCCAACTTAATGGTATCAATCTATACCAAATATAAGAAAGGATCACCATACTTAGTTTTATCCAAAATCTCTCAATCAACCAACAAATCAAGATTCACCCTGAATAGGTTTTACACCACAACCTTGATACACCAAGATGATTAAAGAAATGAAATGAAAATGGCTCACTCTATTAAGCAAATGTACATGACAAATGAGCTTAAACAATCTTTAACTTTTTGACACAATTTGATTTTTACTTTCAAGCACTATGAAAAAGGAGATTTTTATATTCTATAGAGCAATAGTGTTTTTTAGAAGGATAGGACAAAAAATTATTTTCAAATCAAGTTTTGAAACCTTTTACAAAGGCATAAAGTAGAGTTCCAGCAGCTAGAAAATGGTGTGTTTTTGCTATCTGATTTGCTAGAGTTTTAGGCTGAAGTTTTAGACGATGGTGCATCCAAAATGTAAGTCCAAAATGGTACATTTTCATGTAGAATCGATTTGACACTGTTCACGGGATTTTGGACAAAACTTTTGGATGCAAGGCCACCCAAATTACTCAATCCAAAATTTTGAGGATTTAAAACTTTGAAATCTTTTTGTGTTTGTACTTCAAGTTAGAATTAAATGGAATCATACGGTAAAGAAGATATAGGAATTTACATAGAAAATACCTTGACAAAGATTCCTAGTCTAAGGTTCTTCCATAATGAATTCTTGGTATACAATCTCTTAAGCTCGATCTTGCACTTAATCACCATTCTCCAATTCTACTGCTCAAAAGTTGCTTAGCAATCTTATTTGCTCGCCTTGGAAGAACTGAGGTCAAACATGTCCTATAACATGTAGATCATACAAGTTAGTCCTCATCAATGTTTGTCATAAGTCAAAACACAAGAGAACACCCTTAGGGCTAACAAGTTGGAAGTTATCCAATGATGAAAATAAGATTTGCAGGACCTTACCAGTTAATGTTTGCAGTATTCTACATGAATTTTGCTGAGAGTTGGGCAATCTATGTGCTTTAAATACCCTAGAAAAGTTGTAGAAGCTGTCAGTTTTTCTAGTCTTGTTGTCATAATCATGGGGATATTAGTTGGCATTTTATTTTTTTAGCTGCCCTATTTGAAATATCTGGATTATTTCTCATGAGTTTAAATAGCAATTAGCATGCCTTCTTTTGCTGCTTCTGAAGCATGGTAAAAAAAGTACATAGATAGTCATTAGCATTGATTTTTGTACTTCGAATCTTTGCAGTACTGCATAATCAGTTAATGATTCCATGTGATCTAATCTGACAATATATATTTTTATATAGCATGCTAAATGTTTGTATAAGCATTGGTTAAAAATTTAGTTACATGGTCAAATATTTCATGCTTAGGCTTCTATGATAATTGAAAAATATACCATCCTTTTTTTTCTCATCAGTATTCAAAGAAATTTCTTGATAAGGTTAAATGGTCAGGTATCAAGAGAGAATCTGACTAATTTGTAAAGGACCAAATTGTGTAACTCATACAGAACTATACAAAAGGTGCCAAAGGCATCAGTTCTGTTATCATGCATTTGATTCTCTTTGAGTACCAACAATAGGGACGAACATTTTTCCTAACATAGATACGAAATACAGAAATAGCCATGCAAATTTCACCAAGTTATGGAATTGCATCCAATCCTTCCATGAGCACCAAGTGGCCTTACCCTAGATACGATTTTGAGTAAAAAAAAGGGAATCAAAAATGGAAAACATGTCTTTTCACAAACATGTCTTTTTGATATTCTCTAGATGTGATTCTATGTATGCATGTGAATATATTTCCAGCTTTGTTCATGAATAAGAACTTAAGAAGTCCACTTGATGCCAACATTGGAACTTGAATTAGTAAATTAGATTCTAATTCTATACTTCTATCTACTGTGTCTTTACAGTGTTAACTGCAATTGAATTTATTCCTAGGCTACTGAGTTTATGCCATTTCTGTAGTTGTAAGATTAATCTATATGTGGATTCTTTTTTTTCTTCGATACATTCAATTGAACATATGGATTCTATTTTATCTCTCTCATAAAATCTTGAGCATTTCTTGTTTATTTTGCATATTTTTGTTCGAATTCTCATAGAGTATGCATTTTTTTTTTTTTGGGGGGACTACTAATGTCAAAAACTATTCAATTTATCGAATAATATGCTTTCTTGGTCTAGCAGTTTGCTAAATTCTGTAGGTTTAAGTCAAACAAGTTGAAGTAGTCCCCAACTAGCAGAAACTAAATCCAATCAGGTATTATACCAACTAGTAGAAGATACTTCTCAACTTTTGTAAAAAATACATCTTTTGGCTAGACAGAAGAAAATTTTGGGGAAATTCATGTAGGTTTCTTAATTAGTGAAAGTTTGTTTCTTGATGTGTATGCTTGGTGGTCCAAAAAGAATGGTTTCTAGCATTTAACATTGATGTTTGATAGTAGATGTGTTTTGCTAATGAGAGTTTAAAGAAAGGTGGGAAATAATGAATATGCATGTACAAATCAATAGATGCACACAGTTAATCATGCCCTATAGTCTAGAAAAACAAAAATAATGAAAAGGGAAAAAAAATGACTCCTGTATATTTCTAATAGCTAATTAGAACAAATGGCATAGATTTGAAGCCATAGAAATCACATATGCTCCAAGAGAATCACTGCCCAACTCAGCTACTACTCTGAAGGTGTCTAATACTTCTTTAACATCAAGCACAACCTTTCAGTGAAAGGAGAATAATGTGGAATGATTTAGAAGAGAAGGAATTAATAAAAATGCTATAATACTAATGTTGAAAGATGAAAATGCATGGTGTAATAGTGTGCAATAACCATATAACCCGATGCATTTATAGACCACCGAACAATAATATTTTTGTGAAATACTCACCTTTCCTCAAATACAAGCAACTAAGTAATCATCGCTAGTTCCAAATTCCAAATATAGGTTACCCAAAATCCATAACAGGAGGAGTTGATTGTGTTCAAAAGTATGGAATTTTATTGAATAATTGGAGTAATTTCACCCAATTTAAGGCAGTGGAACTTCCAGTTTTCTTGAGTTTTCAACCATGTGATTATCCGCTAGAGTTTTCTCTCTAGCCATTTAGATTGAGTTTTCTCTTTAGGTTTAATTAGTTGAAGTGAGGAATGATGAGTTTTATTTGTATTTTCTTTTACATTTTTTCCATTCGTTAGGTTGATTTTTGAGATTAATTCTAGTTGTGGGCAAGTAAGTCTTACTGAATTTAGGTGGTATATACCGTTAAGCATATACTATTTAACCAATCAATCACATACTGTCTTTTCTCATTATCTCTTATTAACACTATTCTGCCACACTAATCTTCTCCCATTATACTTGCAATTTTGTCACATTATTCTGCCATTATTCTATCATGTCAACTATTAAAATTCCCAAGACACTAATAGTATCATGAAAATTTTGCAATATTGAAACCTAAAGTGGCATATCACAATATTTTCCACATGCTTGCAACAAAATCCTTGTAAACGCATATGAGATGCACTTAAATTTCATCGTAGATTGACCCCTCCCCCTCCCCCCCCCCCCTTTTTTGGGAGGGCATAAGGCCTGTAAAATGCTTGAATTAATGTTTATGTGGAAAGAACTTCTAGCTGAGAGATTCTGGGGAGAGTTTTTTATTGTTTAGCATAATTTAGACATCCAAACCTCTTACTTTTGTAGATAAAAGAGAGAATGGTACACATGAAATAAACCTACCTTGTTCATTCCTTCCAGTTTGTTAGTAAACTGGCTGCTGCATTCTGTCTTTAGCTGCAATAGTGGATAGGAAATCTTTTAGCAAGAATGAACAATGGAAATAATGAATAAAGCTTGAGAACTTCAATATCTCCACCTTGGATATCATGAACTTCTGTGCATCAATAGATGCACTCTTTCCCAATAGTAGCCTTTTGGCAAGATCTTTGTTATAGAACGCTTCAAGTACTTCCTTACCCTAAAGGAACAGTGGGAATGATCATCAACATTATGTTTATGAGAATATAATAGTAAATGGCACCAAAAAGAAAATAGGTTAAACCTGATATTGGTTTAGTTCGTAAATCATACCAGAAATAAAGTATTCAAGTTACCTAGAAAAACTTGAATAGAACTAAGACTTTATCAAATGTACCCTCTAATTCCTCCTCTAATGTTGGTTCTAACAAAAACACTGGAAAGTTATCTTAAAGATAGGATCCTTCTATTCTATTATTTTTTCTTTTTTTTTTCCTATGGTGGTGGTATTATCCATTATCAGTTGCACCTTCATTTGTATATGTGTGTATGTGCATGGGAAATATGTAAAATCTTGAGTCTATATTTAGAGTGAATGGGTGATGTTGCCTGTCTCCAAACGTAGGTTGATACGATAAGAGATGGCTCGAGCATGGATGTATAATAGGCTCTTACTTGGAGAAAAAAAAAAGGTTAACAAGGAAGTTTCTTCATGGCATTGATGAGTTTGTTCAATTTGCAACTACACAAGTTGATTTTACTAGTTGAGGAAAAATAAGGTGTCCATGCTCAAAATGCAAAAACCGTTGGTTTTCTGATGTAAATGATGTAAAGCTTCATTTGTGTCAGAAGGCATTTATCCTAAATTACTATCAATGGCATGCTCATGAGGAACCTTATATTTTTAGTTCACAACAAAGGAACAAAATAGAGGTTGATAACAAAAGGGAGGAAAGTCCTATTGTAAGCCATCAAATTAGAGAAATGGTATTTGATGCAACGGGAAATGATATAAGATTTAATAAAACTATACAGATGGAAGAAGCGCCTAATACGAATGCACAAAGTTTCTATGATCTGCTACATGCTGCAGATGAGCTTTTATGGCTAGACTGTAGTCACTTCTAGTTATCCACTATTGTGTGACTTCTGAACATTTAGTCTGATTAAACTTACATGAAGCCGGTTATGATGCAATATCACAAATGATTAAAGACGTCACACCTAAAGAGGATAGCCTATCTAAAAACTTTTATGAGATAAAAAAGCTTGTATCTACGTTAAGACTTTCGTATGAACAAATAGATTGTTATGTGAAGGGTTGAATGCTTTTTCAAAAAAGTATGATGCAGATAAAAAGTATGAATTTTTAACATACAAGATTCCTATTAGATAAAGAGTATGATGTAGCTGCATTGTATGTGTTGCTAAATACTGAAGAAGTTCAACCATATATGGAGTGAGTATGAATTTGCACAAATTATTTTTTGAATGTGATAAAATTTAACATCTGATCATTTTTTTTTATTTTAATAAAATTCAGGTTGTTCAAGATTGAGAAGCACTCTAATATATCCAACATTACTTAATCTGATTTAGAGTTAGCATTGGAAAGAGAGTGTGTTCAATGGTTGAAGGAAAATGTATGCATATACCTAATGTCGTGTCATCCCAAATTTCCATTCTAAGTAACGTCATCTTTTTAAGTTATACAATTTTTGTGTCAAATAGGTGCATGTTTCAGCTAACAATGTTTCAAATGATGAAATAAAACATCTAAGTTAGGGGCCAAAGAGATTTGTGTGCACCTACACACAGTTTTTGGTGAATGGCTACAACTTTTACATAGTTTCTCATAGAAAAGGAAAAGCTACTACAAATAGTGGTGCATACATAAAAGGTTCTAATAATGATGATGGAGGCACAGTAGATCACTATGGTGCTTTGAGGGAAGTGATGGAACTAGAGTATCCTAGTTTGCATGTTTAACATGCCTATTTATTTCATTGTGATTGGTATGATCCAAGACATGACGTGGCAGTAAGAATTCATCCAAGTACAAAATGCTTGATATTAATCCTAAAAGATTGTGGAACAAATTTGAGCCATTTGCACTTGTAGCTCCTAGAAAGGATAATGCAGATTGGTTGCATGTTTGTTATGTCACTACAAGACGAACGTTAGAGATGGCTGCAGTTGATTGTGCATTGCAAGAAAATGAAATTCAGAATCCAAGTATTGATATTATGGATGATTCATTAGACAATCTAAGGGAGCTAAACAATATTTACGAAGATGTAGATCCCTCTATTAATGTTAGTTTGCAAGAGAATGACCAAGGGTTGAAAAGTAGTTCTGATGAATTTAATATATCAATATCTACTTCAGAGTCAGAAGATGAAGTAGATAGCAAATTCTGTGGTGAAAGTCACTAGTTACAATATGTTAGAATTTTTAGACATATTTATATTTTGTAGTCATTTCTTCTAGATGTATTCAATTGAACATATTGATTTTGTTTTATTTATCTCATAAAATCGTGAGCATTTTGTTGATTATTTAGCAGATTTTGGTTCAAAGTTTCACCATATTCTTTTTTTTTTTTTTTTTGGGACTGTTCAAACGTAAAAAACCAGTGACATTTTTTATTTATATGTTTTCTTGGACTGGCAGTGTTGCTGAAATCGGTGGGTTTTTCAGTTGAACAAGCTGAAGCTATCCCCAACTAGCATTGGTATGGTTCTTATTTAATGCACATGGGTACCTCTTTGTTACTTTAGTTGTTTTTCAAACAAAATTAAATCTCCATAAATCTATCATAGCACCCATTATTTAATATAGTTTTCTAGGGATCCTATTTTATTTGTTGGACAACTTTGAAGAAATTCTCTCTATGTTAAATATTTAAGATGGATTGAAGGAAATTCAGTAGGTTGTTACTTACAACAGTCAGCTAAATTGATCATGCAAATTTCTAATGGTGGATATTATTGATTTCTATTCTAAAATTGTCTGTAATTTTGTTTGATATGGAGTACATTGAGCTATAATTGATTGATAGAAGTTCGTAATGGTGATATATTTGTTCTTAATTGGGTTGTTCAGTGCATCTTGTTTAGTATTTGATTGAGTTGCTTTGAAATTGTGTGGGTGTTAGTTGTGGCATTTATGTTGAATGAGTAGATATTTTGGTAATTTTAGAATATTTTGAATATGTTGAGTGGTTTTATGTGTTGAGGTTTGAGAAGAAGAGAATTGGTGTTGAAAAGAGTTCTGGAGAAATGGTGATATGCCTAATAATTAGTTTGGATTGTTAATTTTTTGTGGATAGGGTTAAGAGGATTATGTGATTGATTGATGATGGTTGCATTCGGTTGATTGAATGAAGGGACATTGAGTTGAGATTATGAATGGGCATTGAGTGAAAATCTTTGTCACTTCTTTAAGTTATCTACCTGTCCTTTCTTCCCCTTCCCTTTATCTTTTCTTTGTTCTTGTCCTTTCCTTTGCTTTTTCCAATCCTTATCTCATTTCCTATGGCCTCTAAACAAATTGCCACTAAATTACCTTCCAAAAAGAAGAGAGATTAAGGTACGTCCACTTCCCAACCCTCATATAGCATACATCTAGCATACTTGTAAAACCTACAACATGTGTACAACATACTTTCGACATCACCGTCTCAAAGTCTCATCTTTTGAATATTGAGGCTAACGAGTCCCAAAACATCTAATCCGTAATAGATAAAGTGCGCTCCATTTTTCCCTTTTATTTTTTAAGAGAATTTCCTATTACATTGAATAAAAGGTTATCAAGTTGAAGTTGTTGTGTTAGGTTAAAAACATTTGACTTTGTCCTATGGTGAAGTATGAAACAGATGATTTATTTATTTATAAAAAGATAGACGTGCAAATAAAATGTCAGTTTATTCATGTGGATAGTGGATTGAATTGTTGAAGCAATTGCAATCATGTCTGAACATTGCCATATCATTTTGATTATCAGATTTTCTTAGCCTATCATTTAATTTTTTTTTTTTGTTCTATGATTTTTGAGTTTTAATATTTAAATTCATTGTGATTGCTTCATTTTCGTACAAATACTTTTCAATTCTTAAGTAACTATTCATATGGAGATTCATTGATAATTTAGATTCATCTAGTTAGTATTATTCCATGATGTTTAGTATTCTTTCACAATGAAAGAATACTTTTCGTTATTTATTCTGGCAAAAGCATGCTTTCTTCATATATTGAAAGAAGTTAGTGTAGGGATATCAAATTTTCAGCATTACCAAGTAAAAGTTATATTTCTTTTATGACATAAAATGTAACCTTAGAGCTTTACTTTTGACCTCTATTAGACCTCTATACAAAAATCTTTTCTCTACTTCATTTTCATAAAGATACATTTCAGTTCTTAAGTGACTGTTCATATAGAGATTCATTGATCGTTTAGATTTATGCATTTATGCAAAAATGGTATGAGAGCTTTGTTTTCCTTGTTCTAGCTGGTTGGTTGCAGGGTGGGAGAAGTGAAAAAAGGGGGAGGGGATCTCTTGTTCTATGCTACTATGATTTTTGAGTTTACAAGCTAAAGAGCTATTTATGCCATTCCTTTTTTGTGGGTTTGTGTCTTGTTGGTATCTGTTTGTTTTTTTTTTTTTTCTTCTCCTACTTCATATCATTTTTTCCTTGGCAATACGTTCAATCTCAGAAGCCACTCTGTACTGTTACCATTGCATTTCCTCCCTAACAAATTCAAAATTTGCATTATGCTCAGATGATAATTTTATAGCTTTGACCTCTTTCATAGATTTTACCAGTCTACCTAAGACTGCTCAAGAATCACCAACATTGGCTATGCATAAAATCCCACTACATATTATGCCCACTAAACAACATGATCCCACAATAGCAATCTATGGTCTAATTTCCCACTATTTTCTCATTAAAGAAAGGAATTCATCTTCTGTAGCAAAAAATGCTTTGGTTATAACATCAGCTAACATTCCTTGATTTTTAGATGTGAACTCCGCATCACAAATAGCTGCCAAGTGAGTGAACATATGCACTAGCAATCAACAAATAAACCGACTAATGATTGTGGTGTGGGGGTTGTGGGTCACTATTAGATAGCCTCCAAATCCCAGTAAGGAATAGCATACACAATATGTAATGAACTTGTAACTAGAATATGACAATAATTTCTTCTATGGGTTTACAATGATTTACAAGAAAATTGGTTTGTAATCTCGAAACCATTATACTTCATTTAGGGCCATTGCTCAATTGTAACATCGATAGTCTTAGGCCCAGTGACGCTGGGATCATACATCCTGAGCCAAAAACTTCATAGTCTAATAATATAAGTAGCTTCACATAATTTTGAAACCTTCATATTACCAATAATTAATATACTACAAAATGATATGCATGTGTTGGCAAAAGAACTCTTTTTCCTACTTTTCCTTTTTTTATTTTTATTTTTTTAGACAGATAAGAATATGCTTGTTTTACTTTTATAAACATAGGATTAATGTAGTTCCAATCTTATCATCATTTCCAACATGTAGGAACATTATCCTGAATGCATATTTTTCCTTACATAAAAGGAAACACTTGCTCCAAATAAAAGGCAGAATTGATACCTTGAATATGCTGACAATTATTGAAAACATCTCTAGATTAAAAGGCATTAAATCTCTTCTACTTATCTGATGAGGGTTTGAACAGAGATTTACATTGAAATAAGTGCCAACCAAAATTAACTGCTTAGTATGAAATTATGGTTCATACAATATTTCCTCTATAATAAGAAGATCACTAATAGAAAACTACTTATGCAAACATCTATTATGAGTAAAGATGAAAGTGGGCAAACAAAAAGAGCCAACCATACTTTGAAGAGACTCACTACTGGGAATCTCATCATTATTTTTTGCTGAGACTTGGGATGATAAATTATATCTGTGTGTGGTCTTAGACTCAAGAATAAAACATAAATTATTAGTACTACTGAAGTATTGGAAAAGTTTACGTATGTATTTTCATAAAGCCGGTGTTTCAACTTCCTTCACCTCTATAATTAGGGCAAATGATGCATGTAGATAAGTTCAGTGTTTTGGTTACCATAAATGCTATGCAGCATCAGATGAACAAAAGATGATATCAATATTTTTAAGTGCAAGACAGCATTTTTTCTTTTTTTGGTTGGAGTTTAAGAATGAAAATCTGAACCTAGAAATTGTTCCTTGTTTATGACTCTAAAGGAAATGGTATATAGGGTGCTATCTATTTTTGTGCAGTCATGATACTAATTTCACAAACACCTCCAATCTTGGTTTTCATATGCATGGTTGCTTTTCTGCTCCAACTTTGATTCTTATCAATTTAAATAGCAGTGAAGTTGGTCAATCAAAAAGCACTGGAGCAGCTTCCATCTTTCACCATTGATTTCTTTAGATTCAAGCATATTCCATGAATGTTTAATTGACCTTTATTAGCTAGAGAGCTATTTATGCCATTCTTTTTTTTATCCACTACTTTTTGTATTTATCTTCTGAGTTTTTTTTTTTTTTTGTTGCAATCTATGCAGTACTTTCAGATGCACCTGGTAGGAAAGGAATGCAAAAAAAATTAAAAAAAAAGGGTGAAAGGTAGGGCGATGTGGAGGCCAATTAAACAATGACTTCGAAGGTTAACCATTGAATTCACCCCCAATAGAAAATCAAAATTCTCCAAATACTAGCTAGAGAATAGTAGATGATTTCCATACTCCACCACCTGCGTCACCTGCTCCTACTGATAGTCACAATGGTTCCAATTCTAGAGAAATCATCCAACCAGAGATTTGTTCTGAGCAAGCCGAGTCAATCAGTCACAATGAGCGAGTTGTTTCTATCACTCCTAATGACCAAGTTGAGTCTACTCCAACTCAGGAGAGTCTAACTTACCTTCAGCTATTAATACACTAGCATGATGCAAGATTGAATGTTGGATTGAAGGAGATGAGTAAGCGATTTGTAAATTTTTGATTTTCTGAAATTTAGGATTTGTTCTAAAAGTGTCAAGCAAAATCCTTAAATATTTATTATTTTGTTGTAGGATTCTTTACAATGACAAGCCGTTCAACAAACCACTGCGATCTATTCGTCCAACCGTAGAGTCTATTTTTTCGGGACCATATCCTACTTGGAAAAAGGTCCCACCTACCACAAAGGATGTATGGTACATTGAGTGGGCAATAAGTATTGAATTTACTTTGTCCAATTATAGCTATATGTTGTATTTTATGCTTATTATACTAATTTGGTAATTTTTATGGGAAAACTATAGGAAGAGTACAAATGGGACCACAAATATATATGATTTGATTATGAGAGCAAAATGGAAAAAAAAAAAAGGCCAATAACAGTTATAGGTACTTGTTGGAAGAAGTACAAAATGGGCATATTTCTCATGATTTCACAAAAGAGGAGCACTATAATGAGCTCTGAGCATATTGGGATAGTGATGCATTCAAGAAAATTTCAAGGACTATGTCAGAAAATAAGAAGAGTGCTTTAGGAGTCTCAAATCATTCAGAAGAATCTATCCCAACTACTATACACAAGAGAAAGCTCGTAGAACACATGGAATTTTCTTTTAATTCATCATTTGAAATATATTTGTAATTATTGTTCTTATATATAATATGTTATAACTTCCATTTTATCATGATTTCACAGGAGGAGAAATATCATTGAGAATATTTGCAGACGGACATTTTATGTCTTCACTCACACAACAACCACTGAAGTTGAGATTGAGCAAGTGCTAAAAAAAGAAAGACTAATGTTAGAGGGGGAAGAGGAGCTACCAGAGGCGCCAAAACTTATCTTTATTGACAAGCGATCTAAGGACATATATGTAAGTGTCATATCCACTGAAATATGCAAGATCAACATATTTATACTTTTGGTTTTACGAGATCTAATCTGATTGCGGTGTTATTTTAATGGGGATCCACTAAAATTATTGTTTCCACAATATTAACTTGTAATCTATGCTTTAGTACTCAAAACATAAAAATATTCGGTGATAATCTGCTTTGGAGTTCTTTGGTTTTTTTTTTTTTTTCCCAAGTGTTTTGAAAACATGAAAATAGAAGCATGTGGATTTAGGGAATTAGCCATCCAAAATTTGGAGAGACCTAGCTTTTTTTTTTTTTTTCCTTTTAAACGGGTTTGATGGATTTGGCAATTGGAAAATAAATTTACTAGTGTGTATAAAGTCTATAAATGTATAGAAGCATGTGGGTTTGCTGCCAAGTGTGTATAAAGTAGTATTTGGAGTCAGTCTTAACATTCTAACTGATGCCACAAATAGCCCCTGGAAGTCCATAAATGTAATTTCTCATTGGTCACTTGAACAACACTCTACATTTGCAATTTTTGACATGCTGGGGTATCTTTATTATGTTCTTGATCTGTATTGGCTTGTTCTCATTAGTTGATCCTTGGAATTCGAAAGGCCAGCAAAAGGGCACAAGTGCTTAGTTGGTTGTGTGATGTTGTTAATTCTAAAAGGCAGGATGATAATTTTGTAATAGCCAATTTTAACATGATAGGGATTTCAATATATTGTGGGAAAGTTAAATTCTTTGTGAAAATGGTATATTGGCCTATCTAAGGGCAAGGATATGTTCAAGAATTATCGTTAATCATTGCTTCAAGAACTTAAAAATAATTTTTATGGAAATTTATTCTTTGGTGGGGCTATTTTTGGGGGGTTGTTTTGTTGGGACTATTTTACTAGCGTGTATAAGTTTTGTTATTGGGTTATTATTTATACTATAGTGTTTTCATTGCCATAGGCAATGTACCAAAAGGAATTGCAAAAATAGACAGAGCTAATAATAGATCAAACACCTGAAAGGGAGCAACCAAAACTAGTTAACAAGGTTGATGCTTGGTTGCAAGTTGTAGGACCACTTAAGATACTTGAGAATATGCTTTACAGCCTACCAATAAACCTCCCCAAGGTTTGACTGATATCTGCTAACCACGCCTACGACAAAGTAAATATTTGACCTAGTACATAGCATGGCATACTTGAGGCTCCCCATAGCTGAAGCATAGGGAATCCTACTCATTCTATCTTTTTCTTCTTGAGACTTTGGACAGTCCTTTGAAGAAAAAACAACCCATGTGTACAAGGAATCAATGCCCCCTTGCATGAGACCATGCTGAACTTGGCTAACATATTGTTAATGTATGTAGCTTGAGATAAACCTAACATTCTCCGCTTCATGTTTCTAAGAAGCTTTATTCCGAGAATGTAATTGGCTTTAGCCAAGTCCTTCATGCTAAATTGACTAGATAGCCAAACCTTAATAGATGACAGTATCCCTATATCATTTTCAATAAGTAGAATGTCATCCACATACAATACAAGAAAAATCATGTTTATGCCTTACAGTTTCCTATACACACATGGTTCATCCTCGTTTTGAATAAAACCGTAAGATTTTACAGTCTCATCGAAACGAATGTTCCATACTCTGGATGTCTGCTTAAGTCCATAAATGGATTCCTCAAGCTTACAAACCATATGTTGTTGGCCTTCAGCAATGAAGCCTTCTAGTTGGGATATATAGGTGTCTTCACTAAGATGACCATTCAAAAATGCCATCATGACATCCATTTACCATATCTCGTAGTCATAATAACATACGATGGCAAGGAAGATACGGATAGACTTAAGCATAGCAACTGGGGCAAAGGTTTCCTTATAATCGATCCGTTCGTTCTGAGTATACCCTTTCACCACAAACCTGGTTTTGAAGGTTTCCACCTTCCCATCCACTCCCCTCTTCCTTTTGTACACCCACACTACCAGAAAATTGTTAATCTGCCATGGAAATTTGCTATAGAAAAAATTCTGTGGCAATCTACCACGAATTTGCCTCAAAAGAAGGCAAGACATAGCAAATTGCCACTCCAATATAACTGTAGTACATCCGTAGCTATTTGTCACGGACTTGCCACAGATATTGTAGCAATTATCGATGCAAAGATGTTCCCTCACAGATTCGTAGCAAAACAAGGATAGGAGAAAAATTAGCCACCGATTTGCGATGGAAAATATCCGTAGAAAAATGGTCAAATATTGATACAAACCTCCGTGAAAAATCTGTGGCAATTCTCCATAGAATTAATTACTTTCAAATTAATTTCATGAAAAATCATAACAGATTGCCACAGATTTGCCACGAAATTAAGTATTTCCTAACTAGTTTCATGATAAATCAGTGGCAATCAATTAGGGATTTGCCACGGATTTATTTTTGACTATTTTATTCTATGTTTTGTTATATTAAGTTGTATTAATATTTGGTCCATACCTTAAAACACTTCATCTTACCTTTAGTTTATTTGAACAATTTTCTTTCTTATTTGTAGTTAAAACTATTCATTTCCTTCCATCTTTCTATTTTTATTTTGACAACAAAAGCCATTAGAAATATCAGTGCAATTAACTATATTACCATTTAGAATAGACAAAAAAATATATTAGGTAAAATAGTGATAAAAAGAATAAGAAAATTTTTTATTCTAATTTTTATTATTTTTATTTTTATTCCATACATTTTGATTAAAATGGTCAAATATTTTACAAAAATTTTGTTTTTTTATGTCTAACTTATTTATTCTTGAAAAAGAATAAATATGAATTTAAAATAGAATGTAATATTTTTGTATGGCAAAATATCTATGTGTATTAAAATAGAAAATTTTAAAGATATGAGATAATTTTTTTTATTTTTTTGACAACAAAAGTCATTGGAAATATCAGTGCAATTAACTATATTATCATTTAGAATATACGAAAAATATGTCAGGTAAAATAGTGTTAAAAAGAACAAGAAAATTTTATTATATGTTCCATGGCAACTACCATTTTAATTTCATTAATTATTTACCGTAGCAAAGCTGTGGCAATTTGCCACGACTATGTTAGTCCGTGGCAAATCCCTAGCAAATTGCAAGGGATTTGCCGCATATTTATTTTTTCCTTTTTTATTCCATAGATTTGGATTAAAATGGTCAAATATTTTATAAACATTTTGTTTTTTATCTCAAACTAATTTATTCTTGAAAAAGAACTGATACAAAATTAAAATAGAATGTAATATTTTTGTGCGTAAAATATATGTGTATTAAAATAAAAAAAATAAGTTTTGTAATATTTTAACATTTTTATTATAGAATGTAATATTTTAATATTTTTATTATTTAATTAAAAAATTAGAATATTTTGATTAAAAATTCTAAATTTATTAATTTTATTTTATTAAAAAATTAAAACAGTGGATTTAAAAAAACACTAAATTTATGTTCAAAAAATGATTCACTTTCAAATGAGCCTATGTTTGTAAATGCCTTAGGTTTTCCATATTTTTGTAGATATTTTATGGGATTACGCGTCAAAATATATCCGATTACCTTCAAATTTATATATATGAATATATATGTTGTGTGTGTGTGTATATATATATTGTATGTATATGTATATGTATATATATAATATATATACATATATATATGTATGTATATGTATATATATATATATATATATATATATATTCTATAGATTGATTGCCACAGATTTGTCATGGAACAAATCTGTGGCTCCATTTGTACATGTTCCTGAGATTATGCCTCTTCTTGTTCTATAATCAGGTTAGGAGAAGTTGATTTAGAAGATAACTTCTCTTCGAGTTCCAACCTTGTTGAACCTTTAGTAGATATACTTTGTTCATCTTCCAAGTATCTAGCATTAGTACTTACAAGTACTTTTTGCTCCTTGGGATGATAAAAATAACTACCCTTGGTACATTTTGGATACCTAAGAAAATATCATAATTCTGATCTCGATTCTAATTTGTCTCCCTTGATCAGTACATAAACTGGACAACCCTATTTCTTGAGATGATTTAGACTTGGCTTACACCCATTCCACATCTCATAGGGAGTCCTAAGTACTGATTTGGAAGGCACCAAGTTCAGAATATATGTTGCTATTTCTAGGGCATATCCCTAAAAAGACACTAGAAGAGTAGCATGAGATATTATGCTTCGGACCATTTTCATTAATGTCCTATTCTTTCTCTCAGCTACTCCATTCTGCTAGGGTGTCCTCGGCACAAAGAGCCGGGATACTATCATATGATGTATCATGTAGTTCTTGAATTCACCAAGGAGGTGTTCTCCACCACAATCCGCTCATAAGGTTTTGATTAGTTTACCTATCTGACGCTCCACTTCAGCCTTAAACTCTTTGAACTTGTCAAAAAAGTCAAACTTGCATCTCATCAGATAAACATAACCATACTTTGTACAATCATCTATGAAAGTGATGAAGCACTCAAACCCCCCTCTTGTTGGTGTAGACAAAGAACCACACACATCAGTATGAAAAAGACTTAATGTTTCTTTGGCTCTATCCACCATTTGGATAAAGGACCTTTTGGTCATTTTCCCTATACAACATGATTCACACTGAGGCCAACTTTCTAATCTCAATGAGCCTAAAGGCTCATCATGGATTAACCTCTAAATCCTGGTTGAGTTAATGTTACCCAACCTTAGATGCTAAAGATATGAGTCATTGACATTGATCTTTCTATTCCTATTTAAAGATTCAGATTGAGCGTTATTCAATTGATTATTAATAGGATTAATAAAGAATAGATCTTCATACATGTGCCCAGTATATATTACTTCTCCATTTCTACTGATAGTTATACCAGAATAGAAAGAAATAGAATATCCTTGATTTATTAGTTTTGCAACTGAAACCAAATTCTGTCTAAAACCAGGAACGAATAAATTATCCTTCAAAACAACTATTCTATTACAATCAAAAGTAAGTTCTAGTTCTCCCACAGCAAGGGCTCAAACTTGTGCTTTATTTCGCACGTGTAGTCTATGTTCGCCATTCTGGAGTTTTCTAATCTTCCTAAGCCCCTGCAAGGAGTTACAGATATAATCAGTAGCTCTTGAATCAACAATCCAAGTGGAAGTTGATCCAACCATTGGTATAGACTCTAGATAGAAAATATTACCTGTGGAGTTTTTCTTGGCCTGAAGATTTGGACACTCATTTTTTCAACGTCCCTTCTTCCCACATTTAAAGTATTTGCTCTTGGGTTTGTCTTTAGGTTGGTGTACTACACTCCATTTCTTCTTCTTGAAATTTCTAGGCTTGGGCCCAATTCTTGAAGAAGAGGCCATCATAGCTCTAGCTTGTGGCTTCATAGCCTTCTCAGTCACCTGGGGCTCCTTTAGTAACTCCGTTAAACTCATGTGTTAACTTGTTCATATTGTAATTCAACTAGAACTGAGTGAAGGAGCCCGGCAAAGATTCGAGAATCATGTCTACTTAGCTCTCGGTGTCAATGATAGCCCCTAATACTTCTGCTTCCTTGAAAGCAGCAATCACTTTAAGCATATGCTCTATCACTGATGCTCACTCAGCCATCTTGGTGTTTATTATTGTTCAATGAGCCTCCTACCTCGTGGGTCGGCTCTTATCCGCGAACATTGTGGCTAATGATGTACTTATGTCATATGCAATTGCCATGTGCTCATGTTTGGATTGCAGCATATTTGACATAGAGGCGAGCATATAGCATCTGACCATCTCGTCAGCCTTTTACCATGCCTTATTAGCCTCAAGCTCCTCAGTAATGGAACCTTTCCCAATCACTGGGCAAGTCTCATAAAGGACATGCATACTCTTTGACTATAAGTATTATGTCCAAGTTCCTTTTCAGTCCACATAGTCTTGACCCGTTAGCTTATTTTCAAGGAGAATAATGGCTAAGGGACTGAAAGAACCTCCACCAACCATTTCTGAAATTTTAGAAAAATAAAAGAAATTATTAGAATTGTGAAAACAAAAATAATTTTGTGCATTTTATCCTCATATTAGACTGATAATAAATAACCCCATTATTATTATCTTTAACATGATTAATTTGGCTCTTAGGAAAACTGACATAGCTTCTTGGAAAGATTAACAGTTTCCTAAGCTAAGTGTGTAAACCACCACAAATTAATTTTCCTTCTAGGTAATGATCTAGAGATAATTCTATCAAACGGATAGCCGTTTCTTCTTATTTCCTATGGACATACCTCGTACTATAACCTCCAACGGGGACTAGCCAATTATAGTACGTGCTCGGGGTTATTAATTACTTCCTTCCATTAGTTCTAAATCCTTGTAGTATCTCCATCCTATACAAGTTTACTCCCAAGGTGATGCGAGGAGACCTATGATCTCTAATGAGGATTGTGATGGAAGCCGTATGGCCATTGGAACCTCTCTCCCACTTATTTTTAAATAAGGGTTTTCTTGGAAAAATATCAATTGAAAAACATCAATTAAGTCCTTTTTTAACTTAAAATAAAATATCTAAATTCATAAAAATTTCTATGTCAAGGTATATATCCTTCGAGAAAATTTTCCTTATGAATTAATTTTATTTAAGTTAAGTACTTAATAATTTCAAAATTTTTCCATTTCTAAAATTCCTAAAGATTTTGATCTCAAGGTTTTATTTGACACAAATAATTTTCTCTTTTCTAAAATGAATTAAAATGGCTTTCTATTTTAACTTACAAAAAATTTCTAAATCCAAAATATTTTCTATGTCCATGATAAAAAAAAAACCTTTAAGAAAATAATCAAGGATTAATTTTGTTTAAGTTAAAATAACCATTTAATTAAAGAAAAATATTTTTTCCTTGCCAAATAAAATTTTCCAAAGACTTTGGTCTTTGAGAAAATGAGCACATAGGACTTAAAATAAATAAGATCCCTGAAAACTGTAAAAATTTTCATGCTTTTCTATTTTTAATCTCAAGTGTCCAAATAATATAATTAAACACATTAATTAATTTAATTAATAATCTTTTCTAATCCTAAAAATCCTTTACTATTATTTTTCATAAAAAATATTCAAAGAATATTAACTATTACAAAAATAATAACTTCGTCTGGTATGAGACCAAAAACAAAAAAGAAAACCCAAAAAATTACAAGGGAATTATTATTATTATTATTATTATTATTATTATTATTATTATTATTATTATTATTATTATTATTATTATTATTATTATTATTATTATTATTATTATTATTATTTCCCTAGTCTTGTGCACCCGCCGCACAAGATTAGGGCCCATGGGAAGACCTATAGGTCATGGTCCGCAGGCGGGTGCCCGCGACCCGCCAAAATGCCCTGGGAAGCAATGCATCCTACTACATCCAGGGAAAACAGTGCCCGAGCCGAGGCACGTTGGGCCCGACTGCACTGCGAACCGCAACTGGCTTGGGCACAGCCTCGACTCCAGGCATGGTGGCTTGGCTGGTCATCTTCTCTGCGACACCTTTTTTTTTCACTGATTTCTTCTGCGATTCTTTCCAGAAGCCTGCAACTTCCTTCTTGATCAATCTAGGCAGCTTCTAGTTACATTTTTTTCAACAAAAACAAGCACCACTTCCACCAATACCCTTTCAAATTGGGTTTACATGAAAGCTAATCAAAGCGTGAAAATTTTACAGAGGTTCCTATACCTCAATGGTGAGATTTACAAAGAAGCTACCCATACCAAAACAACGAAGGATCTCATGGTATTCATCAAATTAGTCTTGCTAACTTTAACTAGCATGCAATAATCCTAGGCCTTTCAAAGCAACCTAACTATGATACCACTTGATGCTTTGAAAATGAAAGAAACCATGCATGCACGAGCTATCTGTGGCAAAAAAACAAGCACAGAGAGCAACGGAAGAATAAAAATAATACCTCTATACTTTGTTTGACTCTTCACCCATGGAGAAGGGGATGAAATCATTGGAAAAACTCTCTCAATAGATGATGTCTCAGGGACTGTCAAAACCTCCGGTTAAAAACCAGCAATCCTTCGACTTATTCTTGGCATGAATACAAAGCTTTTACTTCTTAGAATATTCCACTGCCCAATCTATGTTGGTGAAACAACTTAGGTGAGGAATGGCACTTCTTGATCCTTTGCTATTGATTAGTAAAATCAAGAGGACAAAGAGGAAGAAAAACAAATGAAGACAAGAGAAGAAAGGAAAAAAACCTTCAGGGCATTTTTTTTCTTGTGCATCTGTATCGCTTTACACAGAGACCTACGACTTCTTCACAATATCAAATAACCAGAACACTGGGGTTATGATATTTCAAAACTCCGAGAGGCTATCAACAAAAGAGGTTTGGCTAAGCCTTAACTCTTCTATTTCGTGAATCAAAATAACCCTTTAGTTCAGGCTATTGGGTCAAAATTAGTTTATTATTTTCCCTAGACCTAATGAGACCAAAAATAATAGTCATTAATTATTTATTTCCTGGGCCTATTAAAATATAACCTAATAAATAATTAATGAGCTCAAATAAACTAAAATAATTAGTTAAGCCTACTTTTAACTAGTTTAAGCCCAAGTGAATTTTTTTAATTATTTAATCTGGGTTTAGGCCCTGAATAATTAATTAACCAATTAACCTACATAATAAATTAATTTCTCTGGTTCCTTTATTTTATTCTAGTCTAAAAATAAATTAGACTTTATGAATAAAATAAAATCCTTTTTTTGTGACCATTTCCTCGACCTAAAATAATTTGGACTTACAAGCTATTCCGATGACCAAAAAGACACATCGCATTGGCTACTAAAATGACCAAAATACCCTTCCTACATAAATAGTTGTATTTTGCATTTTAAATAATTTCTAATATCACCATAAGAAAATATTGACTCCAAGGATAATGCTACATTAGCTATGTCTTCGACATATAAGTGATATGACTAAAAGACTCCTTTATAGACCACTCGTGCATTTAGAGATTAAATAGTGTACTAACACTTCTCTAAAAGCATCTACCATCCTTAGGCTTCTAGTCCAATGATCCATGACTTCTTGAAATATAAGGGAGCTACCCTAAAGCCAATATCCAAGTCATGTTCCCCAGGGCCCTGGATAATTAGATCATTTGGACAACCACAAAGGGCGATATAGTGTAGACAATATCTTGTAGAACTCTATCTTGACTAACTAGTTACATATACCCGACATACAAGTATATTGGTCCTTCTAGAGAACCTCAACTATAGAATATCAAAGCACACGCTTCCAACTTCGCTAAACCACCAACTTATACTTAAGTTGTAGAGTACAAGTCCACGTTGTAGCAGTAGTAGTCAAGGTTTCTATCACATAGTACTTTTCGAAACCACTACTACAGGTCCTGTTCTACGTATTCGAAATACGCTTGTGTTATGAAATGAGAAGACTACTCATTGGCTAAAGGTAAGTCATTCCCTATTTAGAATTCATAACACAATAACCTTGCCATGATAAGATTCTCATTCTTATCATCCAATTAAGAATAGTAGTTTATGTGTTAAGTATCCCATGGTTTATACCTTACTGTGAAAGACCTCCATTCACATGAACCATTTACCTAAACACAATGGATTTTTTCTAATAAAATCGTGCACAAATATAAAGAAGATTTCACAAACAATTTCTAAGAAATATACTTTTATTAATACAAGTCAAAATTACATCAAAAATCTAGTCTAGAAGGGCATACATCCAAACAAAAGGTAGGACTCGCAGGCCCTATTTATTTAAAATAAAGCAGTAAATATGCATGACACAAGATTAAATTTGGTCCTTAGTCCATAACTAAGTCACTATGCCAAAACATGTTATAAGCTTAAATAAATACTCAAACAATAAATCCAAAACATTATTTTCAAAAAATAAAATAGTTAGTCCAGAAATCAAATTTTAGGTAACTTTTGGGTTTCCTTTAAAACGAAGAAAATGTATTGTGGGTTCAAAAAGAAAAAAATATATATTTTTAAATATCAATGAGAAAGGTGGTCTAGGAAGTCCTTAGGCTGCCCAGGTTGAAGGTCTTAGGCACCTTGGGCAGCCTAGGGACCTCCCTAGGCAGCCTAGGAGCCTATTTTTTTTCTTCTTCCGCTATTTTTTCTGCTTTCAGTTCTAAATTAATTTTGGTTACAGAAATAATTTAATCTTATTGTTCACAATCAAAATAATTTTTTTTGTAAATAAAATTCCTTTGTACACGAGTATTTCAAAAATCCTTAACTAAAACACATTCCAATAACTTGCGCATAGAGAAGGGAAAAAAAACTTAAACCTAGTGAAATTTTTTTTCCCTTTATAGAACCCAAAATCCCATGAAACAATTTCAATCAATACATAAACCCATAAAATCACATGCGAGATAGCTCTAATACCACTGTTGGATTTTGAACATGCAAAAACTATTTCTACACAGTAGAAATTAAAACAAAATCCACACAGCAAGATTACTCATATCTAATTAAATGAGTTAAGAGAGAGAAAGAAAAAAATTTGTAACTTAAAAATCGAAACTTTTAAAATTTTTCCTCCCTGCAATATTCCTTCAGAAATTCGTTCAAGCCTTCAACCACCCAAATAACAAGTATATGAATTTCTCTAATAGTAATCCACACGAAAATGTACTCAAGAAAAATTAACAAAAATTTATGCTAGTAAATTTCCAATAGAAATCTGGGGATTTAATTCGAAGAAGAACTGGAAAGGAAAAAAAAAAAGAACTCTTTTCCAAAAAGTAGAAGAAAAAGCTCTTGTATGTTATTTGGTTTTCAAAAAGAAAAGAAAACAAAAAACATCATCCTTGTTCTTCTAAAAGCTTCTTTTTATATTCTGTATAATTCCAAAACTCTTTAGGAAACAACAATAACAATAAAAACCTTGTATCATTATGGGTTTATGTTCCCTTTATTGTAATTAAACCCCTAACGAGATTTTTTTTTTATTTTTTGAATTTTGTTAGCATTCCTTTGCTTTATTGAGGGGTTTTTGGCGGTGGCTTTGTGAACAGATATAGATCATCCATAAATTTCTAGTGTTCAATTTATTTATTGCGTCGAGTTCAGAATGTAAACTGTCTGGTGTCTCAGCAATTTGCCAGTACTACTTCCCGAATTGGCAATGAATCAGTTTATAGGATTGAGATAGGTTAGGGAATTAGTTGAAAAGGAACATGTTCAAAGACAAGCAAGGGGAAATGATGATTTGGACGGGGAGAAACAGGAGCGGGAGACCTTAGTCATTCCATTTCTATGCCTGCTCAATGTTGTCTGTATTAGTATCGTATCAAATTGAGAACTGAGTTATTGAATATTTGTTTTGCTTACAGAAAAATTCCCAGAGATTTAACTGAAGCATCACTGTTGGGTGCTGGGCTGTCAATTATCGCAGCCTTCTGCATGATCTTTTTGTTTGGAATGGTAGGAAATTGGCCTATTGTTTCTTGACATAACACCAGGTACTTTGATGATTTGTTTGATTTGCTATTTTTTATGATTAATGGGATATTTCGTTCTTGAATTTTTAATTTTAATTTTAATTTATGATATAAATCTCTGGTGTGGCATGCATTCTCCGAAAGTTTAGTCATTTCAAATGCACACATTTGCCATATGTGGCTTATTAGAGAACTGAGCCATTTGGTATAATATTTGCCCGCTAATATACACATTAGTATAATATTAAGTACCTTGAATTTGTTTGATCTTTGTGCTTTAATTTTATTTGATTTGCTGTCATTATCTGAACTTTTAGGTTTCTAAGAATGTGATAATCAGTATGGCTGAAAAAGAAAATCAAAATAAGGTGACAGAAGAGATGCAAGAGGATGTGAAGGATGAATCTACAAATGTAAGTTCAAGCTATTTCTGTGTTTTTATGTGTTTGTATTTGGACTTGAGTGAATCCTTGAATGTTATGAGGTGTTGTGGCTTTGGCTACTTTCAAGTAGCCCGCTATAACAATTTATGCTATAAGTTTCCTGTTGGTTTTCTTTTGGAGAACATATATCTTAGAAGTTTAATTGTTTGTTTTATACATGTCTTGGTCATTAGTACACTTTTTCTTGATTGCAGTTTGCTTTTTTTCATCCTACGAAGAAAAAGTAGAAGAAGAAAGTGGTTGTAATTCAAGATCCCGCGGATGATTCCATAAATAAGTTGGTTGAGAAAGTTGACAATCTATCAGGTATTCTATTCAGTATGCTAGGAATTTTATCTGCGGGGTTACATTTTTGGACGTTAGTATAATGTTGATATATGCATTGGTTTATTTTGCAGTTTCTAAAATTTTGGTTTAGCTTTTGCATTCTGTCATATATGGAATCGGTCTGAATTCATATGTCGTAGTTTTCCGGCTTTTGGTGTTTGATGAACTGAGTGGAATTAATGGAAAATTTATTTCAGTGGACATTCCATTTTTTTTTTTATGCACTGAGTTTGTTTGTCTTACTGTGAATCAATATCTACTTTTTCAAAATACACCTTGAAGCTTACAACAGAGATTGAATTGGCTTCATGACTGAGAGCTGCAAAATTTTTCGTAACACAGAGGCCATGGCTTGGTTTTTCCTCCATCCCTTACCATCTTTTTTCTTTACCCTACTAGCTATACTAACTCCTAGGAATTTGGAAGCATATAGCTTTTATCCCATTTTTTATGGAGCTTTATTCTACAGTGAAGTAAGGTTCTAGATAGTAGTCTTTTGGGTGTCTTTACCTTATTGAATGTGGGTGTTCTTTTATTCCAGATATTTATGGGGTTAATGTTAGGCCAGTAGTGCCTTTCGGTAGTGCAAGTAGCAGGCCATATGTTGATCCAGCTCTAATTCACTATTGCTTGCCTGATGAGCTTCTTTTTGAGGTAGCAATCACTGGCTTTGGATCATTAAAATTAGTCCTTTTACAATTTCTTTGAATATCAGAGAAAAGAATGAAGGAAATGAATCATAAAGCATGCGTGTGGCACTTGAATTATCTTAGTCTCGCACTGTTGTGATTGTATTATGGTCATGCTTCTTTCCTAGCAAAACTAATTTTATAGCAGAAAGTATCTTTACCTGCCTTGATTATGGCAGTTGAGATGAAGCTTTTAGTTCTGTAGAGAATCTTTAAACTTGATGTCAATTCATTTGTTTCTTTCTTAAAATTTAGTATTCTTAATTTTGGAACTTTTCAGCTTTCATGATAAGAATCAATCTCCTAATTACAGGTCAGGCTTGGTGAGGTTATGGAAAATGGTCAGGTGGAAGCAAAAAGGCTAGGTAAGCACCATGGCCATGTGAATAAGCTTGCTATGGAACTGGGAGCCCTTATATACTATATAGCTGTGCTAAGAATGGTTTAGTTCAGTGGGTTGGTAACCTAAGCACCATTTCCACTTAAAAATACTTTCTCACCATTTCTTCTGCAATATCAGGTCCTTACTTCTTTTGCAGTATGATCTTTGAAGTGATTTTGCAACAAAGCTTTTCTATTGCTCTGCATTCATAGAAAATAGGTAGTCTTTGCACAGCATAAGGTTGAATGCCATTGTTATAGACCCAAGAAACCCATACTATTTCACAGTTGCAAGGTCTGATGAATATGCGCACATATTTTTTTTCAAGCAGTTATCCACCAAAATGAATTGAAATATTTAAACATATTGATATTGAACATTTCGTACCTTTGAATGATGCATTCTGTACTACACTAGAAAAATGATAGATGATAGCTCTGTTGTCTTAAGGTAATGTTTTGAATTAGCGTAAGTAGAACATCATTTGCAGTAGTATTTTGATACTTTTGATCATATGATTCTGTGTAAACTAATATTGAAGTGTCTGAACTTATAATTCTTACAAAACTACAATGTCTATCTTTTTGCTTTCTTGCAATATATCCTCTGAGTTTTGTTGATACAAAGAGATATATGTTTACACCCATGCATTATCTCCTTATTCAAGTTTCTGCTTTGTGATTTTGACATATTTATTGGCAAACTGCTTTCAAATTGCTAGCTGGTCAAGAGCAGTTTCTATTGCATATCATCTTGCTTCTTCTTGGTTGCAGATTTTCTTTGTGCATTAGAAAAATTGTACTGCACTATTCCCAACTTCAGTAATGAATGATGTATTTTTCTGAGGTTGAATTTAGATGGGGAAGTTGATGAAGAAAGCAAGGAAGTTGTCAAAGAAGAATCTTTAGGCAGTGTTGCAAAAAAAGCAAACGGTGGAGAACTAGGTACTAAAAACCTGGGTATAGTTTCTCGGAATTGTGCAGAGCTTTCAAAGGATTCCAGTTCAGAGAATAGTGATGAAATTTCGAAGGAGCTCATTGTGAAAGAGATAGAGTGCGGGACTGGGAGAAATGGATCTGATAGCAAGTGGAAGAGTGTTGCCTATATAGGGGATGAAAGCAAACTTAATGCTTCTGTTGGAACAACTGATAAGAATTTTACGTTTTCTAAAGGTTCGGATGATAGTATGGTTGATTTATATTCTTGGAAGTACAGTCACAGTAATGGTCCAATTTGTCTTATCCAGGTGAGGCTCCAAGTGCCAGCAATGTGAATGATAGAGTTTGAACTTTGCTTAACCAAGTTGTAGTGGGAATACAGTGGACATTGTGCTAATTTCATCACAAACATTTCTCCCTCTTTCTATTGTGTAGACATTTCGTTTTGCTTCCTGAAATGCTTTCAAGACTGTGTATAATTGAGTAGTTTATGATTGCTTTTCTTCAAAAGTCATCAAACTATTGTTTTGTTGATATTCTGTGTTGGGGTTTGCATTTCCACCCAAAATTCCTCAATGGCCACACTTTTCCACTGCCCAAACTCACTGCAAGTACTAGGATTCTTAACTATCTAGCCATCAAAAGCAACTCGATAGCCATAGGAATTATGTTTCTTCTTTGGAATTGGATATGATATGGATGTCCATTTTATTGATTACTTTAATTTTGAAGAGAAAAATTAGACAGACAATTAACTTTCAAAATTAGAAGTGAAAATTTTCAATGTCTATGTAGCGTCCAAACCAACCATCAAAAATTCAATCAAACTGAATAAATTTCAAGATGTACTAACTATGTTTGTCAATAAAAAATCCCATAGTGGATCACTATTCAACACAGGAAATGTGAATAGCTCCTCACATTAATAAAAATAATAAATTTGAAATCTAATGTCTAAAAGCAAAATAAGACTTAACATCAATAACTAAACTTCTATAACTAATTAAATTTTATCATTGAATAATATAATTAAACAAAATAATACATCTAAGCTTTAACAATTTAACTAATCAACATTAAAAAATTATAATTAATAAAATAAAAAACAAATAGTTCAAACAAAAAAATACATAAATAATCCCGAACAACGTTCGGGTTTCCTATGTAGTTAGAAGAAAAAAGTCCAAGGCAAATCCCTAGCAGTTTGCTACGGATTTTCCACGGAATAAGTCTTATTTTTTGATTCTGTGGATAATTGCCACAGATTTGCGAGGGAAGCTAAAAATATTAAAATTACATGCTCATTCTTTTACTCTCTATTTTGTCAAATACATTTTTTTGATATATTTTCAATCATAATATATTAAAATGCACATAAAAATGCTTATAAAAATTTTAAAATAACTAACATACCTATGTATTTTTCTTCTTATAAATTGTTACACATTTACAAATGTTAATTATTACAACTAACATAAAAACATTGTCCAAAACTAAAAATAATAACGTACTGAATTAAAAAGAGATAAATGGATACAAAATTTTTATCTTTATTCTTAATAGGTGTTGAATTAGAATTAATACAAATTACTATAACAAAAGAATTAAAAAATCAATTCCATTGCAGATCCCTTGCAAATGGCCACGAATTTGCGACGGGCGAATTGAACAATTTAAAATCCATTGCAAATCCATGGTAGTTTGCTACAGATTTGACACGAAATAAGTTTAATTTTGTAATTTTGTGGCAAATCCGTTGTTGGTTGCCACAGATTTGCAAAGGAACACGTCAATGAAATTATAAACGAGTTTCGTGGCAATTCCCTTACAAATTGCAAGGGATTTGCGATGGATATAAACACTTGCAATTTGCAAGGGATCTATGATGAGATCTTCTATATTTTCTCCGTTGTTTATTTCTTTTAAAATATTATACTTTTGCCACGGAAATTTTCCATCGCAAATCGGTGGCTAAGTTTTCGCCTATCATTTTTTGCTACGGATCTGCGATGGAACATCTTTGCATCACTAGTTGCTACCATAGCCATAGCAATTTCGTGGAAAATAGCTACGGATTTGCTATATTTATATTTCCACGGTAATTTTCTATGTCTTGTCTTCTTTAGTGGCAATGCCATCACTGATTGCCACAAAATTTATTCCGTAGCAAATTTTCATGGCAGATTAACAGTTTTCTTGTAGTGTTTGTTAGATTTTTTTTTTTTTTTACTTGTGTTTTATTTTGTTTTTGTAGTTATTCATCATCTTTTGGATAATGGAAGCATTTTTTTCTTCATCCAATTTTTGGCAAAATTCATATTTTAGACAACAACCTTCAAGATACCCGGGGAGTTGATTACCCTTTCCTCCCTATTTTGTTATCTTGTATCATGTAAATATGTTTTTGTTTTATATTTCGAACAATAAGGACATTGTCCCATTTATGTATGGGGGAGGGGTTGAGTGATATATCATTGAAAATTTCTATTAATTATCCTTGGTATTTCCTCAAACATAGGGCCAAATTTCATGTATTTGTATTTAAGCTAAATTTTTTTTCCATTTTTATGTCAACTAACAAGACTTTTTGGTATATATTGATATGTGTTAATCGGGTGGTGTTATTATTTACCTTTGTACTTGAAAACTCTACTTAAGACTTTGCTAAGAGAGTTGATTTTATGTACATTTATTTATTGGGTATGATGTAGGCTATGTTTTGATAAGTAAGTTAACCTTGATTATACTTTTGAAAATATTGTGAAACTTGATTCTTTGAGAATAGATGAGAACTTTGTGATAAAACATAGAGTGTGGATTGTTAGGTTATCTCTAGTTTTGTGGCATCCTCATTTATTCCTTCATTTATTCAATTCTTTTGTTAGGTTGTAATATATACACTTCCATATATTTATTGTATTTACCAATGCAAAAGTACATAGGAGTAAGAGGTAGGTTGTTCAATGCACCTACCGAAGTGAGGAGGGAAAAGGCTCTAAGAATGCAAAGTGCATATCCATCACAAAAAATGTGTGATGAAAAAAATAACAAAATACAAAAAGTAAAAATGCAAAGGATGCAAAAAGAGTATTCAAGTCAAAATCATTACAAATGCATTCCTTTGCAGAGAAATAATGAAAAATGAGAGGTTCCTACTTTGCTATTTCAAAGTTGAAATGTATTATTATTGTGATGTTGTATCAAAGTGTAATGCATTACTGTAATGTGATGTAATACTTGTAATGTTTGTACTTTTTATAAGCCACAAGACTTAACTGAGTCGGTTAATCCTAACTTATATGAATCATATTCTTTGTATTCTTAACTCAAAAGATGGAGTGAATCACCTTGAATTGGTATAAACTTATTTAATTCAGCCTTGATGTTCTTGATTGTGTCTAGCTTAATATATGGATATACATGGGATTAACTTAGATTAGTGTTGGGATGAATTCTAAGGTGGAGGAAGAAATAATATCTCTACCATTTTAACCTTATTGTGTATATGCTAATTTGCTCTTGTTAATTCACCTAGAATGTTATGTAAAAGTTTTTATTTTTCATGAACCTAGTTATTCTTTGTTGTTGTGAATAAATGTGTTTTTGCTCAAGGATAAGAAAAAGTTCAAATGCGGTATGATATACATTCACAAGTAATCATCGACTCAGATATAAAAGATAAAATAGACCAACCAGGTGCTCAATTATATCAACAAAATGCACATTTTCTTTATATATAATCACAATAAAACATGCCATCTCAAAGATGTTCAACACTTTGATTGAAAAGGAAATACTAGAAATGAACTTCACAATGAAAAGAAAATACAAACATCTCTCAAGATCCCTAAAACTACCTATAGCTCTGTCATTGTCATCATCATAGTCATCATCATCCCTATCCAAATCTCTAAAAACAAAGGCTTGCGAGTCTTCTTTCACAGCTTCATCCTTAGAGTCCTCAGTAAGAGCTATAATCTCAAAGTACAAGAGGCATCGCTAGTATCACTATTGAAATTCTTGAGTCTCATCTTTTTCTTTGACCTACTAGCTCTTGGGTCCTCAAAGTCTGCATCTTCCAGGTCAAGTGCCGGTACCACTTCCATCTTTACCTTCAGGTTCAAAGTTCACCAAGCCCTCAAAATCATCTGTCTTGAAGATATCGAGGTGAAGTCCTTAGGTCCATGAGGTCGAGTCCGAATTCGGCAGCTCAGGGTTAATCACTATTGGTCCTTATAGGTTCATAGCCTTGCGGGCAATCGGAAACATGCAAACTATCCTACACAAGCCACAAATACACTTAGTATAATAATCCAGAACCCTTCCAAAATCTAGCCTTATTATCTAAGGATAATCTTCCCTAATATTCAACCTAGGGCTCTGCCTAGGCTCTGATACCAATTGTAACACCTCAAAATCATAGGACCCAAATGATTGCGGATGTCACCCCATCTAAATGAAATAAAGGGTGTTTATAATGAAATAAGTAAAATAAAATAATTAGGGAAATAAGTAAAATAAAATAATTTGGTCTTAAAAGGAAAAGTCTGAAATAAAGCTTACAAGGCTCCGAATAACACATTAAATCCCAACATAAACGGTAAATAAAATCCAGCTACATAGTCTTCAAACATAGTTTATAAAAAAATAAGAACAATATCTGAGTACAATGTCAAAGCTAAATAAAAACCATAAGACTACAGCATTCTCGCTTCTAAGTATAGTCTCCTGTAAAACATGAATCAAAAGGTGCGAGATATAATATCAATAAGTCCCGAGTGTACTTCATGAGAATTTTTAGATGAAAAATTTTTAATGATACATGAGTAGTAGTTTCAAAAATATATATATATGATTTAAAAACATGTTATATTCTCATCACAGCAGATAATAAACAGAAGTTCAATATCAACTTTAATATTTTTGAAAAAATTATCATCAACAATATTTGACTATATCAAACAGGCTATTCATATTGAACTTATCACAATAACCGTCTCTTACGATTGCAGTTAACAATACACATATTTCGAAAACCACATTTCGAATATCTTATTTCAAAATTTAAGTTTGCGCATCATGATCTCAATTGATCTGCTAATTGGATCTTGTCCCATCAATAATAATAGGAAGGATCACAATCCAACCATTAACATCAACACTATAAGAATTCCATCCTATGAACATGGTAAAATAACTGTATGAATAACCCAGTAAGTACATCACAATTAGACATACAAAGTCCATTATCATGGTCGCCCCTACAGCCCGGATGTCCCACATCTGACCTCTATTTTCACACATTGTAAAATGTGTTAGTAGCTAAGGACAACTAAAAAATAAACACTGGCACCCCACAAAGAAAGAGACCACTACCACGAGGTAGGCACCTACCAGCTAGTATTCTCAAACATGCGCAAGTTAGTATAGGTGGAAGATCCCTTTGAGTACTTAGGAATCACCATAATTCTTTATGAATAGATCAATGTAATGCCTTCTAAAAACAGCTCAGCACCTTTATAAAAAAATTGGCAAACGTTTTCAAAAATACTTTGTTAAACAAAAATACTCCCAAGTTTAATAATGTACTTAATAGCTTTCAAAAATCAACTCAAAATATTTTATCCATTCCATTATTTTAAAATCATTTGAAAACAATTTATCCAACGCAACATTTCATAATCATCTCCAAGATTTCATAATTCTTTCAAAATTTCGTAAATATATAGCTCCCAAATACCATAATAATAGTTCATGTCATATGAAACTAGTTGTGTGAAACATGCTATGTATTTTGCAATTCATTGATGTATGAGAATTCGGAACTCTATATGCTCAATAAATTTTAATGCAAACTTTTATGCCCAACACATCATGAATTTGCAAGTTTGCAAGATAAGGCATAATTAAATATTGCATAAACAATAATTCACTATTTGTTTCATAATAGAGCAACATGCTCAAAATATAGCAATTTCTCAAAATAAGAATCGTCCCAACATTTGCCAAAATATCACTAGCATAAGTAAATCATTACATAATTCAACATTTCTTGAATAAATAAGCATTTTGTTTTACAAATAATAAATTTTCAATTAAAGCATTTAGCAATATTGAAATATTTCGTATGCCTTCCTATACTTACGAAATCATGTAATGTGGGGACTTATCTTGTGTCCAAGCAAAGGTCAGCAAAAGTCCAACTTAAACTTGAGCTTATAGCTTTGCTCACCAGCAAACTCTTGCCAATAATTAAACAAATATCAATTTCCTAAATTAAAATTCATACTTAGGAGAGTTCTGCCAATTAATCAAAACATAAGTAACTCTAGACTTATAGACTAACTGTCACCAATCCCTAACATCAAATAACACGTGATCCCCCAAATTACAACTTCAATTCATATGCAATTAAGACATTTATGCACTCAGCCAATTCTCATCATCATATAATATATACTAAATTCTCAAAGTAACAATAGAATAGCTACAAAACATGCATAGTCTAGTTAATAAGTAGAAGCTTAGCATAATCATTTTATCAAATAACAAATAATCATCACAAATTAAGTTCAAATAAGAAATAATGAAGATTTAAACACATTCGGCAATTTACTTGTATTTACATATCATTAAATCATACAAGGCACGATCACATTATATATAGGGCAAAATATGTCAGCCACCTTTGAGCTTTCACAAATTTTGATTTTCACCTTCGAACTTTAAAATGTGCAATTTTAGCACTCGAACTTTTAAAACACCTAAAAAATAGCCCTTTCAACAATAAAAGCTCAAGTACAATACAAAATCACCAAATTTTAGCTCCCATTCTCCCGTTTTTAATTTTTAAAGTATTATTTTTCAATTTTAATCTTGTTCTCTTCTCTTTGAATTTCTTCATTTATGAACAACAATTTTAAGATCTAACTTCAAACCTTTTATGCGACTCAATAATCTTGAGATTACTCTTTCGCACTTTTTCGAATCTAACCATATAACAAAAATAACATATTTTACCCTTTGATAAACAAAACTAAGACATAAAGATGAAGAAGGAAAAAAAAAACCGATTCAATTCTTAACGAATAGTAATTTTCTTGGCATCTCTACAGAAAGGAAGAATAAATTTGAAAGTAAAAATGAATTATAACAAAAAAAAATCAAAAAATAGAAGTAAGAGACGTGCAAGTCGCAGTAGTTTTTTTCTGTCATATATAGAAGTTACTTTACAAGAATTAGAAGGATAACACCACATTATGAGACACTACAAGAAAAACATTAATTTAGCGATGGATTTTTGCGACGGCCTTTGAGCCGTCACTAATTTGCGACGAAACAGCAATGGAAACAAAAATTTTGAAAATAAATTATTTTTTTAAAATTTTCGTCGCTAATTCATCAATAATTGCGATGGATTAGCGACGGAAATAAATTCGTCGTAATTTTGCGACGGGTTTCTAAAAATAAAACAAAATTAATTTTCTTAAAATTTAAAAAAATCCGTTGCAAGACGGATTTGCAATAGATTTCTAAAATTAAAAAATAAATTAATTTTCTTAAAATTCAAAAAAAATCGGTCACAATTTTGCTACGATTTGCGATTTCTAAAAATAAAAAATAAATTTATTTTCTTAAAATTAAAAAAAATCCATCTCAATTTTGCGACATATTTCTAAAAATAAAAAATTAATTAATTTTCATAAAATTAAAAAAAATCAGTCGCAATTTTGCGACGGATTTCTAAAATTAAAAAATAAATTAATTTTCTTAAAATTCAAAAAAAAAATCCGTCGCAAATCAATCACAATTTTGCTACGGATTTGCGACGGATTTCTAAAATTAAAAAGTAAATTAATTTTCTTAAAATTCAAAAAAAAAACCCGTCGCAATTTTGCTACAGATTTACGACGGATTTCTAAAAATAAACAATAAATTTATTTTCTTAAAATTAAAAAAAATCGCTCAATTTGCGCATATTTCTAAAATAAAAAATTAATTAATTTTCATAAATTAAAAATCATGCATGATTTCTAAAATTAAAAAATAAATTAATTTTCTTAAAATTCAAAAAAAAAATCCGTCGCAAATCAATCGCAATTTTGCTACGGATTTGCGACGGATTTCTAAAATTAAAAAGTAAATTAATTTTGTTAAAATTAAAAAAAAAAATCCGTCGCAATTTTGCTACATAGTTGTGACGGATTTCTAAAAATAAAAAATAAATTTATTTTCTTAAAATTAAAAAAAACTGTCGCAAATCCGTTACAATTTTGCTACGAATTCTAAAAATAAAAAATAAATTAATTTTCTTAAAATTAAAAAAAAATCAATCGCAAATCCGTCGCAATTTTGCTACGGATGTGCGACGAATTTCTAAAATTAAAAAATAAATTTATTTTCTTAAAATTAAAAAAAAAATCCGTCGCAAATTTGAGACGGATTTGCGATGGATTTCTAAAATTAAAAAATAAATTAATTTTCTTAAAATTAAAAAAAATCCATCACAAATTTGCGACGGATTTCTAAAATTAAAAAAATTAATTTTCTTAAAATTAAAAAAAAATCCGTCGCAAATCCGTCACAATTTTGAGACAAATTTGTGATGGATTTCTAAAATTAAAAAATAAATTTATCTTCTTAAAATTAAAAAAAAAAATCTGTCACAAAATTGCGATGGATTTCTAAACATAAAAAATAAATTTATTTTCTTAAAATTAAAAAAACTCCATCGCAAATCCGTCGCAATTTTGCGACGGATTTCTAAAATTAAAAAATAAATTTATTTTTTTGAAATTTAAAAAAAAATCCGTCGCAAATTTGTTGCAATTTGAAACAGATTTGCGGTGGATATATATTAATATATTAATATAGCATTTTTGTATACATATAAATATGTTAATATATTTTTTAATATAAAAATTAATATATATACATACATATATACATATTTATTTATGTTAGTATGTGTGTCTATATATACATATATATTTATACATATATCTATATATATATGTTATAATACTTTTAAAATATATTAATATATATATACATACATATTTGCTTATATATATATATATACATACATACATTATATATGTGCAAGACACACACATAATGTGTGTGTGTGTGTGTATATATACATACATTTGCTATTAAATATACATACATTAATAGCAATAGATGTATATATGTCATATTCTTACATATATGCATACATATATATACTTAATAATATCATATGTACATTATATATATAAATATTTCAACTTAGAAATATCTTTTTGCGTATTCTACTATTTCAAGACACACATATACTATATCATATGTATATATAAATAATCAAACATTAAATTTTTTTTGGGTGAATTTTTTAGATTTGCGACGGATTTGCGACAACAATCTAAAATTAAAAAATAAATTTATTATTTTTTAAATTAAAAAAATCCGTCGCAATTTTGAGATAGATTTGTGACAGATTTCTAAAAATAAATAATAAATTAATTTTCTTAAAATTTAAAAAAATCCGTCGCAAATCCGTTGCAATTTTGCGATAAATTTCTAAAATTAAAAAATAAATTAATTTTCTTAAAATTTTAAAAAAAAAAATCCGTCGCAATTTTGCTATGGATTTGCGACGGATTTCTAAAAATAAAAATTTAATTAATTTTCTTAAAATTATAAAAAAATCCATCGCAATTTTGCTATGGATTTGCGAAGGATTTCTAAAATTAAAAAGTAAATTAATTTTCTTAAAATTAAAAAAAATCCGTCACAATTTTGCTATGATTTTGTGACGGATTTCAAAAAGTAAAAAATAAAATTATTTTCTTAAAATTTAAAAAAATCCGTCTCAATTTTGCGATGGATTTTGTGACGGATTTCTAAAAATAAAAAATAAATTAATTTTCTTAAAATTAAAAGAAAATCCGTCGCAATTTTTCTATGGATTTGCGACAGATTTCTAAAATTAAAAAGTAAATTAATTTTCTTAAAATTTAAAAAAAAAATCCGTCGCAATTTTGCTACGGATTTGCGACGGAAAATTATGTCGTCGCAGATCCGTAGCAAAGCCCTAGCAAATCCGTCGCTAATTCACAAAAAAAAAATTACTATATAATTAATATATAGCACAATATATCACAAGAACTTTAATAATTTAGTGGTGGAATGCATGTTCCCCCACAATAAGGACGGGGATCCGAGCCCCAAGTCCAACATAATCTCATAATATTCTTGGCAAGTCGGGTTGTGGATCGGGTTCTCAACGGGCCGGGGCGGGCCGATGAATGGGCGGGCTGAGTAGCTAAGTAATTAATTTTTAATAAAATTTTTTTGCCGTCGCAAAATTAATTAATTTTTAAATAATTTTTTTCGCTACCGCAAATTTAATTAATTAATTTTTTTAAAATAATTTTTTCGTCACAAATCCGTCGCTAAATTATTTTAATTTTTGTAGATAAAAAAATTTTTAGCCATCGCAAATTAAATTAATTAATTTTTAAAAAATAATTTTTTCCCGTCGAAAAACTGTCGCTAAATTACTTTAATTTTTGTAAATAAAAAAATTTTTGACCATCGCAAATCTTCGCAAAATTAATTAATTTTTTCAAGATTTAAAAATTTTTTGATTACTTTTTTTTAAATAAAAGTTTTTGACCGTCGCTATTTGCGACAGATTTTCTTTCCGTCACAAATAGCGACGCCCTTTTTAGCGACGGACGTAATCCGTCACTAAACGTGATTTACGACGGATTTGGCCGTCACTAATTTGGTTTTTTCTTGTAATGAGAGTTGAGTAAATGAAAATACCTATAAAATAGGTTATGTGGAAGTCATGTGATGAACTTTTGTGTGCACTTAATAGTTTTAATTGATGAAAGAGCTAATTCGAAGAGAAGAAAATGATATTAAAGTTGAAAAATAATATTTTAGATATAAAAAATGGGAGAATGAGAGTTAAAATCTAGTGATTTTGTATTGTACTGGAGTTTTTATTGTTGAAAGGGCTATTTTTTATGTGTTTTAAAAGTTCGAAGGCTAAAATCAAGCATTTTAAAGTGCGATGGTGGAAATCAAAATTTGTAAATGTTCAAGGGTGACTGACTTATTTTGCCCTTAAATATACACAACATATAGAATAGCCATAATATAATAGCTTAATACAATCATACAATCACATACGAACCAAAGTACTAAACTAAGCATTCTATAACCTTCCAAAATTAATAGGGCAAACTATCCTGGTGATCATCCAACTATTGTGAAATCCAAATTTTTCCCACTAATAAAAAAAGCATAAAATAATTCCTCAAACTTTCTAATCACCCTGATCTTGCCCTTCTATTAATTGACCAAAGGTTAACCATCCCATTCGTCAAAAAATAAAGGGTAAATTTGTTATTTTACTGTTCATCAACATTTCTCCAATTAGCAATGACCAAAAAGAAAAATTAGTTTCGAGAAACACCATCAACTTCAACAAGAGAAATCTATTGGTAAATCATCTTGTTTAATCTGGTGTTTCTCTTCTTAAAATCGATTTTTTAGAGCAATAGTAGAGTGGGACACAGTTCAACTCATCTTTGTGCAACAAGAGCTCATTGCAGCTCAATATTTCAACGAAGGTCTTCTTGCATCTAATCCAAACTTGACCATTACAATGAACTCCCTTTGTGACAATCTTGGCCATGGCACCATGGTTTCCTCCACAGCTGTGGGAAGTCCCGTAGATGGTGTGGCTTATTTTGGTTATGCTTCTGGCATGGTGAGAGAATGGCTTCTCAGACTCAATTTTCCATGTATAAGCCTTATAACTTTTTCTAAGATGGGGAAACACTGAACTATGTATTTGATATTAGTGCAGCAATAGATCAAGCAATAATAGATAGACTGGACATCCTATCCTTGTCAATTGGAAATTATGCTCTCGACTTTAATCAAAATCCCTTGGCAATCGACACTTTTGTTGCCATGGAGAAGGCTATTTTTTCTTTCCATGGTTGTAGGAAATAGCAGTCCCCAACTCAAGACTTTGGACAATGCATTTCCATGGGTTCTTATAGTGGCCTCAAGAACTGTTGACTGTAAATTCAAGGGAAGAATAATTTTGGGCAATGGTGTGTTCATCTCTGACCTATCACTTTATACTGGAGAAGCAATTATAAAAGAAGTTCCTCTTCTGTTTAGCAAGACTACAACAATGGACGGGGGCAAAGAAAGCAAGATTGTTTGTGCCAAGATAACAAAAGTCCATATAATCAAGAAAAGGTTTAAGGAACTAAAGTTTTTGGAGAAGTGCACATAAGTAACCGTGTTGCTAACATAATTCGGTTGGATTTCTCTTGTTTGATAATTACAATGGCCAAAAAGCTGAATTATGATCAATCTGGCTTTTCTTTTTTTGAAGTTGCCGGTGTTTCTAGAAATTGAATGTTCTTTTTGGCCACTGTTAATTGGGAAGAAAATGATGAACAATAATTTTATCCTTTATTTTTTTTATGGATAGGAGGGTTGACTATTGGTCAACTGATAAATGGGTAAGATCTGGATGATTAGAAATTTCGAGAAAATGTTCTACGTTTTTTTTTTTTATTTGGAGGGAAAAAGTTGGATTTTGCAATAGTTGGAGGGTCACCAGGATAATTTATCCAAATTAATATAATAATAGTTCAAATCAATACAATGATTATTGAATAGCTAAATTATGGTTTTATGTTCCAAATAACAAATCAATTTTTTGATGATAAAAAGGGCAAAGCAATGGGTTTTTTTTTTTTTTTTGTTCAATCTCTTTACTAAGCATCACAACTTAAAATGTTCTGAAAATTCACAAGATGCAACTTCAATATTTTAGTGAGTTACTTTAAAATTTTCATCATATCCAAAGTGTCTAACTATGTTAATTAATTGCACAAAGTTACAACATGTGATAGAAATCTTAAAACTCTGTTCTGGCAAACATTTTGTAAAAATTACTAAGAGAATAACAATTAGCCAAATCAAGTGATTCTAGAGGCAAATAATCTTTGTACATTGTAGTTTATTATTAAAAAATTTCAGAATAAAATTAAAAGCACAAGGGTTTCTATCGAATGCTCAAATTTGGTGAAAAATCAGCTTTGGAGAATACTATACATAGTAACTTTGAAAATTTATATTAATTCAACCAAATAATCAATTAATGTGATTCCAAAGGAAAAATACTCCTAAGATAATTAGAATAAAAAAATTAGAGTAAAGCATCTTCCTTAACAAAAATGTTCAGTATTGTAAGTAAATATTCACATATCAAAGAATTCCAGCCAGTATATTCTACTTCTAACCACAAATCCAATGTCAATCCTCCATCAATTCAATCCCAAACACCTCAAATCCATATACAAAACATCAATCCAGTACAATAACATCAAAATTATCCCATGTCCTTCACATCAAAATTATTACAATCTCCATTTTTCTCAAGTACATCAAATCTGCCCATTCATGGCTACTCATATAAAACATGGATTAATCAAAGAGATATGTTCAAATTACTTTCCCAAATGAAGAATACTTGAAAAACATCAAAAATAAACTCTAAAACGCTTTGGTATTCAGCAAGTATGGAGAAATTTAAGAATTTTGTTGAAGAAAATCAAAGAGAGAAGAAAAGGGAGAAAAGATCGATTGAGAGATGAGAGAGAGATAGCAAGAACACCTTGAATTGTATGTGAGCCGAGAGAAATGAGACAAGAATCTAGGATTTTAAGTTTTGATTGATGAAAAAAGCTTTTATTTGTTAAAAGAATAATTTGGGTTATAAATCTTATGTTTAGAAGTTGTTTTAATTACTAAGCTTTATTTAAAAAATCAATGGTTAGTATTAGAATACAAGAATGTGTAGGATTGCGCTGCTGTAAAGAAGGATGTTATAGTCTTTAACTCATTTAGGGTACTCTAGGATTTATTGGAATAAAATAAATCAAAAAATTTTATTTGGTGTAAAAACAAATAATATATTAAAATTAGCCATGTACATAGTGTAACACCCCACTACCTAGGCCCGACAGGGCCAGGGATGTCGCCCCGTCCAAAGGACAAGGGGTCTTTATAACTAGGTCACACAAAAGAAAATAAAAGTAATACTTTAAAATTGAACTTATTACAACCCAAAAATACATGAACAAACCCAGAATAAATTGTTCACTACCATCTCTCAAAACAACACATAAGAAAAATAACATAAAGTCTTCAAAGCATAGGCAACAAATCTAGCCATTCATCTCCACGGCAGGATCGACCTAAAAACATGGCATAAAAGGTGATGAGATAAAAATCTCAGTAAGTCCGTGTGTGCTTTGGGTGTTCAGTGAAAACAGTTCGTGGATGCAAAATGTGAAAACTTTGTAAGAGAAATATTGGCAAGCAATAAACATTAGTAAAAAACAAGAGTGGTGTTTTCGGCTTTTCCAGCCATACATAATTTATAAGATCAACCACTCAAAACACGTTGGGCCCCATAACCGAATGGCCAGTATGCCACACTTTGTGCATACTGACGGTCAGAATGCCGACACTTTGTGTAGACTGACAAAAGGTAGGTGATCGGCCTACCGAGCAAGATACTCCTCCTTCTCTATACCAAAACAACAACCGGGTGTCCATTCCAGCAAAACACAGTCACTTGACTGAAATAAAAACTGCTAGCTCGGACCGGCATGACTAAGTAGTACTGACGTTTCTCTAAGTTGAGTTTTATCTTCTGGAGGTGGCCTCCTGCCAGAAGACTCACTCTTGCTCTTCAAAACTAGTACTACTAGCCTACCCTTATTGAGTACTCAACGATAATTGTCCCACTTGGGAGAAAACTGATAAAACATAGCTTTACTTGAAAATGGCGATTAAGGGTTTCTAAAGTCCATGCCAAAATCAGTTTTAGAAATAGTTCAGTGTTTGAGTAAAATTGCTTTGAAAATTTTCAAATAATTGGTTTGACCGAATCAAGAAAAGAAACAGTCCTTAATTGCCTTTACCAAATCAGTATTCACATACTTCGTGTTTAGCTTGCCATGGTAACCTTTTACAATAAACAAGTTTTATGCAGGAGCTTACTCGATCCTTTGCTTGCTCAAATTCAAAAGTCTTCCAAGGTCGACCTAACCCACTCTGGGGTAAACACAAGACATAAGGTTACATTCGGGCTATACCTGCCTTACATAAATAATTTCTTAGCTCAACTAGTTACAACCATGACTAGCCATAACCCTAATGTCCTAAGCTTTAAGGCTAGGTGATAAAGAATTTTATAAAATAAGTTTTAGTTGATAAGTTAAAAGAACTTGGGGTTCTAAAATAATTGCTAATAAATTATAGACTCAAATAATAATTCTTGAGTGTTATTATTATTAAATAAACCAAGGTTTGAACTTTAAATAATGCTAAGTCCTGATTAATATTAATTTATGGTAATTTAAAAATAGCTATATTATAAATAAGTAATAAATTAAATAATTTTTAATTGCTTAATTTTTTTTAATAGATAATAATTAATTAGTAATAAATAAAATTAGTAATAAATGAATTTTATTAAATTTTTGTTTAATAAAAATATTAATAGTCTAATTAAATATTCCAATCCAAATCCCCTAGTGTTTCGAATTTTGAAGGAAACCATAGTAGAAATTCTAATTTTTTTGTAATAAATTTTGTTAATGAATATAACTTAGAATTAATAAGAAAATAATATTTTATCATGATTTTCCTAGTGCTAGAAAAGATTCATGATCACATTCTCCATCATCAAACAATAAATCAATCCATTCATGAACATACACTTGAACTATCGCATACCATCACATGGCCAAAATCCTACTAAGCATAATCATCAATCATGGCTTCCATGGAGAATAAGAACATAAAAGCCTAATCACCTTTGGTGTCATAATATCTAATCATGCTTCAAACATCCATAAAATTCATTGAGCATGAAGAACATAAATTGATTCAAAAGGAAAACACATACATCCTAGTCATATACAACAATCATCATGTCCTAACCCCAATCCCTTTATCCACATGCATATACTCAATCTCCCAATCATATTCTATCTCCCTATCAACACCTAAGAGACATGATTTTAGAATTTAATAAGAGAGATTTACGAATGAATACTTGATTGTCGAGTACTTTGATGAAGACAAAAGAAGGTCCACGCGCGATGGAGTGTCTTGAATGGTCCAACAAAACAAACGATCATGGTTGATGTTTGATCAACCATTTCGGTTAGAAGAGAGAGAGAGAGAGAGAGAGAGAGAGAGAGAGATCATTAGAATGATATAATCGAATGGAAGAAGATGAATAAGAAAGTTGTTCTTGACTTACCTTGTTGATGTTCTTGAGACCTTCAAAGAAAAGTTAATTTTGATCCGCTCGAAAATTCTTGTTTGCGAGGTTTTGTGTTATAAATAACAGAAATGAGGTTTAGAGATTAAATGGAAGTGATTTGGAGTATTTGAGAGTGATTGGAGGTGTTTAGAGTAGGGTTAGGCTTGAAGAAGGTTAGTGTGTGTTCTTGGTGTTCTAGGTGAAAATGGAGAGAATTTAAGGGAAAATGATGGACGAATTTCTGGAGAGTGTAGACTGAATAGTTTAGGGAATTCAGGGGTTTCGGTTTAGCTTAGAAAGGGAGAGAAAAATCTGATCATTCGAAATTCAAATGGAGTGATTTGAGGAGTGGTTTGAGGTATAGGATATGTTAATGGTGTTTGTTTGATGAAGGTTTTCTTGGAGCTTCAATGGTGTCGGCTGGTTTGGTTTGCTTTGCTGAAATGAATGAGGTCTGATAAAGCTTAAGGCTGGACGAAATTCAGAGCTTAAATGGCAGAGAAATTCTGGTTGTATAGCTTAGTACAAGGGTGTTTTCATGGAGAAAAATTCTGGAAAATTTGAAGTTCAAATGGAAGTTTGAATGGAGTGATTGTAGGAGAGATTTGAGGTGTGATTATGGAGTCCAATTGTGCAAGGTAAGTGGAGAGGGTAATGGTTTTCAGTTCATGGCTAAACAAGGGTTAGTTTACAGAGGTTGGAGGGTGGTGTTCGGCCAAGGCTTGAAGGGAACAAAGCTGGAAAAATTCTGGTTTCAAGGTGCTCATGTTTCGAAGGTTTGCTGCAAATTTTCCTGTGCAGTTTTCTGCAATTCTTCAGCCCGTTTTGCAGAGGTTTTGAGAGGTGTTCAAGGGTCCTTTAAGGCAGGTTTTCCAGCCCTCTTTATGGGGAAAAAGCAGAGAAGTTTTGCTGGCTTGAAGGTGGAATAGAACAGCTTCATTTTCTGGTTTGAAGGTTGCGAAACTGCCCAGAATTTTTTCTGGTTTGTGCAGTTTTTTGTGCAGTCCGAAAATTGCACAGTTTTTCCAGCTTTCAAGCCACATGAAATGACCATTTTCTTGGCAGCAAATGAATGGGTTTATTGGCTGAATTTTCGAAGAAATGGCCTGCAAATATTCTGGAAAATTTCCAGATTTTCCTTTACTAAGCTATGGACAACATGAAGGTGGAGTTGAAGGTTCTTTCATGGTGATTGATTTTCTCTTGGAAACCCTTCCTATTTCTCCTCCTACTTTCGGCCAACTTCCCAACCTCCAAAGCTGATTTTCGAATTCAAGGTGGAGGAGTTATCACAGAATTTTTTTGGAATTTAAAAGAAAGGATTTAATGGTTTTGAATTATAAAGATGTTAGGACAAGCTAGTGGTAATAAAAAGGACGAGAATTCCTCTAGAATTCTTTTTAGGATATGAGGATAAGATTAGGACATTCTCTTCATGTCTCCCCTAAGACAACATTCCTATTTCCATGAAATGCAAGAAAACAAAAATTCAAACCTAGTTAAGATAATCATGACAAAAGCTTAAATGATGGGATTTGAACTCATGACCTTAGAAATTAATTCACCAAGCTCTAACCACTAAAACACAATAACTCTTGTTGTTATTTTCTCACCCACATTTCCTTCCTATTTAATCCTCAAGCTTTCCTCCTATTTTGACCTCAAGCAAAATTACCATTTTACCCTTCCTACTCGATAAACATAACTAAGCATTTTAACCTATAATCCACAACTCTAAAGCACATAAAATCATTCAAAAATATATATATTCATGCAAAATAATATGATATGCATCCCGACCCCCTTACTCTATGGTTGGCTTTAGGTGGGGTTTCACACATAGAAAAGAAATAATAAAATAAAATTACTCTTGGTCAAATAACAGTCAAAATTAAATAAGTTAAAAATTAAAATAATTAAAAGAGTGAAATAGGGCTTTCATTTAATTAAAAGTAATGTTGGGTACTTTATAAAACTTTTTCTCACATTTGCCCCAAAAATAATGTTTTTTTTATCGAAATGTAAATGATTGATATTGATCAAAAAGATATTTACATGATGGCTTACTAGTTAACAGTCAAGAGGACTATGAACTAGCAGTGGTCAATACAAGTCCCAAAATTTGTCTGAACATCGGGTACAAAGTAAAAATAACAGTATACACATGTGTTTTGATCCTTTTAGCAATTTCCAAAGGTTGGCAAGCTACACCGTCAAACAACGCTTTGTTATGGGCATTCCAGATGTAATATAGAGTGGCAAGCAAAGCAGTAGCCTTAGCCTTAGCAATCCGTGACGTACCATGGTTGGTACGCTTATATCACCGAAGGCAAGAGTTGGTCGAATTTAACCTGTGTGGTAAGCCCAGCCAAACTTTAACTTCCTTCCAAATAGTCGCTGAAACCGAACACTTGAAAAATAAGTGGTTAGTCGTTTCCGATAATGCCTTACACAGTGGACAAGATAAGTCATCCAACCGGAAAACAAGTGCATCCTTGGTCTTGAGCCGTCCCGTAGCACATAACCAAGCCATGAATGAATGCTTGGGGGTTAGGCCCTGTTTCCAAATAGTATTGGCCCAATAAACTTTCGATGAAGTAAACCTAAGGTAGTCATAAGCTTGAGAGGTGAACGAAGAGGTACCCATTGCCCAAGTGTGAAGAAGAATAGCAGCGGTGTGAGAATCCCGTTCCCGATCAAGGATCATATCTCTAATTTCCAACAGCCTATGAAACAGTAGGGAATGGTCCCTGTGATGTTCTATCTCCCAAATAGATCTACCCTTCATGTAGAAGTGGTCCACCTATTTAACCCATAATGATTGTTTTTTTGCATGTATGTCCCAAATGATTCTAGTCAAAAGCGCAGCATTCCAAGTCTGTAAGTGTCGCAATCCAAGTCCTCCCTCATTTTTGGGAAGGCAAATATCCTTCCAGGCAACCGTTGACTTTTTGGAGTCCCACAAGAAATCCCGAGCCATCCTCTCCAATTGATTAATAACAGCAGACGGAGTAGGAAGAATGGACAACCAAAAACACTCAACCCCTTGAAGTACAGACTGGATAAGTTGGAGGCGCCCAGCAAAAGAAAGAGAGCGTGCAGACCAACAGCCAATGTAGGAGCCAATTCTATCCAGCAAGGGTCTGTAGAAAGAAAGACGGATTCAACCAATCGTAATTGGTAAGCCAATGTAGCGAAATGGGAAGTGGCCAATGGGAATGCCCGTATCAGCCAGAAAACCCTCTTGATCAGTGCTACTAAAACCAGCTAGATAAATATTAGATTTATCCATGTTAACAGCGAGACCAGAGCAGCAATTAAATTCCTCCAGACAATCAAGAAGAATCCGAACAGAAGAATGGTCACCCTTGGCAAACAGCATGATGTCATCAGCAAATGCAAGGTATGTAATCGTTAAAGCCTCGCACTGGGGATGGTAGTGGAAAGTAGTCCCAAGCGTGTGCACTTTGACGATACGAGAGAAATATTCTAAGCAAATGATAAATAGCATAGGAGAAATCGGATCCCCTTGTCGTAGCCCCTTTGCACCTCTAAAGAATCCCTACACCGTCCCATTGATAGCAATTGAGAATGATGTAGTAGTAACACACTGCTCAATCCAGTCCACAAAAAGATGCGGAAACCCCAGTTCATTTAGTAAATCTAGTAAGAAAGTCCAGCTAACAGAGTCATATGCCTTCCTTAGGTCCACCTTAACCGTACACCGAGGAGAAACTCTTGTCCTACTATATGCCCATATAAGCTCCTGAACCATTAGGATGTTGTCTGCTATGAGCCTGTCATGAATGAATGCTTGACTGGGAGATGTCCACAAGAAAAGGTAGAACACTAGTAAGCCTATTTGCAAGAATTTTCGAAATGATCTTGTACACCTCATTGCAGCAGGAAATAGGTCTAAAGTCCCCCACCCTCTCCGCATGATCAGACTTAGGAACCAGAGTAATAACCGAATGGTTAATTTACTTGAGGATTCTGCCAAATACAAAGAATTCCCTAACTGCATTACAGAGACTCGGAGCAACCATACCCCAAGCTTTCTTGAAGAATAAGGTAGAGTAACCATCTGGCCCTGGAGCTTTTTAATCACCAATGTCCCACAGGGCCATTTTAATATCCTGATCCGTGACCTCCCTAACCAAGTTAGCCTTCATATCATGGGGGACCATAGGCCCAGCACGAACGTAATCCACATTGATGCGCTAGCACTGTGCCCTAGTCCCCAGTAATTTACGGTAGTATTCAACAAATTCCTCAGCTAAAGCTTTTGGACTATCTGTCATAGTACCATCCTCCTTGAGAATCGAAGCAATGAAGTTTCTTTTTTTGTTCCGTTTGACTATGTTAAAGAAGTAGCACGTATTCTTATCTGCATGAGTGACATATTTCCCTTTTGCAAGTTGCCGGTAGAACTTCATTTCTGCCTCCGCAAGACGCCAGGCTGACATCTTACACTCCTTGTACTGCACAATAAGGTGCATGTCCCCAGGGTCTCTAAGTAATTGCTCTTGAGCACTTTAGATAGCTCTATTTGCTTGTTCAACGCGAGAAGATAGATGAGAGAATTCCAGGCTGTTTAATCTTTTCAAGTCCCTCTTAAGGTCTTTTAATCGGCAACAGAGAGTGAACTAGTGGAAACCCATGTATGACTGATCCCATACTCCTTTGACCAGGTCAAGAAACGAGTGGTGGTCAGCCCAGAAATTAAGGAACTTGAACGGTCACACTACTCCCCCCTGGTTGTCAACCAGTGACCAAAGGAAGGGGCTATGATCAGACAAACAACCAATCGGGAAGAACTCCACGGATGCCTGGGCGTGGCTCTGGAACCATGTCTCATTACCTATAACCCTGTCTAGCTTAGACCACACCCTCAAATTTGTCCAAGTAAACCGCAGCCCCACATAGGGAAGATCCTCCAGGCCTGTCTCGACACAAATGGAAGCAAAATCCTTGATTTCATAATTCGATGGTGGGATACCACTAAGCTTGTCATCTACATGTAAATAGGTGTTAAAATCTCCCATAAGGATCCATAGCTCCGAGAACGTGGTAGATAAGTACTGAAAATCCTCCCATAATGGCCTTCGTGCAACGACATTATTGTAAACATAGACAAAAGTAAAAAAATAAGTAACATGAGTAACCTTACAGGTGATGCGTACAGTAATAGCCTGAGTCGTACCGTGGATGAGGTGGACATCCACCATAGAAACATTCCATAAGATAACCACTCTACCTCCATCCGACTCAGCCAAGTTATGTATCATCGACCAATCAGGGAATTGGTTTTGATGGATATTCTCAAGTCCATCCAAAGACAACTTTGTTTCCAGTAATCCAATAACGTCCACACGATGTTTAGAGATAAACTCCCGAACCCCGTGTTGCTTGAGGGTCATGTTGAACCCTCTAATATTCCAACATGCGACTCTCAATGGGGACTAACTAGTGCCCGTTGGGCACCAATCAAGTCAAGATTGCAGTCAGCATATTTTTTCCATACAGAACGAATGAACCTTGTGGCCTACACGGTTGCCTTTCCTGCTTTCACCATTGCCTTAGGAAACTCATCCATAGTGGCATCATTCTTTCTTGGGAAGATTGTGGGAGTGTTTTGAAAGTATACATGCACTCTTGAATTTTAACGTGATTGGAAACGTGATTGGAAACGCCCCAAATGCCTTCTCCTGGACCACCCTCTCCTTTCCCTTATCTTGTTTGGTGGCGTGACAACCATAGTCGGGGCAATAGGCGCCTCAGGCCCAGCATAGCTCCCATTTTGCATCGAAGAATGCTAGCGCACCACCTGTGAGCTGGACGATGCACCGGACAAAGGTTTCAGCATGCCAACGTGTTCCTGATGCTGGACTGGTTTCTTTCCCTTGTGAATGTACGCAGAATATGTCTCCCCAGGTGAAGGAGACCGTAGTTGTTTGTTATTTCCAGCCGGTGCAGACAGTGGTCTCTTCTTTTTGGTTGGCTTGCCCTTTTGCCGAGAGTTCACATCATTAACTAAGGTATTCAGTAATTGTTCTCTTTTTTTCATCTTATCCCCCGTGCAAGCAACTGAGTTATGCCCAAATTTGCAGCAGTGATTACAAAACGCAGGCTCGAACTCAAACCTCATAGGTTGCTGTTTGATATTCCCTGATGGTAGTCTAATTGGCACCACTTTCACTAGGGGTTTAGAAACATCAACTTCCACCAAAACTCTAGCATAGGACAGTCTATCAAGCTTAGCAGTAAGCATTTCAGTCATAATGGGGAAGCCAATAGCAGATGCAATTTTGCTTAGTGCCCTATTGTTCCAACAACCGAGGGGTAGTGCTGGAAACGTCACCCATATAGGCATTATGCTCACCTCATCCAAGGAGAAATCAAATTTAGATGGCATAACCTTGAGCATAAGAGACCTACCAAACACTGCATACGGCCCCCCACGGAGAACCACCTGTCTATCTTCATCCGATGAGAACCGAAAAATAAGTGAACCAGAGGCATGTGTGTGCACCTTAGAATGAACTCCCCGCTGTTTAGTGAGCTTCATCACTGCCTTCATGCCTGGGAATCTCCCCGTAAACATCCTAATTAAGCAGTGGCCCAACTTTACCTCAGCATCCTCAAAGTCGAGCACATCAATGTCAATGAATTCACCCAAGCTGGGGATATGGCTTAGTCTCATTCCATTACACTGCTCATGGTTCCCTTTCACAACATTTGCCCAAGTACGCAGAGGTTACCCAGTTTCCAAATTTTTAGGATCAGGTTGTTTCTCCAGCTGAGAGATGTTGGTCTCACCCACACAGGGGGCAGGGGGCTCAGAAGGCACAAGTTCATCGGGAGGGGGCATGCTCCCCACAGCAGGGGACACAGTGCATGTGACATTGGATGATTTAGGGGCCGGATGATGGGGGTAAGATAACTCTAAATGAGTGGGGTGTGTGGACTGCAGTACCACGCAGAGAGAGGATGGGTCGTTGTTTTGCATTACAAGAGGGTTTGGTGGAGCATATGGTAAGGCAGGCCGAGGTGGGGAAGCTTGTGGAACCGCAGAATTGTCTGCTTTCTTTCATCCTCTGGTCTGGACCATTTAGTCCAGGCCCCAGGACAAAAGGCGGGCTGATATAGCAGAAAGCAGCTGGAAAGGGTTTTGAACTTTGTGATTTTCTTTTACCAAATGAGGTGACAGAAACAAAGCGATAACAGAATGGTAACAAATTCTAGGATGGATGGATTTACCGATTAGGCTATTGTGGGTTGTCCATTTATGGACTGGAATGATTCGTTTGGCTTGTGTGTGGGGGGAAAGAGAGATGTCCGGTTGAAAGAAGGAGATTTTGTCTTATGGTGATTTGGATTAACTAGATGTCATATGTGACTGTTTGGAGAGTGGATGTCCGGATGATGGGGTAGTACCGAGATGCCATCAGCAATTTGAATATGGAAATCAGGTTATGTGGTTTAGTTGGGGTAGTTGGACTTAGGTTCAACACACGTCAAATAGGGCAGTTGCAATTCAGGAGTATTGCTGACAAACTGGTTTCATGAGCTCAGAGGCTGATTTGGATAATCAAAGGCTGGAAGTCGCTAGAAAGAGGAAAGAACGAAGAACACAGATCACACACAGGAAATTAAATCTAGCGCTCCACAACGTCCCAAATTTAAAACCATACAATTGCAGGAATAGAAGAACGAAATGGCAGCTATCAACAACACCAGACAAGAAAATAATGAGGGACCCATTTGTCATGAGCAACCATAGTATAGCATAACAATCAAGTGCTCCGACATGCCAACAAAACTACAGAAATCACTGTCGGGTATGCAAGAAACAAACAAAGTACCAGAAAGCAATACAGCCACACAGCACAAGCATATACCACACTAGATAGAAGATAGCACAATCAAAATGGTTACTAACTAGTAGAGATACCATTCTCTGTCAAACGAGCTCGAAGAAAACCCATGGCTAGCAAGACTTGATCATGCGGGTATTAAGTCACTGCTGATTTCTGGTGCAGTGGTGTTTACAGTGCATAAAACTTGATACTTGTTCATCTTGATACAAAGAACATGGTTGCACAATAATTTTTTCACTAAATAAATGCATGAAACGCCTATAAATATTTAATTCCTATGCAGGAAATAAAATTAAACATGATAAATCTTCACATTACATTCACACAAGCATATACAAATTTCCTACACAAATATTTCACTTAGAAATAAAGAATGTAAAAAGTAGTCAAGAATTCACTCATAATATGTCGAAATAGAAATCCCACAAAATAATATGCCCAGAAAATACTATTTTATATATGTATGAATACATGATAATGAGGAGTGTTACATGTATTCATATGTATGTTATATATACATTATATATGTGTACATATACTACATTTTGGTATGTATGTGTTGTAGGATTTCAATCATGCAAAAACCATTTATGCGCAGTGGAAATTGAAATGAAACACAAGTAACAAGATCACTCGTATGTACTTAAATGAGTTAAGAGAAAGAAAATTTCCGTTGCTTGAAAATCGTAGATTTTAAAATTTTTCCTCCGTGCGAAATTTCTCCAAAAATTCGTTCAAGCCTTAAACCACCAAAATTCTAAATATAGGAATATTTTATAATAATAATCCACACAAGGATGTATTCATGAAAAATTACTAACAATTTGTGCTAGAAAATTTCCCATAGCAGTCTGGGGATTTAATTTGGAGAAGAACTGGAAAGGAAAAAAACTCTTTACCAAAAAGCAGAAGAAAAAGCTCTTGTGCATTATTCTATTTCCAAAAAGAAAAGAAAACAAAAAACGTTCACCTTTTTCTTCTCAAAGCTTCTTTATATATTCTGTATGTTTCCTAAACTCTTTAGGAAACAACAATAATAATAGTAACCGTGTATCAGTATGGGCTTAGGTTCCTTTTATTGTGATTAAACCCATAGGGTTTAATAATTATAACAACTTTATAATTCGCCCATGTAATTATTTTTTGTACCAATTAATCCTATATTATTATCATAGAATAACTTGAGTATCCATTCCTCTATTGTGTGTGGTCTATTAGGTTTTCTACTCTATTGGCAGTAAAGTATGAACTAATTCAAACTAATATAGAATTAGTAGTCCTAATAATTAGAATTAATTTATTAATTATAATTATGATTAATTTTTTAATTTTTTAATTAATAAATTCATATTTAGCAAATCATGAGCAGTGTCTAGCAAAGCATCATGACCACCAAAAGTCCAGAAAGTCAAGTGGCTTGACATATACCTTTCAATAGCAAAATATTAATACAATAAACTCCTTTCATCATACTCTATCTCATTCAGTTTAGAGTATGAAATTAGTGTCAACTCTCGCTAGAATATAATTAATTCTAACACGAATTTATTAGTACTTGATTTAGAATCCATTACTCAACATGTATATTATTTGGAACTATTTCCAATATATAGTTACCTTAGATAAGGACTTCTTGAGTAATAATTTCCTACAAGTAACTGTGAGATATACACCCCTAGAAGTGATGAATCCTTTGTTAACCCTCTCAACTATTTAAGTTTACTTTACGTTGTACCTAATATCTATCGTATAGGCGGTCCCAAAGAGATTTCAAATATTAGAATCAAAGTACAACACTCAATAAATAAATTACCTTGGAAATGTCCAATCTAAGGATACTTGGATATTTGCTACAATGAGATTCTATCATTAGTACTAAATAATTATCTATATGATTATCTCATAATTAGGTCATCCAATGAACTTGTTCTTGTAACAAGTATTTAACTTTAAGTATCATGATACCCATGGATGTGAGAACCATCACTTGATCCAATTAAGAAGTATAACTCGTGCTAGACTTGTTGCATTAATGATTACCTGCATCATTAATACTATGACTAAGGATAGTTTAAGCACAAGTATTGAATAGTGCAGTAGTAATTACACATTATGATCTCTATCATGATTTCCTTAATACTATACTTTGTGCTAGGGATTTTATCTATCAATTTTATACACGTACACATACGAAACAAAGAAACTTAAAAAGAAAGATTGCATTCATTAAATAAATGTGCAAAATACATTGTACAAATAGATTAGTTCTAAGGTATAACTCTAACAATCTCCCATTTGCACTATACTCAACGATCTCCCATAGTACATAGGTCCACATCACCTTTCTCAAGCTTTCTACTGTTGTTTAATCCTTGCAAATTATTGCACAAATGAGATTCACATATAGTATCCAATAATCATCTCTCATTATTAAAGGTAGTATTAATCTCAATAATAAACATTCCAGAAGTAGAAGTGAAAGTGCTTGCAGGCTTCTCCTTCTCCTTCTTTTCCTTGACGGTCTCTAGGTATTTTTTTTTCAACTACGCTTCTAATGGCCCAGCTCACCACAATGACGATATGAGCCTTTAGTAACTGTTTCTTCTTTTTCATTCCACCTTTGGGTTTGGTTGGCTTCTTCTTCTTCTTTTTAAAAACATTTTTCTTCTTAGAAGTTAAAGAACTAACCAACATGAATGCAATTTTTTTCTTTCTTTATAATACTTTCTACATTCTTGAGAAGATTGATCAATTCAGATAAAGTGGATTCAATCTTGTTCATCTAGCAATTTATCACAAATTGTGAAAAACAAGTTGGCAATGATTAAAGAATTAAGTCTATACTTAATTCATGATCTATTGTAAACCCAAGTGATTCAAGCTTCTCAATCAACCCAACATTTTTAGTCCATGAGTTGCTACTGAAGCACCTTCTGAAGCAAGAGGATCAATAGTTGGAGCTACTGGAATAGGAGTATCTAGCATATAGAAAAACATTTTGGATCTGAGAACGATTCTCAAATTCCTATATCAGTCCAAGAAATTGAATTCGTTTAGTTTGTCCGTTTCCGAAATGCTATGTTAGTTTAAGTTTGTTGTCATGATGCAAACGACTTAGATGAAAGATAAGAGACATTAGACTATGTATATGCGCGTAAGATGCATTTAATTAGATATTTAATTAAACATGTATTTATTCTACTATTTTACTCAAATTAATAACCCTCACTATTGATTTGGAAAAGCCCATCGGAGGCTTCTCTAGTGAATCAATATCTAAACTCCTTAAGAATGATCATAGGTGTGCCCAAAAAACCACTCTTAAGTTCAATAGTAAGTATCCAATACCAATTGCATCAAATGCAACAATCGGATCATTGGGTGGTTAATGTCTTTTCATCTTAAAGTAATTTGTGCTAACCCAACCTTGCCTCAAATATTCTTTATACTTGGGTGTGCCCAATTGGTATAAAGATATTAGTTAAATTTAACCTATTAATCCATAATCAAATTCCATAACTTAAACATGCTTAATGTCGAGTAGGTATGGGTGTGCCCAACAATCTAATTTCCAAAAAGAATTTTCGTTCTTACTATATTAATAGAAGTCATTAGATATAATATTGTTTGAGATACTTTATTTTTAATTAATTATCTCATCATTTGGCATGCATAATATTAACAAATTGATAATATTGTAATAGACTCAATTACATGCATGGCTTGGTTATGGACTTTTTAGATTAATTTCCTTGAGCCAAGTAGGAAATTAATTTTGGTCAAATCTATGTGGTCATGCATGTTTGAGAAGAAAGTCTTACAATTCTCTCACTTTGTCCTTGGTCGCCATCTCCATAAGCTTGTAAAATAATATATATTCCTATCTAACCTATGAAATCTAATTATATAAAATTTTTAATGAAGAAATATCGAGTTACATCTGCAGAGAATTAAATGCGAAGATAAATTATACAAGAATTATAGAGAAATGCAGGACTTGCATGCCCTATTTATTTAAAATAAAGCAGTACATATGCATGACACAAGATTAAATTTGATCCTTAGTCCATAACTAAGCCACTATGCCAAAACATGTTATAAGCATAAATAAATACTCAAAAAAATAAATCCAAAATCATTATTTTGAAAAAATAAAATAGTTAGTCCCGAAGTCAAATTTTAGGTAACTTTTGGGTTTCCTTTAAAAGGAAGAAGACGTATTGTGGGTTCAAAAAGAAAAAAAATAATTTTTTTTTTAAATATCAACGAGAAAGGCTGTCTAGGGAAGTCCCTAGCTTGCCCAGGTTGAAGGTCTTAGGCCTCCTGGGCAGCCTAGGGACCTCCCTAGGCAGCCTAGGAGCCCTTTTTTTTTCTTCTTCTTCTTCTGCTATTTTTTTCTGCTTTCAATTTTAAATTAATTTTGGTTACAGAAACAATTTAATCTTATTGATCACAATCAAAATAATTTTTTTTGTAAATAAAATTCCTTTGTACACGAGTATTTCAAAAATCCTTTACTGAAACACATTCCAATAACTTGTGCATAAAGAAGGAAAAAAAAAACCTTAAACCTACTGAATTTTTTTTTCACTTTATAGAACCCAAAATCCCATGAAACAATTTCAATTAATACATAAACCCATAAAATCACATACAAGATAACTCTAATGCCACTATTAGATTTCGATCAGGCAAAAACTATTTATACACAGTAAAAATTAAAACAAAATTCACACAACAGGATTACTCGTATGTAATTAAACGAGTTAAGAGAGACAGATAAAAAATTTTGTTACCTAAAAATCGCAACTTTAAAAATTTTTCCTCCCTGCAATATTCCTTTAGAAATTCATTCAAACCTTGAACCACCAAAATACCAAGTATATGAATTAATTCTCTAATAATAATCCACACGAAAATGTACTCAAGAAAAATTAATAGAAATTTGTGCTAGCAAATTTCCAACAGCAATTTGGGGATTTAATTTGGAGAAGAACTGGAAAGGAAAAAAACTCTTTTCCAAAAGGCAGAAGAAAAAGCTCTTGTATGTTATTTTGTTTTCAAAAAGAAAAGAAAACAAAAAACATCTGCCTTGTTCTTCTCAAAGCTTCTCTTTATATTTTGTATAATTCCTAAACTCTTTAGGAAACAAACAATAATAATAATAACATTGTATCATTATGGGCTTAGGTTCCCTTAATTGTAATTCAACCCGTAAGGTTTAATAATTATAATTTGACCATACGAATTATAACAACTTTATAATTTGCTCATATAATTATTTCTTCTCACAAATTAACCCCATATTATTTTTATACAATAACTTGAGTATTCATTTCCCTATTATGTATGACCTATTAGGTTTTTTGGTCTATGGACAACAAAATATGAACTAATTCTAGTCACTATATAATTAGTAATCCTTGATAATTAGAATTAATTTATTAATTCTAATTATGATTGATTTATTAATTCCTAATTAGTAAATTCATATTAAGTAGGTCATGAACAGTATGTATCATAACCACCAAGCAGTCCAGAAAGTCAAATAACTTGATATGAACATTTTAATAGTAAAATATCAGTGCAATAAATACTTTTCATTGTACTATATCTCATTCAATTTAGAGTATAGAATTAGTACCAACTCGCTATAGAATGTAATTAATTCTAACCCGAATTTATTAATGCTTATTCCAAAATCCATTACTCAACATATGTATTTTTTGGAACTATTTACAACACATAGTTGCTTGGCCAAGGATTTCTTGAGTAATAATTCTTTTTAAGTGGCCTAAAATATACGCCCCTACTATTGGGAGTGATGAATCCTTTATTAACCCTCTCAACTATTTTCGTTTACTTTACGTTATACCTAATATCCATCTCATAGGCAGTCTCAATGAGACTCCAAAGATTAGAATAAAAGTAGAAAATTCAGTAAACAAAGTATCTTGGAGATATCAAATCTAAGGATATTTGCACATTTGCATAGATTAAATTGAAATTAATCGTTATTTTGTTACAAATAAAACAAGCTTTAGCTATAAAACACCAATATTGTCCCTAAAGATATAGTTAATAGTGATTAAATTTAATATTTCAAGCTAGAAAATGAATTTTTACGCTAATAATGCATCTACTAACGAGGGAACTTAAATTTTTCTCACTAATAAAAATTTTGCTGCTGAAACTTGTACAACGTAGATACTTTTAAAGAGAAAAATTTTTTCTAATCAAAATTTGTCACAGATGTATTATTTTCCTGTACTGATCCCATAGGTTATTACTTTCTTGTTGATTCAAGGGTTTGTGGGCTTTGAATTAGAAGGAAAAAATCCAATAGATCACAGAATTCTCGGCGCCTTGTTGTCCTAGAGTTCTATACTTTGGGTTAGGTGTGTAACAAGCTACTTCAATTTATCCCAAATTTGGAGTGCCAACTTGTTCTTGTTTTCTTCGTTGAATTGAGCCATGAATTTTTAGTTAAAATAGTCCCCAAGAAGTCATATCAGATATTTGGGTTTATATTTTTGCTTAGTAATTTAATGTAACAATGTTAAACTCTATATTTGTTTTAAATATTTTAGATCGGTTAACAAAAGTTCATTTAATAAAATTTTTCTTTCTATTTTTGCCTAATTTGGGACAAAAAGGACATTGAAGCGTTTATGCAAATTCTAATTTCTCCATTCTCCTACCATTTCCGTCTTTGCCTTCTTAAAAAACTAACTCAAACACTTAAACTTAAACATTCCATTTTCTCTACTCTCTTTTCTCTCTGTTTCCCTCAATCTAAATAGATCGTAAGTGATACAAACTGTCCAGCCTATAACTCTCGGTACTAACTTTAATTAATAAGAATATTATGATAAACATTCTCTTAAATCTTTAAAACAACTCAAAATGAGATATTAAGGCCAGTTTAGTTTTCAAGAGCTGCAAACCATGTTAGTAGTGGTCCGATGTTGGAGGCATAATCTGCTGCTATGATTTCACAGTTTCTATCATTTCTTACTTTTTTGGTAGTTAGAATAGATGTTATACGGAATTTGACTGGAAAAATTGTGTCAATCAAAGCGCAGATGGCGGCAAATATGGTTGCAGATAGCGGGAAATACGTAGAGATTAAATCAGAATATATATATATATATATATATATATATATATATATAACAATAAAGAGGTAAGAAAATATTCTTCTAAATAAATAAAACATACATATTTAACAAATTAATGCTTTTCATTCCAATTATAATGAGCTAAACATCTTCTAACCTCTATCAATCCACTTAAAAACGCGCACCAAGTCTAAGTGGTGCACCCACTCTTTTATTTAAGTGTAGCCTCAATCCTTAATAAAATCTAATTTAAAGACAAATTTATAAATTTTTTATATTTGGATTTACAATAATTAAAAAAATTATATGAAATTGTGAGATCTAATACGTTGTACTGAAATCATGACATTTGACAAAGTATAAGGTTAGAATTATACTTTCCTAAAAAGCAATGATAGAATTACATTAATTAGAATAATATTAAAAAGTTGGATTTTTATTGGTATTCTTGTCATGTTGTGCAATTAAAATTTTTGGGTTTGACTATGGAAATTATAGATCTTTGCATGAGAAATGAGGCAATTGAAATTCACCATTTATTTATGGATTTTTGCAATTGGAAATTATGGATCTACCGTTGACACTTAGAATGAAGGACCATATACCCTAGATCAGGGGCGGACTCAGCATTGGATTATTCAGGGGCCAATAACAAATTAAACCAAATTTCATATTTTCAATAATTTGTGAAAATAGTAATATTAAAACAAACCAAAATAATTCTCAAATATAAAAAATCTGATCTAAAACGTCCATCTTTTGTATAGAATAGATAATAAGGAAGACAAAATGTAACATCTTTAATAAGAGCATATTTTAACCATGAAGGAAATGACTTAAACCATGATGCTTGAAAGTTACGAGAATATTTTCCTCTTGATTTTGGATAATTAGATTGCAAATACTAATATGGACCTACCTTAATATAGGCTCTGCAAACTTCATCACGACTATTAACAGGATATTCACATATTTGCAATCGTAACTTTGGATCACGTTCCAAAAAATTGATATCAAATCTTACTTGAACTACTCGTGGAGTTTTTGCAAGAGGACTTTCAGAATTTGAAGGACCAAGATCAATGGGATATGACTCTTCACTAGATTTTGAAGTTTCAATATTTTTTCTTTTAAAGAATGCATCAATCGTACATGATCTTTTAATTTACGATTTAAAAAGGGAAAAAATATAATCTTTTAATGCATAATTTAGATATAATTAGTTAAAATGTTTACATAAATCTAAATATTAATGCAAAAAAAAAACAAACACACACACACACACATTCATAGATGCGAAAAATTGATAATAATACCAAAAAAAAGGTATATACACATATATAAACCACCACCCAGATCTACTAGGAGCCACCACCGAGGCTCACTGGATTTTATATTTGGAATATATTAATTTATTTAAATATATCAAAATAAATCTCGTAACAATATAATTTAAGTCCCCCGTCACTATCACTTTTATCCCCTACACATATATTTGTATAAAAGTCACAAAATTATCTTAAATATTTTTAAATAATATAAATTAAAATTTCAAATTGAATAAAATATTAAAAACCAAACTCATAACTTGCCTTAACAGAATCAGACAAAATAAAACTTTATAATGAGTAACATTTGGAATCTTTTGACAGGGCTAGAGAAGTTTTGCCATAAATTTAGAATCTTTGAAATTTTATATACCAGATGAGCTTTATGTGCAGTGGGCAATGTGGGTTTCCGTTTTCTGGAGGATGAGGACCTTTATGAGTTTTCGAAATTGTGGGTGGAGGGTTTACAGCACTGTGAAATTTTGTGAAATGGAAACGTAGGGTGGGGTTTGGAGTGAAAAAGAATGTGAAAACTAAAAATAAACTGTGGGGTTTGGATGAGTGTGGACTCTATGAAATTTTGTAAAAGGAGAGAAAAACCAAAGTTCTGTGAAATGCAAACGTGGGATGGCCGGTGGAATTTGGAGTGATATGGAAATGTGAAAGAAAATGTAGAATCTGTGTTTTTTTTAAAAAAAAAAAAAAAATCTTGAGGGAGGCACGTGGAGTGGAGTTTAACATACCTATATATAGATAATTTTTTAAAAAATTCGTGGGTGGCCATGCCCCCAACCCCCCCCCATGCCATACGTAGGTCCGCCGCTGCCCTAGATATGTATGACGTATTAACGGTTTGAATGGAAAGACGCTAATTGCCATGGTGCAATTGTGCAAACATAAAATTGAGCATTTTGTTTGGGGGTTATTGCAATTTAGTTGCGCGTTTTTTTTTTTTTTGTGCAAAATAAGTACTTTATTCTCAGGAACATTTAATTATTTAAATTGACCATTAAAATATGCATAATTCGACAGAGAACCTTTAGTTATTAATTGTAGTAATTTTTTTTTTTACCCTCACCGGCCCCATTAAATTCACAAGTATAAATATTTTTGCCCTTTAATTAAAGTAAAAAATTTACGCTTCTTACTATCAATTTATTAACCACTAAATTCAGCATCCCTTCACAAAATAATATTGAAAGTGAAGTACAAATGAAATTTAAAGTACTCGATTGGATTAAATTTTTAATTTTACTTAATATAAGCATTTTCTTTTTTCCAAAATGTTATTTTTAATCTTTGTGAATTGTTAAAATCTATTAAAAAATCAATTAGGATTGCTTCGTTGTGGTTATTTTTTTATATTAGTATTTATATTCATGAAGTTATGGGGGATAAAGTTAAAAAACTTCTAAAATTAATGGGCAAGGGTATATATATATGTCACTTCGCAAGTATTTTAGTGGAGAGTTTAATTATTTGTCTGTCAATAAAAATAAAGTGTTTATTTTTTTTTAAAAAAAAGAGATTAAAGTACTTATACTTCCAAATTTAATTAAGATAAAATGTAATAAATCCTTCTTTTTATTACGTATCCCCATCTAAATTTAAAATGTATACAAATATCTATAAGTGCATTTGTACACTAAATTAGTAAAAAAATTAACTTTCATTTTAAATATTTCATATATTATAGAATATAGATATTTGTTATGAATTATTGGAATCTCCATTAATTAGTGGAGGCTCCACTAATTATGGATTTATGTGAATTATTATGAAGATTTTTATGGATGTCCACCATTTAGTGGAGACACCACTAATTAAGATTAGTGGAAGATGATGTATGCCATGATGTAATCCACTAATTAGAGCTCTATAAATAGAGCTATTCTCTAAGCTTGTAATACACCATTATTTTGTGAAAGAAAGATTAGTGAAAGAAAGATTAGAGAAGAATTGTGAGAGAAAGAAGAAAGTAAGAGAAATTCTTGTGCAAAGAATAGTTATAATTTTTTTAGTGTGAGTGTGTAAGATTTTATTCTAACACTACCCAAATTTTATAATAATATTCAATTTATTGGGATTGTAGTATTTCTAACTGGTGGGGGACGGGAAATTTTGAAATATGTTCTAGAAAGTCAAAGAGTATTGGAGAAAAGAGGCAGTGCTACCATTGAAGATAAGATTAGGCGTCGATACGGCTATTATTATCATTCTTTGTTCCCACTTGCCCCACAATAAAAACACATAGGCCTCCTGCATTTAATGCGGTCCACGTGCAATTGTAAAAGGAAGTGCCGGCCCCAACGCCAGGTGACCTCCGATGGGGCAACTCTTTGCCCTGATAAATTGAGCCACTATATAAACTGCGAAGTAGTATGTAAGCTTCAATTGAATTCGTACTTCATAGATACCTTTCGTTGCAATTGTGTGATATCCATGGCTGCAACGCCTGTAGTAACTGTGCTCGAGCACAGCCCCATTTCACCGTCAAGTGACGGAGCTACGGACGAGCTCTCTTTGCCACTTACATTTTACGACACACTGTGGTGGAAGTACCTCCCGTTACAAGATCTTTTCTTGTACAAATTTCCCCACACAACAACTCATTTTGTCCACATCGTTATTCCTAAGATTAAGGAATCGCTGTCCATTGCACTCAAACACTTTCTTCCGTTAGCCGGAAACTTGATTTATCGTTCAAACTCTGGCAAGCCTGAATTCCGTTATGTGGTGGGGGACTCACTTTCTCTAACCTTTGTCGAGACTACTGAGAATTTTGATTATTTTGTTCAGAAGGGTGCTCGAAATGCCAATAGATTTTACCCTTTAGTTCCCCAGCTGCCACAAGAATCCATGGTGTCAGGGATGAGAAGAATGCCCCTCTTCGCGATCCAAGTGACACTGTTTCCAAACTCAGGAATATGCATTGGATGGAACATTCAACACATAGTTGGGGATGGAAGAACGATGTCCAATTTTTTCAATGCATGGGCTTCAATTTGCAAGATTGGCGGAGATGCTCAACTCTTGGCTAGTGGTTGTCTACCAGTTTTCGACAGAGCTGTGATTGAAGACCCATTACGATTAGACACAAAAGTTTTCAACTTATTGGAAGTGCATAGATCTCAAGAAACGTCTCCAGCTGTAATGCTTCCAACAAACAACGTTCGAACCACGTTCAATCTGAGCCAAGATGATATCCAAAAACTCAAGAATTTTGTGTTGGAAAAACGATCAAATCATGTTCACGTAACAAGTTTTGTTGTAACGTGTGCATATATCTGGACATGTCGGTCAAAATCATTGGATGAAATTGGGGAGAAAGTGGATGACAATCAACTTGAAAAGTTCAATTTTTTAGTAGATTGCCGAGCTCGCTTTCATCCACCAATACCAGAAACATACTTTGGCAATTGCGTTGTGCCTTGCTCTGTAACATTAACGCATGGAAAATTAGCTGGTCCTGATGGGCTACTAATTGCTGCAGAGTTGATCGGAGAAGCCACTCGAAAATGGGTAGGTGATAAAGTAGGAATCCTGAATGGGAGTTGGTTACACGAGTTAGAACAGCCAGTATGTCCTGATGAATGGTCATTTGGTGTTATCGGATCACCAAAGCACTACCTATATAGTGTAGATTTCGGATGGGGGAAGCCCGAAAGGTACGAAGCTCTTGCCACTGATGTTATTGGAATGATGTCTCTTAGCAAAGGCAGGGAATTGGAAGGAGGTTTGGAAGTGCGTTTGTCAATGCCATTGAACAGAATGGATGCTTTTGCAACTGCCTTCACCACTGGCCTTAGGGTTACATTTCACGAGTCTAAGATTTGATCCTTCTGAGAACAAGTATATTTATTAATAATTACAACCTCTCCCTTTCCTTCTAAGGTTTGGTTGGAGCCAATAAACGTTATACGTAGGCAAAATAATTTCGCAACCATATGTTTGAATTTGAAATTCTTTTTCCATTTTTTTGGGGGCGGGTGTGGGTTTCGATATACCAGTCATTTCCCCCCTCCATATTTAAAATGTGATGCTGTCTTTTTTGTTGTCGTTGTTGTTATTATTGTTGTTATTATTGTTATTATTGTGTTCTGTTTTTTTTCTCTTGAATTAATTTTAATAAATCTCACTGTGTTTGGATTGACAGAGTTGGATATAGAAAGGAAACGAAAATTAGATAATTCAGTCCATTATCTTTTATGCTTTAAAGGTTTAGGTCTCTTTTCTTTTTTTTCAACTTTTTAAATCTCATAACTATTATTTTTGTGCGATTTTAATCTTTTTTTAGGATTTCGTTAGTCAAAAATGACCAAAACGGTACAAAAATAATAGTTATAGGACCTAACAAGTTGGGAAAAAAAAAGAAAAAGGATCAAAATTGTAAAAAACAAAAGTTAAAGGACTGAATTGACTAATTTTCTAATCATACTTGTAAAGTATATATAAATTTCACAAATTAATAATCTAATTGTTAAAATTTTTACAAAAGTTAAAAAAAGTAAATATATTAAATTTTAATCACATCGGGTATAATTTGTCATTTTATCAAGTATTTAAATTATGTTGCAATGTTACGTTTACTTAATTTCAAATATGTGACTATCAAATTAATGATATATCTATTCATTTAATTTGTATTGTATAAAAGACTATAAAAAAAAAGAAAATTTGTTAATAAAATGATTATACTAACCATTCGATTGGATCAATTAAAAGCAAAATTAGAACATCAACGATGCAAATTAATTAAAATTTGGAAGTATTCCTTGATTAAATTATTAAATTTTTTATTTTTCATCAAATAATAACTTTTTCTTAAGATTCTATTCCAAAATTTTTTCAAAATTTGAAATATATTTGCGTTGGATTCTTTTATTAATTTTTTATTTTAATTTTTCATTAAATAATAAAATTTTCTAAAGAATCTATTCCCAATTCCACTCAAAGTTAGAAATAATTTCTTTATTATTTTTTTAAAATTTGTTATTTACTAACCGTCTTTAACTTGGAATGAATTCTCTATAAGAATTTTGCATGCTAATTCCATCCCAAATTTGAGATGAAGTTGGAATGGATTTTTTATTAATTTATTTTTATTATTTATGAAATAATATATTTTTAAGAATTTATTCCGAATTTGTTCCAAATTTTAATTAAATTTGTGATTGATTTACAACAAATACTTTTATTACTTTATTATTTTTAAAAATAAAATTTTAAGAATTCATCTTAAATCTATCCGAAATCCATCCACATTTGGAGTTAGATTTTTTAATTACTTTGTTATTTAAAGAAAAATTAACCAATTCAGTCCCTTAACTTTTATATTTTAGAAGTTTAAGTCCATTTTTTTTCTACTTGTTAGATCCCTAACTATCATTTGTGTGCCATTTTGATACTTTTATTAGGGTTTCGTTAGTCAGATGACGATTTGACTAACAGAACCCTAAAAAGGACAAAAATCGCATAAAAATAATTATTAAGAGATTTAAAAAGTTGAGGGAAAAAAAGAAAATGAATCTAAACCTCCAAAATATAAAAGTTAATAGATTGAATCGGCTAATTTTTCAAAAGGAAATGACAAAACTTTTGGGTTAAATTTTGTGGAGGGAAAGGGTGAGATTGAGTTAACTAAAAAAAAAAAAAAACATCCAACTTGATTTCTGTCAGAGTGGGCGAAACCAAAGGTCAAGGAAATCAAAGTAACTAAAATGTCTTTGTTGAAAGATGTTTATTTTAACATAAAATATGACTAATTATGTAAATTAATATTATTAACTCCTTCCTTTCCTTAAAATAATTTTCTAAAAACGATAAACATTCAATCTTCTCCTTTTCTTTCTTCTCCATCCAACGACTTCCCTTTCTTTTTTCCGCTAACCCAATCATGGTCAAGATTTTGAGTTAATACATGGTGCCATTTTTCTTTTACAGTATAACCCCAACAATTTCACAACCAGGATTCATATGGCTAGATCTAACAGTCAAGAAGAATCTTCACCACATCGATGTTTTCTCATTAAGAATATATGCAAAATTCTTAAAATTATGAACAAGGAAAAATCTAAATGGATCTATGAGTCAAGGTCAATCTTGGCCTTCAGATCGGATATACCTTTTCTGAACAATGTCCAAAGAGTTTATTATCATCCAATATCGTGTCTAGCAGCTTTAGCAATTGTCCATATTCTTCGGCCTTGGAATCATCATGCAGACCCTCAAGATGAGTAATATAACAATTGGTCTGAATAAAGTGTTGAATGAAAGGTGACGTCCTATTCCTGTTATTCTACTTCCGTAAATTACCGGGTTATTTCCTATGTTTCCAAATCATTTCGAGGCAGTTCCGCCGTTATTGCCATTCTGAAGAAATTCATCAACACAACTCACAGCAAGCAAAGAAGAAGAAGTAATGTGTAGAGCAAAAGAGGAATCTGGAAATTTGTGGATTTCATTGTATTACAGAAATGTACATAAGGTCTATATATATACAGAAAAAATGGACTCAAAACAATATCAAATGTGATGAATAAATACAATGGAGTGCCAGCTGTACAAACTAACTATCTAGCTGGACAAACCAACACCTTAACTATCCAGGATTCCAATAATGCCGTGGCTGAGCTTCTTCAGTCTGCTTCTGAGCTTCTTCTTCAGGCTGCTTCTGTATCTTAACATCCCCCCGCAAGCCGGATGAAGACAAAACACCAAGATGAGATAAAAGAAGGTGAAAGGAGGCAGGAGGGAGAGCCTTAGTAAAAATATCAGCTAACTGGACTGAAGAGGAAATAGGAAGGGGTTTGATACATCCGGATTGAAATAGATCACGAAGAAAATGACAATCAATCTCAATGTGTTTAGTGCGTTCATGGAAAATGGGGTTTTCAACTAAAGAAATAGCACTTCTGTTGTCACAAAAAAGAGGAACAGGTAAGGGGCAGACAAAATGAAGTTCTTTAAACAGTTGGAGAAGCCATTGTAATTCACAAGTGGCTTGAGCTAAAGCACGGTATTCTGCCTCAGCAGAGCTGCGAGAAACAACTGTTTGTTTCTTAGATTTCCATTAAATAAGAGCATCACCAAGATAAACACAAAAGCCAGTAACAGATCTTCGAGTATCAAGGCAGCCTGCCCAATCAGAATCAGCATAAAGCTGTAACTGGAGTGCATTGGCAGTAGAGAAAAACAGGCCAAAAGAAATAGAACCCTTAAGATAGCGAAGAATTCTGTAAACACCCTGCATATGTAAGACAGTAGGAGCCCCCAAAAATTGACTAAGTTGTTGAACAGCAAAAGAAATATCAGGTCTTGTGTGAGTAAGATATAAAAGTCTACCAATAATGCTGCGATAGAGAGAAGCATCAGGGAAAAGTTCAGAATCACCAGCATAGTATTTTTGCTTGCAATCCAAAGGTGTTTGTACTGGCTTACAATCTAGATAGCCATGAGTAGTCAATAAATCAAGAATATACTTGTGCTGTGATAAGGAAATGCCATCAGAATTTCTGTGGACCTCAAGTCCCAAAAAATAATGCAGCTCACCTAAATCTTTGATCTGAAACTCAGTATGAAGCTTGGCTTTAATGTCGATGATGACCTCCAACCGATTGCTCATTACAAGGACATCATCCACATATACTAGAAGTGCAATGAATAAGCCGATTCATGTTTAAAAAAGAGACTCGTAATCACATTTAGACCGAACAAAACCAAGGGAAAGCAAATGAGTGGTGAGTGTAGCATTCCATTGGCGGCTGGCCTGTTTAAGTCCATATAGAGACTTATCTAGTTTGCAAACCAAATTAGGATTGGATGAAGAAAAACCAGGTGGTAAAACCATATATACTTCATCATACAAGTCTCCATGGAGGAAGGCATTATTAATATCAAGCTGATGTATATGCCACTTATGAATGGCAGCAAGAGCAAGCATACAACGAATAGTAGTGATCTTAACAACAGGAGCAAAGGTATCTAAGAAATCAATGCCTTCTTGTTGATTATAACCTTTGGCAACTAGTCGAGCCTTATATCGATCTATAGAACCATCTGCCTTATATTTAACTTTATACACCCACTTGCAACCAATAGCCATTTTGCCAGGGGGCAACGGAACCAAATGCCAAGTATGATTGGCTTCCAGGGCTGAAATCTCAGATTGCATAGCTTTACACCACTCTGCTGATTGCACAGCTTCAAAATAGTGTTTAGGTTCAATATGAATAGAGGAGTTACTCACAAAAACAGAAGAAAACTCAAGGGAAGGAAGAATATGGGAACTGGTGTGTGCATGAACATGAGAACAAACATAATCAGAAAGATATGCAGGTGGTGTAGATGTGCGAGTAGACCTGCGTAGTGGCTGAGCTTCTAAAGGAAAATGAGGGGGAGATATGATAGCAGGATTAGTAGTAGAGGAATTAGGTAAGGAGGAAGAAAAAGAAACTGGTAAGACAGGCAAAGATGAGGAAGAGGTAGATTTAGTAGGAGGATTGAGAAAAGGAAAATGTGATTCTAGAAAGGACACATTTCTAGAGATGAATATTTCTCTGGAAAAGAAATCAAGTAAAATGTATCCCTTTGTGGTGTGAGAATTACCTAGAAGAACACAAGGCCTACTTCTAGAGTCAAATTTGTGTCTATGAGGAATCAAAGTACAAGCATAGACTAGACTGCCAAACACTCTAAGAGAGTTGTAATCAGGAGGTTTGTGATATAAACATTCAAAAGGAGTGTTTCCTTTCAAGATGGATGAAGGAGTAAGATTGATCAAATAAGCTGCATGTTGAACACAATATCCCCAATAAACCAAAGGCACTTGAGACTGAAATCTAAGTGCTCTAGCCACATTAAGAATGTGTTGATGCTTTCTTTCAGCTATACCATTTTGTTCAGGAGTATAAGGACAAGATGTTTGATGTATGATTCCTTTGGATTGATAAAAATCTTTGAGCTGAAATTCAAGACCATTATCTGATCTTAAAACTTTAACCCTTGTATCAAACTGTGTATTAACATAAGTGACAAAGGTTGGAAGCAAAGAACTCACTTCAGATTTTTGTTTCATCAAAAACACCCAAGTAAATCTGTTGTAATCATCTACTATGGTAAGGAAGTATTTATGACCAGAAACAGTAACAGTATTAAAAGGACCCCAAATGTCAACATGAATTAGATCAAAAATAGAATTGGATACACCAACATGTAAAGGAAAAGACAGCCTATGCTGTTTTGCAAGAGGACATATAGGGCAGAATACATCAGTAGTTGGCAAAGTAACATGAGTATTTGTTTTGTGTATCACTGAAAGGCTTTTAGAAGAGAGATGTCCTAGTCTAAAATGCCAAAGTAAAGATGGATCACTGAGGCTGTTATTGTAAAGAACACAGGCTGCTGATGAATGAACATTTGTCTGACAGAAATCAAAGTAATATAGTCCCGAAGATTCTCTAGCTGATCCAATCATCTCGTCCATGATGAGGATCCCGAAGAAAGCAAGAATTTTGTTTGAATATGACAAGCACAATTGAGTTGCTGAATGAGCTTGCGTAATGATATCAAGTTACAGGAGAACATAGGAACTAAAAGAACATTATAGAGAGTAATAAGAGGTGTCAATTGTACTGTGCCTATGTGTGTGACTTTAACCATATTTCCTGTGGGCAACTTAACAGAAACATATTCTACAGGATGAGAAGTAGTGAAAAACTCGTATATCACAACATATGTGATCTCGTAGCACCCGAGTCTAAAATCCAACCGGAAGAAGGAATACCTGTGCATTGAGTCGATTGAGAAGAAGCCGAGAAATCAGCTGTTAATGTGGTAGCTTGATTAACTGAAGGAATGGAAGAAATGGTAGTGTTATGAGGTGTAATATGTTGAGACTAAATCAGATTTAACAAGTACTGGTACTGTTCTTGTGTAACATAATTTGAAGCCATTGAATCAATAGAGTGATTTTGAATGCTTGCAACTTGATTTCCAGCAATGGTAGAACCAATTTGAACATTCTCTTTACTTTGATTCCCAACAGTGTTCCCAACAGTGTTTGTGTCAACCACAGCATTTGCTTGATGAATAATTCCACTCATACTTCTATTGTTTTTTGCCTTATATCCAAGAGGAAATCCATGCTTCTTGTAGCATCTATCTATAGTATGTCCTTGCATTCCACAGAACACACAATGCAACACTCGTTTGTTCTGTGCATTGAACCTTTTAAAAGTCTGATTCACAGGATTATTAGAAACAATCATGTTCCTTCCACTGATACTTCTATTAAACATTCCTGACTGCATGTTCATGGCTCTTTCATTCGGACTTCCATTAAACATCCCAGCAGTTTGGTCAACCATAGTATTTTTAGCAACAAAAACTTGAGGGTTATCAGAATGTGCAGCATTGTAATTCACTGATCTTTCATGTGTAGAAACCATAGAAAAAGCTTGGTTTATAGTAGGAAAAGGCTGAGTTAAAAGAACCTGTGATTTAATTCCATTATACTCTTCTTTAAGGCCTTTGATGAATCGAATAACAAAATCTGCATCATTAGTCATTTTGATTGCTGGAAGTGCAAGACAACTGCATCGTGGCTCACATTTACAGGTAGGAAGAGGCCTTAAATTCAACAATTCCTCCCAAAGGATCCTCAGATTTGTGTAATATTCATTCACTGTGGATGTGCCTTGTTTCAAATTATAGATATCTTCTTGTAAATCAGAAATCCTAAAGAAATCCCCTTGAGAAAAACGTTCACAAAGGTCTGTCCAAACCTCATAGGCTGTATTCATCCAGATCACACTCTGAGCAATTGAAGGTGATACAGCATTCAAGATCCATGACAGAACCATATTATTGCACATTTCCCATGTTGCATAAGTCTGATCTCCCTGATCATGTGCTTTGATTAATCCGTTGACAAAGCTAAGCTTGTTCTTCGAAATTAAGGCCATTCTCATGGCTCTACACCATTGATGGTAGTTTTTCTCAGTTAAAGCCGGTTGAACTAAGACTAAAGAAGGACTTTCACTTGGATGAAGATAAAATGGACTGGAGAGTGATATTTCTGGATTTGCCATGGAATTAAGCAACGAATCAGACAAGTTGAACACAAGTGAGTACCGATCAAGATGAATCAATCAAATCAGGTGAATTGAGCACACTGAAGCATTCTCTCAAACACCTGGTAATCAATTTGATTTACTCAATATCTCAGACGCAATTGTAAGGCTCTGATACCATGAAGAAATTCATCAACACAACTCACAGCAAGCAAAGAAGAAGAAGTAATGTGTAGAGCAAAAGAGGAATCTGGAAATTTGTGGATTTCATTGTATTACAGAAATGTACATAAGGTCTATATATATACAGAAAAAATGGACTCAAAACAATATCAAATGTGATGAATAAATACAATGGAGTGCCAGCTGTACAAACTAACTATCTAGCTGGACAAACCAACACCTTAACTATCCAGGATTCCAATAATGCCGTGGTTGAGCTTCTTCAGTCTGCTTCTGAGCTTCTTCTTCAGGCTGCTTCTGTATCTTAACACATTCATAAGGAATGTAAATAAGCATTTTCTACAAAATCAAACTGGTTTGATGGTTCTTCTTCATTGTCGACCCTCAAAATTTTTTAAAATCTTCTAATTTATTTTAGAAAAAATAATTCTTTTTTTTAAAATTTCCTTTAAAATTTATATTTTATCTCCTAAAATCTTTTTCACAAATCATAATATTATCCTTTAACATATTCTTTCATATAATTTGTCTCCCAAATCCCAAATATCTGGTTCCATCCCTCAATAATCCTTATTCATCAATGATAATTTTAGCTCTAATAGTTGTCCCTTTTCAAATTATTCAATCGGTAATGAATTATTTGAGTCTTTAACCTAAAAGTTTTGCCACCTTGGAGAGAAACACTTAAAAGTTTTGCCCAAAATTTAGAACGTGTTTTCCCTTCACCATAGCTGCACAACCTTTACACGAAATAAGAGTCCTTCACTCCTAAGCAACTTAAACTATACACAAGGGTTTCTTGGGTAGCTAGCCCACTCAAGATCGGAGCAAACATTGAAGCTTCATCAGTTGCAGTCCACTCTTCTTCCAAGCAAGGTCAAGCAACAACATCTCCTTCTGTGCTTTGTCATTATTGTGTTTTGTTCCCCTCTCAAATTCTCCGGTGCAAATTCTAGGGTCTTGATTGCATATTTTGTTTCTGTTCTTCGCTGCTGGGGTGGTTTCCATCCGTCTATTTTTTCTGGGTTCATATTCATCCCCCGTCTACCTTGAACTTCAAATACCGCCTTTGATTCCCAAATCCTGTTGTTTCCTATACACAGTATGGATGTGTGGAACCAGGTCTGATGTAATTTGAATTTCCATGCTATGTTCACTTCGTTATACTCCCCACAACCTGACAACACACCTTCACCCACCCACAAACGCTACCTACTCAATCCTACCCATATCAGGACAACTCACAACCGGCCAAAAATGGCTCAAACCCGAAGCAAAAAGCTTGGCCACCAGGGGACCCGAGACTCATCCTCAACTAACCAAACAAGGGTACAGGTAGATAATCCAAGGAATCAGGGACCCTCTCCCCGGGCTTCAACCTCAAACATCCTAACCCATATTCAGTCCCAAACCAATGAAACCTCTATGCCTTCACCGCCTAAGCCCATTGATCCCTCTCTGTCCATAACTCTTATTCTAGACCCGTATGACCAAGCCTCCCCTATGCCTATCCAGGCAACATGCCTAGGTCATGTTGGTGTGGAGACTCAGACATCCGTAGATTATGTTGCTGAGCCAGAATCCTCTAACTCCTCTGGCTCCTTCGTACATGAAACCATACCTCATCCTCTTGGGAATGATGCTGAACCCACAGAAACAAATGCAAGGAAATCTGATCGAACTTGGGCAAACATTGTTAAAGGAAACCGGGATTAGTGCAATGGTATGAGACTACAACATATACCTCGAACTGGAGAATTCATTGACATTGAGGAAACTGATTTCAAAGATATAGAACTCAAATTAGGATTTTGCTTAATTGGTATGTTTGCTGGGTGGTTTTCTAGACTAAGGGCGGTCACGGAACTAAGTAGTGGACAGTCCCCTTCTAAGGTCTACCCACATGCAACTGGCTAGCTTATCTTTTGGTTCATCTCAGAAGAAGACAGGCAGGTGGTTCTTAGAGGCAGATCGTATGCTACATTTGGGCGTTCACTAGGCTATGCCTTGAGAATTTAATTTCTCATTAGGTGATATTAGCATATTGCCACTATAGGTGACATTCCCTGCTTTACCACTGGGATGCTAGAACTGCTCTGCACTAAGTAAGACTGCCTCTGGGGTAGGGGTGCCACTAATGACTGATATGCTCACTACACGCCTTGAAAGGCTATCTTATGCCCGAGTCCTAGTGGAGATCAATGTATCTAAGCCTTTGATCAAGGAAGTACCAATCCAACAACCATTCGGGAAGACTAAATACCAAGCAGTTCGATATGAGTTTGAACCATTGTTCTGCAAGACTTGTTGTAAGTTTGGTCATGCCTCGGATACTTGCATGGGGGATAAAGTGAAAAACTAGGAACAGATGTTGTCTACTCAAGTAGCCTCTAAATCTAACCGAGCAAAGTCGATGTCTAATTCTAGGCCTAAATCTACCCCGGCTGGTCCGACGGACCTTCCAATAGGCGCTGCAACTATGGCCCCAATGAGGGACAAAGGTAAGGAGCCAGTCATTGTTGTGGACCGGGAAATCAGTGACCAAGCCGGACCTACCACGGGCACTATGGGGCATGATTCTGGGGCATCAACTTCATAGGCCACGAATGCTCCGGCTACTACTGAAGATCCTGTGAAATAGACTATAACTATTGCACCTCCCAAACATGGGCGAAAGGTAAGTAGGGGTTGATCAAGGCGCAGACGTAAGGGACATAACCGAACTTAATCCGAGTCCCAAGGTAGGGTACAATTTCAGGTCAGTAATGTTGTGCCAAAAGTGGGCGAAGAATAAAGTGTGGAGGATTTACCAAATGTGGTGGTTAAAAGCTGGAAGAGCATCCATGCAAGCTTCTAGGATTATTCGCACCGTGTGGAAGAAATTCATAGACCGCAACATCGACTTGGTTAGTGCCCAGTGGACACTAATTGGTCAACAATGAGAGTTGCATGCTGGAACATAAGAGGGTTTAATAAAACCCTCAAGCAGCACGGGGTTAGGGACTTCATCTCGAAGCACCGTGTGGATATTTGTGGTATTTTGGAAATGAAACTCAATAAGGAAGGCCTGGAGAACATCCTAAGGAACCATTTTCCTAATTGGGCTGCGAAACACAATTTTGATGACTCGGAAGGGGATAGGGTGGCCGTCCTATACAATAAGGCAAAGGTTGATGTGCATGTTTGGCATAGCTCAGCACAAGCAGTATCTTGCTGCATCACTTGCAAAGTTACTCATGTCTCCTAGTTCTTCACCTTCGTGTTTGCTTATAATATAATGGTTGCCAGACGGCCCCTGTGGAATGATTTGAAGCAATTCTCCAATCAACTCTCGACCCCATGGATTCTAATGGGAGACTTCAACACTTATTTACAGGTGGATGAAAAATTGGGAGGGACAACCCCTACTACCTATGAGTTAAATGACTTCTCTTCTCTTTGTGCGGAGACTGACCTAGTAGACCTCCCATCTGTTGGTACTCGATTCACCAGGACAAACTCCTGGGTATGGTCCAAGCTAGACAGAGTCATGGGTAATGACGCCTGGTTCCGAGGTTAAAACCAAGCATCTATGGAGATTTTCCCTATTACATGCCTTTCGGACCATAGCCCATGCCTTTAGATACAGGTGGATTATCCCAGGGGGGGAGGGATCCTCCCTTTAAATTTTTAAATATTTGGTTGACCATGAAAGATTCTCTGATTTGGTTAATGGGGTGGGGGAACAAAGTTTCGAAGGTTATCATCAATTTATACTATGTTAAAAGTTGAATGCACTCAAACAGGATTTGCGTGGACTGAACAGAAAGGAATTTTCCTATATTACGACTCATGTGGAGCAGGCCAACCAGGAGCTACAGAGGGCACAATAGCCATTATTAGATAATCCTGTAGATAGTACCTTGATTGCCCAATACAAGGATCAGAAACTGACTGCTTGGAGGTTAGCAGAGGCAGAAATGAAGTTTTATCAGCAGCTAGCAAAGGGGAAATATGTTGCACAGGTGGACAAATGCACCAAATACTTCCATGCCATAGTGAGCAGAAATAAGAAACGGAACTTTATTACATCCATTATAAAGGAGGATGGAATGATGACAGATAGTCAAAAGGCACTTGCTACATAATTTGTTGACTACTACTATAGACTGCTTAGGACTCGGGTTCAGTGCCAGAAACTCATTGTGGACTATGTTAGAGTTGGTCCATTAGTGTCACATCATCACATGGCAGACCTAGTAATGGAGGTTTCAGATTAGGAAATCAAGCTGGCCTTATGGGATTTTGGTGACTGCAAAGCCCCAAGACCTGACGGGTACTCTAGTTGAAGATCAAGGTTCTATCCCGTCTGATTCAGGTTCTTGCATCATTTGAAGATCAAGGTGAAAAATAAAGTAAGAGTGGAAGGATCGATTTGTAATGCATATCTAGTTGAAGAAGCATCAACATTTTTTCTACTATTTAGGATCATGTTCAAACAAGACTGACACATGTTCCTCATAATGAAGACATCCCTACTAATCAAATGCAGGAAGAGCGTTTGCTGTCAATTTGTAATGTTTGAGGAAGGATATTGGGGAAGATCCAAACTCGATTCATGACATCTGAGGAATTTAAAGCTACCATGAACTATATCTTTCTGAACTGTGAAGAGGTGCAGCAATATATAAGGGATTTCTCCAATAATTTACGCAGCCAAAATCCCGATATCACTGAGATGGAGGTTGAGAGAAGGATAGAGAATGAATTTGCAGGATGATTCAAAGAATACTTAAGTTTTCTAATTAATATTCATTGGTGTAAGTTGTTTTCATACATTCACTTATGTCAATTTGTACCTCGATTATTTCTTATAGGTTCATTGTGACATCAGTAGGGTAACAGATAGATCCTTGCAAAATCTTTTGTGGGGGCCATCGAGGCAAGTCAAATCATTCCAAGGGTATTTCATAAATGGGTATCGATTTCACACAGTTGAGCATGCTGATGGTCGAAAAAGTGTAAACTACGAAGTGTGCGTTAAAGGTGGCGAGAATGAACATGGTAGTGTTGACTATTATAGAGTGTTAAAGGAGGTTATTGAGGTTCAATTTTTGGGCCATCCGATAATAAAAGTTGTGCTATTTAAGTGTAATTGGTTTGACCCTACCCCAAATCGAGGCATTAGAGTACACCCCCAATATAAGTTGGTTGATATTAACAGTAACAGGAGTTACCTTAAATATGATCCATTCGTATTAGCCCAACAAGCCCAACAAGTATACTTTGCAACATATCTAGGAACTAAAAGACCCAAGTTGGATTGGATGACAGTTTGCAAAATAAAAGCATATTTGATTGATGCATCAATTGTTGACAGACCTTACCAAGAAGAAGTTGAAGATAATATAGCAATGAGTATATCGTTAGTAGTTGATCTTGGTCCCTTAACACATGAACAAGGCATAATTGAGTTGTTTGATTTTCGGGATGAAGCATTTGATAGGGATCAAGATTCAAACAACAATGAAGATGATGATGAGGGTGATTGGGAAACAGAAACTGATTCAGAAATTGAGTCTGAGGAGTACATTTTGGATGATGACTCGAGCGAATAGACATGAAATGTATTGCAATTGCAGGATGCTAATATATATTTATTCTTTCATTATATATATTTATTCTTTGTTATTTTTAACTAATTTTATTTTATTTTCAGATATGTCTTCTGGTGCGAGTTCACATTGTACTGGGTCATGGGACCGTACGCCTTCACCTACATAGTGTACTCTATCCAGCCTGGATCCATAGTTGGGTGATACTCTATTCGGATAGGTGACGCCGTCACCTACAGTTTTGTCGTCTGCCGGTTCAAGTCAGCCTACACTTCGGGGCCACGCTCTATGACCGTTGATTGTTCCACGTGCAGATGGGTACGATTAAGATTGCATTTATATATTATTTTGATGTGCAATAGTTTTGCATAATTTTAGAATGTATTTAAATTTCTATGTCAACTTTTTTGTTATGTAGTTATTTTTTATAACATATTTAATGTATTTCTTTCTAATATATATCACTTTCATTTCTTTTTATGTTTATTCAAAAAAATAAAAATAGATTTGCTGGTTCCCATCGATGTGTACGGGAGATCACATCAATCTTTCAGAGATATTTCGACAATCCTTACGCATGTTGGGCGGATGTCCCGATTCACGTGAGGAACCTCTGGTTTGAGGAGTTTGCGATAAGTTGCAAATTTTTGTATAATTCATTAAAAAATAATCAGTTTGTACTATATATATATATATATATATATATCTTTTTAGTTATTTAATATAGACTAACAACTTGAAATATATTCTACTTTTTGCAGAAGTTATTTCGTTAGACAGAGGATCATAGTGCCCAGATCCGGTCCAACTGGGAACACAAGTGTCGGACTTGCCTTTCGGACACCTTTTCAATGGTTTGAAGGACGACCCTTGCTGGCCAGTGCTATTCCTGGATTGACCCTCGTCATTGGGAGGTAATGAGGGAGTGCTGGGGCAAAGAGGAGTTCCAACGGATCTCGGCCACTACCAAGAGGAATAAGGGTCAGTCCACGACCACGCATACTGGCGGGTCCGTCTCCTTTACAGTCTACGAGAACCGTATGGTAATTTTCTTCAATTATTAAGATATTTCGTATATTTGCTTTATGTTAATCCATTTTTAGTCTTTATTTTTATAAGTTAGTATTGTAATTTCAACGGCAGCAGATGGGGCAATGACTTTAGCCATATTGGGATCTTTAAGAGGCTGCATATGTTCCAAAGTGGGGACAAACAGGGGTAGTACGTCAGCGAGCATTCTCGCAAGAAATTGGTAAATAAATTACAATTTTTTATTTACATAATATTTTCTTCTTGTTTTTATTTTTTAATTAAATTTCATACTTTCCAAATAATTTCAAGAGTACGTGATGACTGCCAAGGAGAACCAGTCTCAGGCTTCTTTCAGTGGATCTACCAATGCTACCTCTCCTGCCTTACCTGACGACTGAGCACTATTCATCTAGGCATCAAGCAGCTACAATAGAGGTCACATATATGGCCTGGGATTCAAGGCAGTATGAGCCAGGCAGAAGCTCCAACAGAGTTTCCTGGCAGCCTCGCAGCTTTCCCCTCCTTTAGATATTGATCAGATTGTAGAGGACAGAGTGCATAAGAGGGTTCGAGAGGTTACAAAGCAGCTGCAGCGACAATTTGATAGGAGGATGGATTGGTTGAGAGACAGGATGTCAAAGCGAGACGGTATTTATGCTAGATGGATGTCGATGATGTCAAAGAAGATGGGATTACCGCCACCACCAGTGTCACCGCTTGATGAGAAGGAGGTCAAGGATCAGCCTAATGACATATTTGTTACACCTCCATATACTCATCCATTCCCGTCTCGTCCTCGTTCTTCACCCCACCTCCTTCGGCTGGCGCTACTGCTCCTGTAGCTAGTTGATATATTTTTTATATGTAATAATACATACTATATTTACATTTTATTATATATTTGTAATAATAAATACATTTTGTATTTATATATTTTTAAATATATTTTGTTTGGACTTATTATTTTGTGTTGTTGATTGCATGGGATTTTTGAAAACAAACAAAAAATGGGCTGGATTTTGGGGAAAAATTAAAAAATATTTAATTAAAAATTAAATTATATGTCGCAAAATACTGTAGCTAAACTCTAGCAAATTAGCTACGGTTTTGCCACAGCTCAAAAATAAATTTTTATTAAATTGAAAAAGCCATCGCTAAACCCTCTCGAATTTGCTACGGTTTTGCGATGGCATGAAAAATAATTGTTATGAAATAGAAAATGCCGTCGCTAAACTCTCACAAATTTGCTACGGTTTTGTGATAGCTTGTGAAATTATTTTTAAAAATTTAAATTGGTCGTTGCTAAACCATCTCAAATTTGCTACGGTTTTGCTATGCCTAGATCATTCCTAAAACTAAACAATTAAATATAGCCGTTGCTATTCCCTCGGAAATAACTTAAAATATTTTTTTATACCGTCACTAATGCGTAGCAAATATGCCAAAATTAAATTTGTTGACTACTTTTTCGGCGTAGCAATTGCCCTCACAATGTTGTCGCTAACAGATATAGCTTTTTCGTGTCGTCACAAATTTGTATTTAGCGATTAGCATTTTAGTAGCGGTAATCGCCGTCGCTATGCCGTTGCTAATACAATTAGCGATGGCATTGCGACGAATTTAGCCATCGTAAATCCCGCTCTCTTGTAGTGATGTTTGGATTCTCTAAGAATTTTAGCGTCTTTACAAATCTACATGCAGAGATCCAGGCAGTTCTCTTTGGGCTAAGATGGTGTGCATGATTATTATTTAAGGACATTGTCCTCCAGTCAGATTTTTAGCTTCCAATACAATAGCTTAATGGAGTGATTGCTAAATCATGGAAGTACCATGGATTGCATTGGAAGATTCAGCTTCTAGTGAAAGGTTTCAACCCTGTGAATTTATTCATGTTTTAAGGAAAGGTAATAGGGTGGCAGATTCTCTTGCAAATCATGGTTGTACTATTATTGACTTTCCATTCATTAGTTCATTTTAATCACTTCCTAGTGAAGTTAGGGGCCTGTATAATCTTGATAGGTTGCAGATTTACCCTAGATGATAAGAAGTTATACTAAATTTTATCAATAAAAATTGGCCTAGCCCTTTGAATTTTTTTTTAAATTAATAAACTAAAAAATCTAGTAATTTTTGTAGTTAAATTATTTGATGATTTGAAAATTTCTAATTTATCTGATATGTATGAGGATCTAAATTCTCTTTGGTTAAGGGAGGAAATATTGAGTTGGATGATTGTGAAAATTTTGATTTTCTTGATCCTTCTTGCTGTGTTGAAGAAATTGGTTTGCTGAATTCTAACATTGATAATATGTTAGAAATTCAAGATTTTTTGAAGTTGAGATTTTTAATAAGATGGACAATATTGATACTCTTGAAGTTGAGAATTTTATTGAAGTTAAAGAAGGTGTAGAATTTAATAGTTCTGTTAAGGCTAAATTATTTAAAGAGAATATCAAGAATGATTATGAATATGTGGATGTTCAATACTTCTTTGACAGGACAGAATTAGCAATAAAGTTTTTCGCAAAGTACAAGATTTGTTCGCTCTCTCGTGTAAAGATAAAAATTGATATGAAATTAGTGTTACATGAGTTGTTTACATTAATGTAATATACATTTGAACTTCATTGAAGACATTGGCTTAGTTTAAGGGAGGCATTATTGTTGGCATTATTTAACCCAAGCTTATCAATATAAATTTAGAAAGTTCTACATTAATTATAAGAGTTTATTAAATAGTTACAAGTTTAGTTCCATTGAGTCATGTTTTAGTACTTTTCTATTAGTATCTGGATTTCCTAATATTAGCTAGAGTCAAATTCTTAATCAGAGTAGGAATTATATTCAAATTTTGTTAAACCTATTTATATGGGTTGATGTTTAGGGTTCTTTGTGTGTGTGATAGGAGTCATAGTACAAAGGTTTAGTCCTATGACAGTTCGTGAGAATACTATAGAGATTTGATTTTGATGTGTTCATTAATATTGAGAGAAATAAATATTATGTTGTTTGATTGTAAACTCTATCATTATCACCATACAAATTATTATTAAATTAGAGCTTTTTAAATCCTACACATAATACGGTGAAAAACCTTCATGTTTTCCATTGCAACATGTACTTCCGCAGTTTTTCCTCAAAAGGGCTAAAACTATACTTCCGCAATTCAATGCAACATTCTTTCGAAAGGTTCTTGCATCGTTTGAAAAATGACAAACCTGGGTAAATACTTGGTCTCCTGTTAGCTACTCCACAGGTGGTAAAGATTCATGTCCTCTATCCCGTCTGAATGACCATGTGTCCCTTCTAAACGGATGATTGAATGGCAAGAACCGGCGATGACAATCGAACCAAGATGTTTTGCCCCCAAATTGTAGATGAAAAGACTTTGTATGTTCCATGCAATATGGACATGCTAATTTTCCTGCATTGCTCCACCCACTAAGCATTGCATAAGTTGGGAAGTCATTAATTGTCCACAATAGTGCAGCTCACAATTGAAATTTTTAGTTCTTGGATATGTCATATGTAGGGACATCCTCATACCATAACATATTCAATTCATCTATCAATGGTTGTAAATAAACATTCACTTTATGCTTATGATTTTTTTGCCTCGGAATAATTACAGTTAAAAATAATACGAGATCCTTCATGCACATCCATGGCGGGAGATTATAAGATGTGAGGATAACTGGCAAACATGAATACTGTTTTCCAGACATGCCGAAATGAGCAAATCCATCTGTGCACAAACCAAGCCTTACATTTCTAACCTCAGTCGCAAATTCAGAATGACTCTTATCAAATTGTTGCCAAGCCTCGCCATCACGAGGATGACTCATGTAGCCATCCTCTGTTATGCTCTCCGCACGCCATCTCATATGTGCAGCAGTCGTTTTGGATGCATACAACCACTGTAGTCTCGCTGTTAGTGGAAAATAGTACATCTTCTTAAATAGTATCTCCGTTTACCTGTTATTCTTCCGACTTCTCTTCTGCATGTGCTGAGGATGACCACAAAACTTATAATCTCTACAAGTCTTATCATCTTTCCAATACAGCATACATCCATTCATGCATACATCAATTTTTTGTACAGATAATCCAAGGCCAGATACTAATTTCTTCATGTCATAAAAGTCATCGAGAATTTTATTTCTATCGGGGACTATCTCCTGCATTAGCTGCACTACTTGGTTCAAACATTTCTCGGACATGTTATTTTCTGACATTATATTCAATAACTAAGACACAAGTGAAAGTTGTGACTGGCTCGTGCACCCTTCCCATATTGGGGTATCAATAGCCCGCAACATATCGTAGAACTTATGTGCTTCTTTATCTGGAGGCTCATCTACAAAATCGTTAGATGTCCTATAATTATCAAACTCTGGCCCTATAGCATTTAAAACCATTTCACGAAACGGGTTGCTTGATTCGTTTTCATCGGTCACAACCCTTGATGTCGAGGTCGATTGTCCCAAAATTGTACTATACAGTTCACCGTGATATATCCACCAATGGTAGTTACTAACAAATCCAAACTTAAGGAGATGAATTTCCATTTCGAGAGGGGACTGGTACTTCCTATTTTGACACTTTGAACCTGGACATCGAATCATAGATGATATAGCATTCGAAATAGCAAAAAATTCTTTAACTCCTCGCTCAAATTCAACAGTAATACCCCTTATACCCTAGACATGCCTTTTATACATCCAACTTCAATCGTCCATCTAAAATCAACAACACAAACAAGGGAAACAATTGCCATGAAAAATATACATATGTTTTATTATCAATTTGTTTAGTACATTAAAAATTTAATAACATTATTAATAGAAAATTTAATAGTACTAAAAAATTTTTAATATTATTAATTCGTTTATTAAAGTAACAACTTTTTAATATTATTAGTAGAAAAGTTTATTAAACTAAAGACTCTTTAATATTAAAAAATAGTTTATTAATAGGAAAATTTATTAAACTACAAACTAATTAATACTATTAATTAGTTTATTACAACAAAAACCTTTGAATATTATTAATAGCAAAGATTATTAAACTTAAAACTAATTAATACTATTAATTAGTTTATTAAAATAAAATATTATTAATATTATTAATACACAAATTTATTAACTAAAAACTATTTAATACTATTAATTAGTTTATTAAAATAAATAACTTTGAATTTATTAATAGAAAAGTTTAATAAACTAAAAACTTTTTAATACCATTAAAAAAGTTTATTAAAATAAAAACTTTTAATTATTATTAATAGAAAGGTTTATTAAATAAAAACTGTTTAATATTATCAAGTAGTTTATTACAACAAAAACCTTGGAATATTATTAATAGCAAAGTTTATTAAACTTAAAACTAATTAATACTATTAATTACTTTATTAAAATAAAATCTTTTTACTATTATTAATACAAAATTTTATTAACTAAAAACTATTTAATACTAATAATTAGTTTATTAAACTAAAAAATTTTAATTCCATTAAAAAGTTTATTAAAATAAAAACTTTTAATTATTATTAATAGAAAGGTTTATTAAATAAAAACTTTTTTATATTATTAAGTACTTATTACAACAAAAACCTTTGAATATTATTAATTGAAAAGTGTATTAAATTTAAAACTTTTAATACTCTTAATTAGTTTATTAATAAAATTTTATTAATATTATTAATAGAAAAGTTTATTAACTAAAAACTTTTTAATATTATTAAGTGGTTTATTAAAAATTAAATTCAAAAAAATTCGGCAAAGTCTCCCCTTAAAAATGGACGTTTTCCAGGCACTAAACCACCACAAGACACATCAAACAAATCCAACCAAAATCCACAATATATCCCTAACACTAAACACCGGCTTCTACTTAATTGTAATCTCCTCCAACAAATCCAACCAATCCAAACATCACTATAATTCAAAGCATAACTATAATCCAACCAATCCATTGGAAACAAAGAATGTAATTAGTTTATATACATTACATATACAATATTCATATAATTAAATTTCATGAATTTATATACATTATTACAATGCCATTATATATATACAATATATACAATAATAATTTAGAAATCTAAAAAAAATATCTACTGAAACAAACATTTAATTCACTAAAAATACAAAAATTAAATTTCAACCATTGGAATAAAACAATCAATACTCAATTACTATTGGAATGGAAATAAATAAATAAATAAATAAATACCTGGAAATTGAGGAAATGGCGAAGCGGCGGTGACTGGAGAATCGAGGCTATGGTGAAGCAGGACGGGGAGGGGATGAATCGCAGGCGCGAAGAGGAGAAGAGGAAGAAAAGAGAAAATGAAGAAGAATGTCTCAATTCTGATTATGCATTTAATTTAGCAACGCCCACGATACCATCCCTAAGCCCTCGCAAATAGCGATGGTTTAGTGACGGCAAATAGACCCTAACAAAATTCCGTGTCGCTAAACCCTCGCTAATTCAAAGGGTTTAGCGAGAAGGTAGCGATGGGTATTAAAAGTTATCACTACACCCTCGCTAATAGATAGGGTTTAGAGATGGCTTTTTAAACTGTTTTTGAAATTCTTGGAGGCAAATTTTTGAGGGAATAATGTGAAAATGTCGTAGCAAAGCCATCACAAATTGCTACAGCGTTGCTATGGCTTTTTGAAGACCGTAGCTACGCTATCGTAAATTGCTAGGTCGTAGCTACGGTGTTCAAATTTTTCCAAGAACAAGAAGAAGGCTGTAGCTAAGCCGTCGCAAATTGCTAGGGCATAGCTACGACCCATACTCTTTTTTCTAAATTGAAATTTCTTTTGACCGCCAAATATGTGTCTAATTATATATTTAACAATTTCCTTCATTTTTTTTCATTAAATGTCTATCTTAATATTTAGTTGAGATATGTAATAACATATATAATAGTTAGTGTATTAAATTTAGTGATATAGTATATCAATATATTGATATATTAGCAGTTAGAATTTTATGTGCATACATGTGTATAAGTAATACATATTGATATGTTATACATGTTATATGTTATACATAAGTTATCAACACATTCAAATTTATCTTCATGCGTCTATTTCAATGCCTAATTAAGATTTCCAATGTTGTAGTTATATAGTATATGAATGTGTTGATACATTATATTGTACATATGCATATATGTATATTTTCTATATGCATATATAGAAATTATACATTAGCGATTATATACATTAGATAACATATATACAATCATATACATTATATTTGCTTATATATATATATATATATATATATATATATATTATATAACATATATAACTTATGTAACATAAGTTATATGGAATGTATATACATTATATAATTTCATTATATAACATATATATGTTATATATGTTATTATATAACATATGTTGGATATGTATACATTATATAACATATATAATGTATATATAATATGTGTGTGTGTGTGTATATATATATATATATATATATGTATATATAACATATATAACATATGTATGTATGTATGTATATATATATATATATATATATATCATCACTAATTTATAACATATATGACAAATATACATATATGTATATACAACTATAACTATTCATGTATCAATATATCTACATACTATATACTATATGGATAGATTAAATCTCTATATATTTTAATCAGTTAGAAACAACCACATTGACATATATATTATTATTCAATATTTCAATCACGCACTCAGATAGATACATGATGATTAAATTGAATGATATTTTCAAATACGTAATTAGATACAAATCTGGAAGTAAATTTTAATTGAAAAAATTATTTTTTTTTTCATTTTTTAGTTAAAATTATTAAAAAATTTATAAAGTCGTAGCTAAACCCTAATTTCTAGGGTTTAGCTATGACTTATATTCGATGGGTGAAAAATTATTAACTCCGTCGCTAAACCCTAGCTAGTTGAGAGGGCTTAGCGACGGAATATTTGTTTTCATTTTTCACCAAATTTTATTCTAAAAATTTATAACAACCGTAGCTAAACCTTCTCAAATTGCTAGGGTTTAGCTACGACATTTTGACATTTAATTCGGTGACGGAAAAATTTACAATTCCATAGCTAAACCCTAAATAGCTGCGACGACTTTGCGACGGCATATTTGTTTTCATTTTCACTAAAAATTTATAAATTCATAGCTAAACCCTAGCAATTTGCTATGGTTTAGCTATGGCATATGGACATTTATCATGAAAATATTTATAACTCCGTAGCTAAAGTCTAGCTAGTTGTGAGGGCTTAGTGGCGGAAATTTATTTTCATTTTTCACTAAAATGTTTTGAAAAAATATCTGTAACTGTAGCTAAACCCTAACAATTAGAGAGGGTTTTTTTTTCATAGCAAAATTCTCTCTATCAGAAAGGGTTTAGCTACGAATTCTTAATTTTATATTTCAACACAAATTTGATAAGAACAATTTATAGGGCTGTAGCTAAATCCTAGCAATCCGTGACGGTTTAGCTATGGAATTTAGCGACGGAGTCATCTGCCCTCTTCAAACCATCGCGGAATTGTTACCCTCGCAAAGCCGTCACTAATTCAGAAGGTATAGCTACAGATGGTCAACTCATCGGTAAATTGTCCCTCCCTTTACTTGCCCCTCGCAAAACCCTCGCAAATTAGCGACGGTATATTGGTTGTCACTAAATGTTGCTGCTAAATGATTGTTTTCTTGCAGTGTATGAAAAACCCTTACAAATTACATATTACATCCCCAAGTCCTGACAAGCTTGGATTCCCCTTTGAAGACCCATCAACACTTACAATAATAGCATTAATTTGAAGAAGTCTTCCACCAGCAAACCTGAATCACTCTTCGAGCTATTGCAGTCTTCCAGCACACTGCTAAAAGTGCAAGTGAAAAAAATGATGGCTTTTGGAAGGGTTTATTCCAGCACGCTTGCAATAAGCTATGCATCCCCTAATAATTTCTTACCAAATTTGTCTCCTTTGATCTCCAAGGCCTTCCCTTGGGTTTCCTTGTCCCTTCATATAAATTGGTGGACATATTTGGCTTCTTTTAGACCTCTTTTCACTGCTCATTTCTGGATAAATTTCTTGACTCTTAGCTTGTAGGTTTGAAAGTCTCTTTGAATCCTCTTGAACATTGTTATTTCTCATATAGTCATTAGTTTTGTCTTGGCATTTCTTCCCCTTTCTTTAGATGGTCCTTCATGCCTAAGTTAATTCCTATCAGATCCTTCTTATTTGAAAAAATTTATCCTTGAATCAACACCTCAATTAGGATTCAAACAAAGGTTTTTTGTGTGAAAGTAAAACCATACACTTATGTCTTTCAATAACTTCTTTGTTTCCACTCTTCTTAACAAAAGATTTCATTATCATTTTATCTCTATTCTCATTCTTTTTTATCACTCGCTTTTTATTCACTCTGTTGTCCTTTACTCTCTTGTTTTTCACTCACCTAATTGTGTCTCTCTTTTTGCTCTCTTTTCTTCTTTTCTTTCTTTCTCATGATATTTTGATCTCTAATCATCCCACTAGGAAGAAACGAAAGAAGAGTAAACTCCTTTCCTCTTTAAGCAATGTATAAGTTTTTCTCCTCACATTTTAAACTATCTTTCTATCATATTATCAAGATCTCCCCAATGGCAATTGCTCAATTTGTATTGGAAACACATCACAAGTCACTTCATCATTGTATTCCTCCATATCAAATACAATCTTGACTTGTTCATTGATCTCCACCTCCTCACTATCATTTAACTATTGAAACTTGTAACGTGTAGGATGTTTCAAAGTCTCCATTCCTAATTATTCCACCAATGCAATGATGATAAGTGCTCATTATGGCCTTATTTTTATGTAAATTATACTATATTTATTGCAAAATAATGTTTAAATAATTACTCATTCTTACAATTTTATATTATTTTGTATAGGATTAAATAAATGAGGATTGCATAAAGCAAATGGTGAAAAAAGACCCAAAAAATTAAGAAAAAGGAAAGAAAAGAAGAAGCAAAAAAGAAAGTATTGGCTAGCTAGGCTTAGAGATGCTGAGAGTAGACAGCGCCATGTAGATCATGTCAAACGATGCCGTGCAAGTATACTGAGAGTGAATAGTGCCATACATATCATCTCTGATGACGCCATGCAAGTTTGTAGAACAAAAACACATATTTGATTTCAAGCAATTTTTAGGGATTTCTAAGCCCTATAAATAGAACTTTTCTAGACCATTTTGGGAGGCCTACTCTGGACAAAAAGACCTATACACATAAGAGAAGAGATTGAAGGTAAAGAATGGTGAGTTGCTTAAGAAAGACTTGGAGAATATGAAGAAGAAAGCTTGTCTATGCATTTTCTTCTCTCTCTTTTCTTTGTTTTTCACTTGGCAATGTATTTAAATGCTTTAATTGTTCTTGAATAGTTGAACCCTAATTATTTCATGTATTAAATCTTCTCTTAATTTATTATATTTTAATTTCTATTGAATTATTACTTGATTTTATTGTGTTGGATTCATTGCTTAGGTTACTCTCTTCTAATAAATTCAAGAGATGAGATTAGGAGATGGGTTCCAATCAATTGGATTCAATGTTTGTTTTCCCTAGCTAAACTTGAGAAAGGGTTAGGAGATTAGAACTTGGTAATCATTAGGAATTTGATATCACCTAGAGATAAGGGTATTGGATTCTTCCGAAATTTTGAAGGTTTGCACTTAATGCTTCTTGAGTTCAATTAGAGAGATAGAGATATCTTTAATTAGCCTAAGAATAGGAAATTTATATCTCGAGAGAGAGTAAGTTTTGCATTCGTGACCTCTCTTATATTAAAATTGAAATTTAGCTGTCTTGAATTTAATTTGGTACTTTGTTAATTTTTGGGGGATTCCTGAAAAGTGCATGTCTTATATTCTACTTCTTATCCTTGATCTTCTCATAACCAATCTTGTATAGGGATGTGTTGATTCTATAGATTTGACCACTATACTTAGTGTATTCCATTAATTTGTTAAGCTAAATAATAGAAGAAGAGTTAGTAGTGGTACATTTATCCATTCACCGATGATCTTCAATACTTGCCATTAAACTCTATACTACACAATGGGTATACTTGCCCAAGTGTGTGTTTCGAGTGTGTTGACATTTTAATTAAAATATGATTGTGTGTGTTTGTTGGTAATATTTCTTACACTCGAAATTGTGCATCAAGTTTTTAGCAATGTTGCTAAGGAATGAGGATAATATCATGAAAGTTTGGTTTTTATTGATTTAACTATGCATATACTTGTGAATATTACTAATTCTTTTATCTAAATATTTATATATATTTGTGCATACTACTAACTATTACTTGTATATAGACTTCTTTCCTCTTTTTATACATTGTTTGTATGTTATTTTGATTCTTTATTTTTAGTCATTGAAATAAATAAATTGTATTAGATTCTAGTGTTGTATAATTATACCTTGTTGTATTATTATTTGTTATGTTGTTGTCAATTGTTATGGAAAATTGTCTATATATTAGATTCTATTGATTATGTTTTATTTTGGTAATTAGCCTTATTATTGTGTATTGTTATCATTGTTGTTTGGGAATTTTATAATTAGTATTGTGATAGTATTTCTAGGGTAGAAGTGTTGTTGTAAAAATCTATTCATTGAGGAGACTTTGTTGCGACATTCTTTTCAGTTTAATTGAAGGAGTAGTTTATTGGTGTTGTACATTTTGAGGATTTTGGTTAATTTTTGTTGTGAAGTTTCTCTTTTAGTCTTGTATTTACATTTTTGGTGTTGTTGTACTCTGTGTGTGTGTGTGTGTGTGTGTGTGTGTGTGTGTGTGTGTGTGTGTGTATTGGTGGAAGATTAAAATTTGATTGTAGTACTTGTGAACTAATTAAGGAGTTGGTTGGATTGTATAATGGTGTTATGTTTTGCTGAAGGTTGTTGTTTCATTAGAGATTTTATTAAATTTATATAATCTCTTGTATAGTAGTTCTATAATGTTGAAGTGAATTGAAGTTATTATTGGGTGTTGAGAGACTTTTTGGTGCCATTTAGAGTTTGTAGTATTAATTAATTGATAGTTATTATGGCAATCTTTTGAAGTTCTTCCTAATAAGCCCACAAGTTTTTAATCATTTTCCTTCCCTATAATGCCTACAAGGCAAAGTGGTTAATATCTCTAGTTTGTACAAATATTTGGAATAAGTTGCCCCACTATTGTATCTCATAAGATTTTTTTTTTTTTGTACATTGTAATATTGATAGTAGTGAATATTGTTGTCTAGTTGATTTAATTAGTTATAATAACAAGTGGTATCCTTGTTGTTTGTCATTTTATTTGTATTGTTTTTCTTTGTATATTATTTATCTTTTGATCTTTTTAATTGTATCTTTGTAACTGTTTATTTCGCATCTGTCTATTGTTTGCTTTTGTTCTTATTATTTTGTAGAAATTGGACATAAACGGCGCTATCTAGATCATATTAAATGGCGCTGAGTCAATCCAGAGGACCAAAATCATAGAGATACTAAAAATAAATTATGCCATCTATATCATCTCAAATGGCGATGTTCGTGTTTTTTGCCCAAAAAATATTTTTTTTCTTATAATTCATTTTGTTATTTCTTCGTTTGAATTTTTACTTATGTTTTTTTTTTTTTTTGGTAGTATTTGACCACCCCTTGGAAATGGAAGCCTCTTTGATATATTTTGGACACTAAGCTTAAGATAGCTGAGAAGTATTGTCTATCCTTTCCTCCTTATTTTGTTATTTTGTATCATATAAATGTGTTTGTATTATATATTTTAGTCAATGAGGACATTGTCCCATTCAAGTATGGATGAGTAGAGAGGTTGAATAATTTTCCTTTGTAAGTTTTTATTGATTATTTTGGTAATTTTCTTATTTTTAGGTTAAAATTTTTTGAATTTTTTCCGCATTTTTTGGGTTAACTTTCAAGATTTTTTGGTATATGTGTTGATAGGTGTTACTTGGTAGAGTGGTTTTTATCTTTTTGCTTGGGAATTCTACTTAAGACTTTTCTAGAAGAGTTGATTTTATATACACTTATATATTGGGTATAACATAAGCTATGTTTTGAGAAGTAAGTTAACCTTGTTTATACCTTTGAAAATGTTGTGAAACTTGATTCTTTAAAAATAGATGAGAACTTTGTGATGAAATATAGAGTGTAGATTGTTGGCATATCTCTAGTTTCAGGCAATTCCCATTCATTCATTTATTTATTTTGTATTTTGTATTATACAAATCTTCAATTGTATATTGTGTACTCTCTATCGTAAAATTAAGCATATAGGAGCAAGAGATATGCTACTCAATATACATATTGACGTGAGGAGAAAAAAGGCTCTATGAATGCAAAAAGCACATCCCATGACGAAAAACAACATGTGACAAAAAATAAAAGAAAAGAAAAATGTAAAAATGCAAATGATGCAAAAAGAGCATTCAAGTCAAAATCATTATAAATTTATTCTTTTGTAGAAAAATAATGAAAAAAATGAAAGGCTCCTACTTTGCTATTCCAAGTTGAAATTTATAGTTGTAATGTGATGTTTGTACTTTTTGTAAGCCACGAGATTAGAGTTAGTCGGTCAACTCTATCTTATATAAATCACATTTTTTATGCTCTTGATCCAAGAAGTGGAGTGAATCTTATTGATTTGGTATAGATTTGTTAAATTTGACTTAGATAGTCTTAGTTGTGTCATATTTAATATATAGATATACATAGAATTGGCTTGGATAGATAAGTGTTGGGTTGAATTCTAAGGTAAGGGAAGAATAATATCTCTACCATTTTGGCCTTATTGCATATACGCTGACTTGATCTTGTTAATTTTCCCAATATGCTATGTTCAAAATCATTTATACTACTTGTAAAACTATTTTGTTTATTTGTAAATAATCATATTTTGCTTGTACACTATTTGTTCATTTGGAAATAATTTTGTTTTGCTTGAGGACAAGCAAAGATTCAAGTATGAGGGAGTGATACGTACTCATTATGCGCTTATTTTCTATATAAATTGTACTATATTTATTATAAAATAATATTTAAATAATTACTCATTCTCATAATTTTATATTATTTTGTATATGATTAAATAAATGAGGATTGAATAAAGAAAATGATGAAATTTAAAAATGAAAGAAAGAAAGAAAGAAGAAGAAGAAGAAGACAACAAAAAAAAAAAAAAGTAATGGCTGGCTAGGCTTAGAGATACTGAGAGTAAACGACACCGTGCAGATCAAATCAAACGGCACCGTGCAAGTATACTGAGAGTGAATGGCGCCATGTATATCATCTCCGACAACATCATACAAGTTCGCAGAATAGAAATGCGTATCTAATTTTAAGTAACTTTTAGGGCTTTCTAAGCCCTATAAATAGAAATTTTTTTAGACCATTTTGGCGGCACTCTGGAGAAAAATGCCTACATACACAAGAGAGGAGATAGAAAGGCTTGGAGAAGATAAAGAACCAAACTTGTCTATGAGTTTTCTTCTCTCTTTTTTATTTTTTTTTTCCACTTGGCAATGTATTTAAATGCTTTAATTGTTCCTGAAGTGTTGAACCCTAATTAGTTCATATACTAAATCTACTCTTGATTTGTTGGATTTCAATTTTTATGAATGATTACATAATTTTATTATGTTGAATTCATTGTTTATGTTACTCTCTTCTAATGAATTCGATAGATGGGGTTAGGAATTGAATTCCAATCAATTGGGTTCAATGTATGTTTTCCCTTGATGAACTTGAGAAAGGAATTAGTGGATTAAAACTTGGTAATCATTGAGAATTTTATATCACATGGAGATAGGGGTATTGTGTTCTTCCGAATTTTTAGGGGTTTTGCACACATTGCTTCTTGGGTTTAATTAGGGAGGTAGAGATACCTTTAATTAGTCTAAGAATAAGAATTCATATCTTGAGAATGAGTCAATTTTGCATTCGTAATCTCTCTGGTATTAGAATTGGAATATACACTACAGGAAAAATCATCATTTGCGACGAAAATTTTGTGACGGCTATAGTGCTGTCGTTAATTAGCAACGGCAATTGATGAACTCGAGAGTTGACCAAACACGTCGCAAAACCCTCGCAAATTGCAGTGGTTTTGCGATGGCCAAAATAGCAATCGCAATTCATAGCAAAATCGTCGCAATTTGCGAGGGCATTTGAGGGTTTTGCAACGGTTTAGTCTTTTTTAAGAATAAAATGTTTAAACAAAAAAAATTATTACAACCAGCGAGGATTTTGCGATGGCTTTTTCATATTTAAAAATAAAAAAAGGAAAAATATAATGGGCTGACCGTTGCAAAATCCTCGCAATTTGCTAAGGCTTTGCGATGGAGAGCTCACTAACCGTCGCAAAACCCTCGCAAATTATTTAGGGTGTTGCGATGGTTAAGTCTTTTTAAGAATAAAATGTTTAAACAAAAAAAAATTGTTGCAACCGTTACAAAATCCTCGCAATTTGCTTGGGCTTTGTGACAAAGAGTTTACTAACCGTTGCAAAACCCTTGCAAATTAGCGAGGGTTTTGTGACATTCAAGTGTTTTTAATAATAAAACATGTGAAAGGAAAAAAATTTTGGAAAGTCTATCGCAAAATCCTCCCAATTAGTGAGAATGTTGCGACGGACTTTTCATATTTAAAAATATAAAAAGAGAAACATCTTGTTGGTTAACCGTCGCAAAACCCTCCCAAATTTGCGAGGGTTTTGCGATGATGGATTTTTTTTAATAATAACATGTGTAAAAGAAAAAAATTTCCGACGACATCACAAAAACCTCGCAATTAGAGAGGACTTCGCGGCGGAATTTCATTTTTAAAAAGGAAAATCTTCTTCTGATACCATCACAAAATCCTCACAAATTGCGAGGGATTTGCGACGGATGGAGAAGCCAACCATTGCAAAACCCTCGCAATTAGCGAGGGCTTTGTGACGGCTTATCATATTTAAAAAATGAAGTAAAAAGAAAAAATCTTTATTGGTAGGCATAGCAAAACCCTCACAAATTAGCGAGGATTTTGCGACAAAATTTCAATTTTCAAAATGGAAAAAATGTTCTTGGAGACCATCGCAAATTGCGAGGGCTTTGCGACAAATCGAAAAGCCTAGCGTTGCAAAACCCTCTCAATTAGCGAGGAATTTGCGATGGCTTATATTTTAAAAAGAGAGTAAAAGAAAAAATCTTTTTCGGTAGGCATCGCAAAACCCTCACAAATTAGCGAGGGTTTTACGATGGCTAAGGTATCCTCACAATTTGTGAGGGATTTGCGACGACTTATCATATTTAAAAAAAGAAAAAAAGGAAAATTTGTGTTCGGTGTCCATCACAAAACTCTTGCAAATTAGCAAGGGTTTTGCGACTGATGAAAACCCTCACAATTTGCAATGGTTTTGCGACGAAGTTTTGAATTTTAAATAACATGCCTTTTCCTAGGTAAAATTTTCGGATTAAAATTTTAAATTTTTGCACTGGAAGAATTGAATATTTCTTTCCACCGCAAATTCATCGTAAAATCCTCGCTAATTGTGACGGATTTGAATCTTCCTAGCTAAACCCTCATAATCTGAGAGGGTTTTTCAACAAAATTTCAAATATTCAAAATACTGTCTTTTTTCCAAGTAAAATTTTTGGAAGTCAAAACATTAATTTGTTAAAAATCCGTATCTGTTTACGAGTGTTCTTCTACGAGTTTTTGAATTTTTGCACAGGGAAAATTTGAATACTCTAATTCGTCGCAAATACGTCACTAATTGCTATGGATTTGCTTCTTCCCTCACAAAACCGTCACAATTTGTGAGGGTTTTGTGATAAAATAGGTTTTCATCTTATATTTTTCTTTAATTTTTTATTTTTTATTTCTGTATTTGTGTGGTGGTGTATTTTGACAAATTTAATAAAATATTTTTAATATACTGGTCTCAAATGGTGCACTTTATTATATATGTGTATATGTAATTATGTTATATTATACACCTATTGTAATATATAAGTAAATGTATATGTAATTATGTTATATTATACACCTATTGTAATATAGAAGTAAATGTATATGTAATTATGTTATGTTATATACATATTGTAATATATAAGTAAATATATTTGTTTATATAGTATACAATGTATATAAGTATCTTTTTGCTTTACTGTATATAAGTTATAATTTCAGTAGGTCGATGAAAATAATTTATTTTGTTAATAATATATGTAAAAAATTTTAAAACGTTGGGTATATAATTTCTTACATATATATATATATATATATATGACTAATTTTTTGATCCATCACTTTGATTAAGTAGTGTATAAGGTAAAATATATAAACAAAAATAATTTAAATAGTATTGTTGTTGTTGAGAGCACTTAAAAAATATGGTGAAAATTGTAATATAGAAATCGGTTTGTAATGTTCTTCGTCTCAATTTGCGAGAAATTAGCGAGGCTTTAGTTATTTCATCGCAAATTGCGACGAAATAGCTAGGGATAATATACACCAAAAAAAATTTATTTTCACATTTCTAACACTTAGAACATTTCCAATTTCTTCTTCTTCTTTTTTCTTCTTCTTCCTCATCTTTTTCTTCTTCTTCCTGCCGCCACCCCCTCCCGCGCTAGTGACCCTGCCCCTCACCGCCCCCTCGTATCGAGGTCCCCCCTACCAACGCCCGCCCACCTCGCGACCCTCTACCCCCTGAGCGCACACCCCCGGCAGCCCCCTACCCCCCGCTGCCCCCTCTTGTCAAGGTCCAGCAAATCTTTTCTTCTCAACAGATTTGGAAAATAACAAACACAGATTTTTTCTTTTCCGTCTCTTTTACTCATGTTTATATTGTTTTCCCATTTTCTTGCCCTTCTGTTGCTCTCATGCCCTTCACATTTCATTGTTTTCTGTTCTACAATCCTATGCCTCTCTCTCATGCATACACTTTGTTCTCTCTGAAAATTTATGATTAGACTAGGTAGTGCTACAACAACCATTGCATCCCAGAAATGATGTTCTAAATTGGTTAGCTTCTTCTTATCAATTTAAGCAGAAAATAAAGTATTCATTACCAGGAAAGTATTTAAAAAGAGTTAGAAAAAAAATCCGAGAAAATGACTTTCTTGTGTTGATTTCCAAAGAAAATGTGGAAAAAGAAAGAATACTATTCATGCATAAACCAGGAACACACAATATCTTCTAAAATGAAAGGTTTATGTTATCTTTAATTGCTTTAACGAGTTTAGAATCAAACACAGTTAGCTTCACAATGAGCAAGAAAGCTGGCAAGATTGATGTTTGACAATTCATCAATTGATAATATGGCAGTTGTGCTAATGCCTCTAAGAAAGAGTTGCCTTGCCTTAAAACAATAAAAACATCAACCAATTAGAATATAACCATAAATGAAGATCCTAAGTATAAAAGATCCCCAGATTCAAAATTTACATTGTAATTTTTTTATTATCTAAGATCTTTTATAAAATTAAATATTATTTTTTTTACAACTCCTTTCTTTTTGTTTTACTTCTCAAGTCTAAGTTGTTTATTCCATCTTTAAATTAACGTAATGTATATGTGAGTTGAATATTGACATGCTAATATAATGCGTATCTCCTTTTAACTATTGAACCATTTAAGGATCTCTATGTTTATACACATCAGGTGATCTCTATGTTTAAATATCTTCTGGGTGAATATTTGCACATCTATTAGGGAATATATTTATATAGTGCATTGCTGCGGTATTAACAAACACTTCACAAGGACAGAGCCATATGTAGGCTTTTTTTTTTCCTTATCCAAAGGTAGATTTTTACTTTGGTTTTAACTGCATCCAACTTAATAATTGGAATCCCGTGAGTGATGAGTAATCATTCCCCATGAGTAATGGGTGATTACTCCTCTTGTGTAATGGGTGATTACCTCCTAGTTACTTTTTAGACTTTTTCTATAATTGAATGATCTGTCTTTGTTGTTTGTAACAATATTTTGATTGTCAAATTTTGAGGTGGCCTAGTGCTTGGAAAATGTCCAATTATAAGGGAGACTCTGTCAAAAATTTTTTAAAATTTGGTACTATTTTCTATAGAATAGAATAACCATCCTTATCTTGAAGTGTGTTATTAAATTGAATATGTATATCCCATATATATATGTTATAGTTAAACGAATTTTAAAAGATAATATAGTACTATTTTTAAAATAAATAACAAATCTTTTTCTTTATTTACAGTTTAATAAACTTTTTTTTTTACTAAAACATAAAATAAAACTTAAGAAAATGATAAGGTAAATCATCCAAGTCTAGTCAAGCTTTGATTGTATCAAGTTGAGCTTAGTTCTATTTAATCTTAATCATATGACGATTTAATCTTAAGTATAAAATAAAATAGATTACTCCGTTTTTTTTTTATTTAGGAAAAAATAAAGACTATATGTAGTAATAGGACCACTTCAAGTTGAGATTTAAAAAAAAATTTAAGAATATTTTGATTGTATTATTCTTTGTCAAAAGGACAATAGACCCAATATGGCAATAGCAAGGCACGTGGGAAATTAAAAGGAAACTTATTGTTATTAAGGATAAATATATTAATTACTATAAAATAATTCTATTAGTTTACAAAATACTTTACTGTCACTTATTTAGTGAATGACTTGTTCTTGTCGCTTTCTAATCCTTCTCAACTTGAATTTCGGTTTAACAAAAGGAACAAACAAGTATGAGGCAACTCCACCAAAATGGCCATGGGATTAAAATTTTTTATTCTATCCATTAGTTCTAATATTTCAATCTGGATCTATCTCCACAACAAGAAAAAGCGTTTGCCGAGTATAAAATCATCTCCATTAGTTCTAAGATTATAATCCATTTGTTCTAAAGACTATGAATTCTTCATTTTTGTTTGTAAACATCAAGTGATCTCTATGTCTGAATATCTTATGTGCTCCTATAGCTTGGACCTCTTTTTGTTAGATAAGGGAAAGGAAAAAATAATTACTTATCTTCACTAATATAATTCTAGGGGTGATTTTAATTAGTGAATGGATTACTTATTTTCACTAATCATGGAATATCGTAGTTAGATGTATAGAAGGCATGCTTCAGGTGTAAAAGGGATCACTATTGAATTTGAGGAATGGGTTAAAGCTTTTTTGGCATTTGCCTTATCAAATACAATATCAAGCTTAATTAGATGTCCATGTACAAAGTGTAAGAATAAAAAGTATCTAGATCCAGCACAAGTTAAGCTCCATCTGTGGAAGTCTGTGTTTGTAGCTAATTATTACCGGTGGACATGTAATGGTGAGCCATTCGAATATACCTCAAGTGTGTCTACCTCAATAGCAGAATTTAAGTCACATCAAGAAAATCCATCTCGAGAAATGGTCTTAGACGTAGCAGGTCCTGACTTTCCCTCTGAATCTCCATCAGTAGAAAATATCGAAAAACCACCTAATATGGAGGCACAAAGGTTTTACGATATGTTGAGGGCTGCAGAGACTCCTGTATGGGATGGTTGCACTATACATTCGTAGCTTTCACTTACTTTATGGTTATTAAACATCAAGTCTAAAAATAACCTCTCATGGAAAGCCTTTAACGATGTTGTGTAATTGATGAAAAAGGTTGTGCCTAGCAGTAATACTATTCCTGATGATTTCTATTAAATGAAAAAATTAGTCGCTAGGTTAGGTTTGCTGGTACAAAAAATAGATGTATGCATCAATGGATGCATGCTTCACTGGAAAGATGACATGAATTGTAGAGAGTGCAAATTTTGTGACCATCCTCGATATGCACAGAAAAAGGTTGGGGAAAACACAAATAGGAAGGAAATTTCATTCAAGAAGATGTATTACTTCCTGATAACACCAAGGCTGCAAAGGTTGTATACTTCTAAAACAACAGCTGAACACATAAGATAGTATGGAGAGAGTAGATCAGAGGAAGGCACCATAAGTCACCCTCATGATAGTGAAGCATGGCAGCACTTTGACCGGATGCATCTTGAATTTGCAAAAGAAGTACGGAATGTCAAACTTAGTTTATGTACAAATGGATTCTTACTATTTGGAATGTCGGGTAAGCAATATTCATCCTGGACGATCATTCTTACACTGTATAATCTCCTCTCATGGATGTGTATGAAGGATCCAGTCATGTTTTTAACAATCATTATCCCGCACCCAAAGAATTCAAAGCATCAGGTGAATGTTTATCTACAACCTTTGATGGACAAATTAACCTAATTGTGGTTTGAATGTGTCACCACTTATAACATATCGAAGAAACAAAACTTCCAACTACGGGCGGCTCTTTTGTGGACTATTAATGATTTTCCTGCATATGATATATTAAGTGGCTAGAGCACAGCTGGGAGACTGGATTGTCCATATTGTATGAGCAATCAAAGTCTTTTCATCTACAAAATGGTGAGAAACAATCATGGTTTAACTGTCATCGTCGTTTCTTGTCATCAAGTCATCCTTACAAGAGAGACATGAGATCTTTTAGGAAGGATAAAGGTTCTGAGATATCACAACCTGTGCAATACCCTACTGGTGAAGAAATCTGGGGTAGTGTGTCTAAATATGAAAAAATCACAAAAATAGGCAAAGAAATTGGAAGGAGTGATGGTAGGGGTATATCTCACAATTGGGCAAAAAAGAGTATTTTATGGGATTTTCCATAGTACTAATTTGGTCCGACATAATATTGATGTAATGCACAATGAGAAAAATGTATTTGATTAATATTATAAACACAGTTTTGGAGGTAAAGGGTAAATCAAAAGACAATTTAAAGGCTAGACGTGACTAGGAAATATATTGCCATAGGCTAAAGCTATACGTCTTGAATATAGGAAAAGGAAAGGTGGCTATATCTAAAGCTTGCTACTCATTGAAAACAGAACAAAAAAACTTTTACTTGACTAGTTGAGGGGATTGCAACTCCCAGATGAATATGCTTCAAACATTGGAAGATGTGATGATTTGAATGAGTTAAAGTTATCCAGTATAAAATCACATGATTGTCACGAATTCATGGAGAGACTACTTCCCATTGCATTAAAGGAATATCTCCCTTCTAACTATAGGGTATTTTAATAGAATTAAATCTTTTTTATCGGGATCTATGCTCTCCTAAGTTGAGCATAGCTCATATGGCCAAATTGGAATCCGACATTCCTTTGTTGTTAAGTTGGAGAAGATATTTTCACCTGGATTCTTTGATGTAATAGAACACTTATTAATTCATTTGTCTTACGAAGCAAGAGTTTGTGGCCCTATTTAATATAGGCGGATGTATCCGTTTGAAAGGTAATCTAATCATTCAATCTAATTCTTTTCCTGTCAGGTACAATATGAGTGCGTATGACTGATGATGAAATTTGTACAATGATAGGTATTTGCATCATTTGAAAATCAAGGTAACAAATAAGGCTAGAGTTGAAGGATCAATTTGCAATGCTTATCTCATTGAAGAAACATCCACTTTCTTCTCCTATTATTTTAAGCCACATGTACAAACAAAACGTACAAATATGGCACATAATGAAGAGGGAGAACGATTGCAGAGGGTGCAAGAAGCTATGCTGTCAATTTGTAATGTTCAAGGAAAGGTGATAGGATGGATTTGAACCCAGTTCCTTACCTCTGAAGAATTCAATGCAGCAAGAATTTACATGTTGCTTAATTGTAGGGAAATGTAGCCATACATTGAGTACAAGTTACTGCTTTATATATCTTTTATGGTAAATGAAGATCTCGTAATGATTTTAATATGTACATACTTCTAATGTAATACAGGGCATTCACGGCACACTTATGAAGATTGACTCCAAGTATATCAGAGATAGAAATTAATAGAAGAATATGTCTCGAATTTGAAAAATGGTTTAGTGGATATGTAAGTTATATAAGTTGCTAACTTACATTTGGAACTCTATTAGGGTAATGGAAATTTTGTAATGCTACAAATTTCATTTTATATAACATTTACTTGTTTCATTTTTTTTTTTTTTTTTGGGTACAAGATCCAGAAAATATGGTTACAAATGAATGCTTAAGAAACTTTGTTTGGGGTCCGTCAAGGCTAGTGAAATCATATAGTAGGTACATAGTCATTGGTTACCGGTTTCACACTAATGATTATGCAGAGGGAAAGAAACCATTGAATAGCAATGTGTGCATGAAAGGGATTGAAAATAATGCATCAGGGCCTGATTACTATGGAGTGTTAAATGAGATTATTGAAGTGTAGTTTCCTGGTAATCCACAGCAAAATGTTGTTATTTTTAAATATCATTGGTTTGATCAAACATTGAATCGTGGAATGAGAATGGTACATCCGCAGTATAATCTTGTTGAAATTAACCACAAAAGGAGCTACCCCAAATATGATCCATTTGTTCTAGCTCAACAAGCTAATCAAGTGTATTATGCATCATATCCAGGGAGTAAGAGGCCAAGATCTGATTGGTTGGCAGTTTGCAAAACCAAAGCTCGACACATAATAGATGCACCCGTTGTTGACAGAGCTTATCAAGAAGAAATAGATGTTACTAATGAAGTGAACATATCATTAGTAGTTGATCTTGGCATTTTGACGCATGAGTCTGGTATGAATGAAATGTTGGATGTTCAAGATGAGGCTATAATGGCAATGGAAAATTCTCCTACCAATGAAGACGAAGAAGATAAAGATGAATGGGATACAAATAGCGATACCTCAATAGATGACGAAGAATATATATCGGACTATGATTCCAGTGATTAGGCCTGATTTAAATTCATTTACTATTTATATGGTTAATGGTAAGGGATTCCTGAAATCTATTACATCATTAATATCCTATGTCAAATTTTAAATTTTATTTATTACACAATTTCAATCCTTATTACTTTTGGTTTTACACTTCAAACTTTTTAATTTCTTTTATTTTAAATTCCATCACATTTAATTTTTTACACTAATTTTGTCTAATTGTCGGGAGTCTCATCTCATTCTATTTGCAGGATCAAAGAATTGACTTAAACAGGCCGGAGGAAAAGAGACACTGAAACGTTAGAGGAATTATCTATGTGTGCTGCTGTATAAATTCAACTATTTTGGGTAAATGGTGTAATTATATATATGTTGTTATCCATATGATTTTTTTGTTAGCCCTTAATATATTCTTTTGTGGTGTAAATAGCAAGGCAATCTATATAGTGCATTGTTGCGGTATTGGCAGACATTTCACAAGGACAGAGTCATGTGTAGGCTTTTTTTCCTTGTCCAACAAGTCTTCTCTTTACTTTGGTTTTAACTATATCTAACATAATAATTGGAACCCCGTGAGTGATGGATGATCACTCCTCCTAGATAATGGGTGATTACCCCCTAATTACTTTTTAAACTTTTCTATAATTGAATTATCTGTCTTTGTTGTTTGCAACAATATTTTAATTGTTAAATCTTGAGGTGGTCTCATGCCTAGAAAATGCCCAATTATATGGGAGACTCTATACTATTTATTGTGGAATAAAATATCGATCCATATCATACTATTATTCTATTGCTTTAAAATCAATTGAATAGGTATAAAGTTTCACAAATAGAAGTTATGAAGTATCTTACATCACATTGGATACTATTTATTATTTCAGTAAAATAATGGCAAGTCATTGTCCACTTATTTAAGATTTTTTAAAGTTAATTTTTCTTTTCAAAAGTTACATATTTTTATTTCAAAATACTTACCCTTATTTCATTTCAAAATTTCACTTGTCTCTCTTTAATTATTTAAAGCATATAGTACTTCAATGTCAAAACTCACATTCTTTTATCAATTTTATTCTATTATTTACATCCTTCTTTTAAAGTATAGATGAAATTTAAATGTACTAATTTTTCATTTTCATCTCTTCTAGTAATGTCTTCTAATGAAGAGTCATTGAGGGAGAAGGGTCACTAGCCTCATACCCCATCCACTAGTCAGCTACCTAAGCTTTCAATGCCTCAATCTTTACATGGCTCTATTGGAGGCGAGGGAGTACCATCCCCAACTTTTCAATCATCCTCTGCTTTAGCTTCGCATCCCATTGGGTGGCAAGTTTCGGACTCCCGGCCTTGGATTGTTTCATGGGGAAACGGGTAAATAACATAATCAATTTTAAAATATGTTAGGTATTAATTCAATCATTTTTTTTTTTTTTTGGAGATTAATGTAATTCTATTGTACGTTGTCATTGCACACAAAAAAAGGTTCGCTAGCTCGGATAAATATGTCCGAGGAATTTCGAATATAATACAACAGTACTTTATTAGCTCATATCTAACATACACGCACGTCCCGATAACCGTGTGAGACTTATAATTTCAAGAATTTGGGGTAAGCAATTGTTGAATATTATTTTTTGTTTAAGTACTATGTTATATATTAATCACAATTCTTAATCATGATCATGCAAAAATATTTCTTGTGGAGGAATGAATATGCTACCCGATTCAATCTATTTGGAAAAAGAAGTGTCGGACGAGATTTTAGGACAAAATGTCTAGGCTGAGGAAGAGGGATGGTGGGGCATGTCCTCATTGGATAGAAGCTCAGTATTTGAATGACATTTGTAAGTATTGGAGTTTAGAGAAGTATCAAAAGCTCTCAGCCATCAATAAAAAGAATCGAGGACATAGTTGCACCCATACTGAAAGGTCTATCTCATTCACAGAACACGAGAACCATATGATAGTTCATTTTCACTTAATTATTTATTTTCTAAATTGCTTTGAAACAAATTTATAAAAGATTGTAATAATTATGTTTTGTTAACATGAATGTAGCGGGCGAAGGAGAGGAGTTCTTTTAGCTACGCAGACATGTTTGAGACATTACATGTCTTTCAGAGTGGGCCACAAAATGGCTAATTTGTTAGTGATCAATCTCACCAGACTTTGGTAGTATATAGACTAAATATGTTGAAATTTCTTTATATTTTGTGCAATTTGTATTTTAGTTTGGCATCTATCACTGACATTTCCTTTTTTCTTTTTTAGGATGATGTGTGAAATCTTATACAGAGCACTACTCAGTCCGAGTCTAGTGTCTCAGTAAACTCGTTTATTCCTTTTGATGAAAAGGCCATATTTGTAAAGGCACAAGGTGGGTTCAAAAGGGGACGAGTTTATAGGTTAGGCTCAGAGGCAGCACAGGTTCGATCTAGGTTGTTTCAGAGTGGACCGTAGACATCTTCCACTACACCAACTGATATATGGCATCTAGTAGAGCAAAAGGTACAGCAAGCCAAGCGGAGGTTCAATCGACAAATATACTTGTATCGGGACTTCATGAGATAACAGCATTCTACGTTTGGTGGTTGAATGGCAGCTATGTCGCACAAGATGGGGATTCCTGCACCACCTATGCCATCTATAAAGGAGATAGAAGCCCACATAGAAGCTACTAACGCTGAAATGATGACCACGATGCCGACGATAGATTTGATCCAACTAATGAGCACTCAGGCCCACGTAGGGGCTCTGGTTCTCCTCCTCAACCCCCTTCTACAGCTACTCATTTATTAGTTACATAGACTTTGTTGTATTTATTTCTATGATCTTTATACACTGGTACTTATTTCTGTAAACTATTTTACTTTTGTAGATACTTACAATGTATTTATGTTATACTAAGTTTCAGTATTTTAATTGTATTTAGGTGTGCTTAGTTTCAGTTTTTTAAATTATTTTTGGGGTTATGAACACAATTTTGGCATTTGTTTGTGTAGTGTTTGAGAATTGATTTATAGGTAGTTGATAGTTTAAAATAAATGCAATAATGGAAAATAAAAAATTCATCGCAAAATCCTCGCAATTTATGACGAATTAGCAAGGGCTAGAAAAATTCATCGCAAATTGTGACGATTTTACGAGGGCCACAATGTGGTTTAATATATCTCTCGCAAAACCTTTGCAAATTGAGACAATTTTGCGAGGGTCACGACTTGAAAAAAAAACCCTTGCAAAATCCTTGCAAATTGCGACAATTTTGTAAGGGCATCACTAACCCTCTCAAATTGCGATGATTTTGCGAGGGCCTTAAAATATCCCTAGCAAAACTCTCTCAATTTGCGATGATTTTGCTTAGGCCATGGTTTGAGATGGAAAAATTATCTCGCAAAGCCCTCACAAATTGCGACGATTTTGCGAGGGCCACTCGTTGGGGTCAAACTACCCCTTGCAATTTGCGACGATTTTGTGAGGGCCACAGCTTGAATGAAAAATTCCCTCGCAAAACCGTCACAAATTGCGACAATTTTGCAAGGGCCACAGCTTTGGGTGAAAAATTCCCTCGTAATTTGTGATGATTTTGCAAGGGCTAAGTCTTTAGGTCAAACAATCCCTCGCAAATTGTGACGATTTTGCAAGGGCCAAATTTTGGGAACAAAAAATCCCTCGCAAAACCCTCGCAATTTGCGACCATTTTGCAAGGGCAAATTTCTTTAATGCACAAAGACCCTCGCAAAACCCTCGCAATTTTTGAGGATTTTGCAACGGACTTATGCATTTTGTCACAAAACCGTAGCAAATGTTCTATCTCGTGGAACTTTGACCAAAAAAATACTCATCGCTTTGCCCTCACTAAATCGTCGCAATTTTTTCTTGACCTCGCAAATAGCGATTGTTTTTATTGGCTATCGCAAATTACAAAGCCATTTTTTGCGACAGCCAAAACCGTCACTGACCCCGTTTGCGACGGTTTTTGGCTGTTGCAAAAACACAAATTTCCTGTAGTGTTAGCTATCTTGGGTTTAGTTTGATAATTGACTAATTTTAGGGATTTCTTGACAAGTACATGTCTTATACTCTATTTCTTATCCTTGTTCTTCTCATTGCCAATCTTGTGTGGGGATATGTTGGTTCTCTAGGTTTGCCCATTGTAGTTAGTGTATTCAATTAATCAGTTAGACTAAACAATAGAAGAAAAGTTAGTAGTGGCACCTTTATCCCTTTCCTGAGGATCTTCGATACTTACCATTAAACTCTGTACAACACAATGGGTATACTTACCCAATTATGTGTTTCAAGTGTTTTGGCATTTTAATTAAAATTTGATTGGGTGTATTTGTTGGTAATATTTTCCACACTCGAAATTGCGCATCAAATACTTATCGTATTTATACAACTCCCTACATCAATGACTACACTACATGACTTTTGTTTGATATAGCACCTTCAATAGAATATGTTCCCCCTTTGTAAGTTCTCTTTATTTTCAATCACACAAGCTCCCCAAACCTTTCTAACCACACCAATTAGTGAACACCTTTGCCCAATCACAATCCCCTCGTCACTATCTACTTCATCTTCTTCAAGTACACCCTTTAGATCCTCACCACAATCTTCCTCACCGGATGAAATTAGTTATTTACAAACATTAACTTTTTGTTTGATACTTATAGAAAGAATGCCCCTAACCTAGACATTTATAGCATTTAATGTCACTACTCTTTTGAGGCCTTACCAAGTCTTTTCCTTCGTCTTTTTTCGTTTCTTTTCTAAGCTTGGTGATTTCCTTAGATGATGGTCTCGGTAGATTATTCTTCATGATTTCACCCTTTTCCTCTTTCTTTTGAGCTTCTTCTTGCCAATCATTCTTCTCCACCTTTTATTGTTGTGAACTTTCTCCCAAAGTAAGTTTGCTTATGGCATTCTTTACCACTTCATTCATTGCACATAGTTGATCTACAAAAAACTTATTGTCATTAAGCTCCTCTTCTTCTTTGTGATCTCCATTTTTGGCTTTTTATTCCTTGTATCAATTGACTTACCACATCTTTCTCATGCTTTTCTTTATTATTTTGACTTGGTCAATCTTGACCCTTAGCTTCTTGTAGCTTCTCTTTTTCTCTCAAATTCTTGCAACTCTTTTTGTTCAATATTTTTGGCTTCTTGCTCTTGAATATCTTCGTGCTCAATGTCTTTCTTTCAGTTTTAAGATTTCCCCTGCTCAACTTCTTCTTTTCCCTCTCTTCTAAAACTAGAATGTTCAAAGACTTCTTCTCTTTATTCAAGAGAGAATTTGGTTCCCAACATCCCCAACATTTTTTTAGCTTCATTAGCTTCAAGTTCAGCTCTTTGATTTTCAATGCATTTCTTCCCTTCAGAATTGAGTGCTCTATAAACTCGATCAAATGCTAATTTCATGGGACAATCAAGTGAAGTGTGTCCATAGCCATAATAACTTTTACAAGGAATCCTACTACCCCTTTATAGTCCTTTCCTTGTAGAATTTTGAAATTCACCCTTTCCCCTTTGACTATACAATCTAGGACAATCACTAGAAACATGATCTTATCCCAAACAATTAGAGCATTCATAACTTTGTCTTCTTCTCATACCATTTTCTAAAAAAATTTGCATTTCATTCCTTCCTCTTTACCCAAATTTTCTTAGACAATCATAGGAAGTATGGTCATAACTTAAACAAGTAGAGCATTCATACTTCTTTCCTTTTTGCAGACCACTTTTGGATAGGATTAGAATTCACCTCCTCTCTTTAGATTTGATACTCCATACTGTCATAAACTCCAACTTCCCAATCATTAAATCTCCCATAATCCTCCTCATATCCCCACTCATTCTCATCAAATCTTCCATACCCATTTCTCCTTAAATTAGGCTTTCATAGTAGTCATGCCTTCCACTTTAAGTCTTCTTAGGGAATTGAGTCCAACCGGCCATGATGTAATCTTTCAAAATAGTTTAACCTACAAAATTTGATTAGAAACATAAGAAATGTTCCTCACTTCACTCTCTCACGTATTTAGCTCTCTTTTGAATGACACTCTTCTCTTGTGTTTACTCTCTTATTGGCTTTTTGTCAGAATGACTTCTCCTTCTTATATTTTCCACACTCTCAATCCTCAATCAAGTTCTTCCCAAATCAAATGATTTAGCACTCCTAGTTAAAGTTAACTAAATTTCAAAGAATCAACAAATAAATAGGTCCTATAGAGAAATAAACAATCACTTGATAGATGACAATGATGAAACACAATCAAGCAAGAGTTTCAAGTAAATAGATGCCACATAAACTCAAAGATTCAAAGAAGGATGTATAGTGATGACTGCTAGACAAAGTACAACAAGGAATCAAGAAAATAAGGATATTAAGAGATATGGCTTAAAGATGGACAACGTTCAAAACAATCCCAAGTATCACAAGGAGATTAGACTCTAGATACTCAAACCAACAATAACAAGTAATATAGCATGGTACTCTAATAAAAGTGATAGATGTAAATTAAGAATAACTCATATAAGGCATTGTAGAGGCATTTAGCATCGCATCAAACACTTGGTAGGCATCTAAGAGAGCTAACAAAATCAGAGAATATAAGTATTGAGATGCTATCACAACCCCAAGGAAACAAATTTGATGATCAATACTTCAATCAAGGCAATGATAATACAAGGAATTCAAAGATACAAAGAGAAAAGTGATATGAACCTAAGATTCAACAATTGTTTTCCAAGCTATAGTATAGAACACAAGAGGAAATTTTTCTGGCAGTAACAAGAAAGATATAATCCACTAAGAACAAGTTACTATGCCAGGAAATAATAGGATTTCGTGTATGGAATCATTGGAAGTCTCATATAAGCATTTTTCAAGCATAAAACAACTCATCAAAAACACTTGGAGTGCAATTTTCACACACAAGAAAATTTTGCAGCCAATAAAACCAATAATTCTCGCAAATTCTGAAAGTTTATGCTTCAAATGACTCTAAAACATCCATTCAACATATAGACTCAATACCACTGTAAGTCTATGGCAAAATTTGACTTCTTTTGAACTCCAATATAGCAAGAAAAAGAATACCAAATTTCAGAATTTTTGCTGATAAGTTCTTGATAGAATTTGATCTTTTTCCCAAGGAAAGTTGCTTGATTGAGATCAAGACATAACTGGCTCGGATACTATTTGATACGATTCGCAGGAGCCCTCAAATTCAGCACTCAAAATGAAGAACAAACACAAGAAATTCGGAAAGGAAAGTAAGCTCAAAACAGGGAAATTTTGTTATAAGAAAGTTTAACACAAAGATTGCTCAATTCAGCCCCTTAAACCCATGAATTAAACCCACTTAAGAATGATTAAGGCTTAAAATAACACAAATTATAGCTCAAATTTGTAGGTCAAAAATAGAGAAAAAGATAATAGAATTAGTCACCCAATTCTCTACCTCCTTCCACAAAAGAACCCTAGATAAACTATAGCAACTAGGGCCCCAATTTTAATTAAGATTGATCAACTACTTTAACACCGAAAAACCCAAAACCCAGCAAGAGAAATTGAACCTATGGGATAGGGAAAAGAAGACACCCTTCTAAGAAACCTAACAAGAACCCTAAGATAACTATGGAACCTAAAATCCAAATTTGAGAGACGAAATGGATTAACCCAAAGACTTTATTGACTCTACACAAAGGTGGATTTAATTCTTTTGTAATGCCATAAATTGTAGGAAGAACAATGGGAGATCATCCATCCAAGAGTTCTAAACCTTCTCGCTTTGATCTTTGATATATGTCAATTGTTATGCCAAAAGTGTTATAAGGGCCTTTAAATGCATAACAAAACATAAGCTAATTAGGATGCATACCCTAGCTATTAAGTGGCCTTTAAACAAGTTTTGATGCTCTTAAACTTAATACAAAACGTGGGAAATGAAAATACATCAAAATAATATCAAATTAAGCAAAAATAAAACACCTCAAGAAGGCTTGCAAAGTGAACGGATGTGCCACGTTCGAGCAAGGGCAAAATGGTCATCATGCACGGCTTGTTCCATAGGCGCGCAACAAGCCGTGCATAACTTCTGAATATGCACGTTTATGTTGCTTTGGCACAGCTTGTTGGCACGGTTTGTTGCATGGCTATGCAACAAGCTGTACATCGCCTATAAATCCTTGCCAAATTTGTCTCCTTTAATCTCCAAAGTCTTTTCTTGTGTGTTCTTGACTTACTACATGAATTGTTGGACATATTTGGGTTCTTTTGGACCTACTTTCACCATCCATTTCTTGATAAATTCCTTGGCTCTTAGCTTGTAAACTTGAAAGTCTCTTTGAATCCTCTTGAACTTGACATTTCCCAAGGAGTCATTAGTTATGTCTTGGCTTTCTTCCCGCATTCTTTGGATAGTCCTTCATGCCTTGCTTAATTCCTATCAGGGATGGCTTGATTAATGGGTGGATCATTAGGGACTGCACTCGAACACCCTCCCGGCCCCTGCGAGAGAGAACCAACACACTAGTCCCTTGGATTCCTCAGCCATGGTTTTGGAACCTAGGCTTAGATCTGCAGGGAGGATGCTTAATCATCCCCTAACGATGGTTATAATTCTAATTCCTACACAATTTCGATTCAACCAAAAGGGGGGGGAAAAAAAGGAATAGCAATTTGTTAATATTAAGATTCCACTTTTCTCTACAGGCAGGCATTTTGAGCAGCTATTACTATTTTCTTTGACCTTAAATAGTGGCCATGACTCTAGAAAATAAGTTGACATGCGTAACAAGTGCATATTTTTTACATTCAACCATACAACAAAACATACTTCTTTACAAAGAAAATGGCCCATAACTCCTGCAAAGCAAGTGAAACTAAACTGAATAACATAACAGGGAATGAGTATTTTCAACAAATCAACTTCCAAACAATGTGTAAAGTTACATACAAGAGTATTGTGTTTCACTTAGTTGGATAGAAAAAAGGAATTCACTTCAGGAAGTAAATATATCGAAAATCTGAACAATCTTAAGAGAATGAAATAGTAGTCGACAAAACAATTTTCCATCAAATCTATCTATGCATCTATCAATAAGATACCCAAGAATCACCATGTACTACTTCAAAGCCAACCATGAGCATCAAACATAAATAATGTCAGAATTTCCTAACACTTTTCCCCTCAAATATAACACATACCATCACAAACCAAGCATGAAAGTGCTCATGATTTATTTTACAGACCCTAAATGCTCACCTTCAAAATTTGGAAAGACTTAACAATAGTCTTATTCAAATACTTGCACATCTAGCAAACATATGGTCTTAGGAACATTGCAAAGCTCCCCCAATTTCTGCTTAAATTCACATTTCTCTGCAGAATTTGACATTAGAAAAAGAATTTTTACAATTTTGTGGGTCAGTACCCCAACAATTTCCCAGTTCTGTAAGTTAGTTTGAATAATTTTGGGAATTACGATGAAGATTAGATCATATCATTCACAGAACGTAGTCATAAGAGAAATTTATGTACTATTAAGTCTGTGAGGTTTCAAACACAAAACTCCAAGCTCTTTGTGTTAATGATAAATCTCAGGGGAGGCCAGTTTGACTTACCAGATTTCACCTAACCAGATAGTTTCAACTTCTGAGAAAGATAGGAATTAGAAAACTTGGAAGATTAATTTCCAAAAGCATCCCTGCATATAATCTAGGCTAGCTCCACTGAAGTATCTGACAATCAGTCTAATTTTCAAAAATAGAAAAAATAAAAAATTTAAAAAATTACTCCAGAAATGGAGATCACAAAGCCAGTGATATCCTAATCAATATACAAACAAGATCAGGATGTTATAAAGATGGGATAATCTTATAAACACCATGTGTGAAAAGGTAAAAATAAGAAAATTTCCAACCCAAAAATGTCTCCGAAAGTTGTATACTCTAGCTGCAGGGTTCCCAAAGTGAAAATTCCAAACAAAACTCAGAGGAATGATAGATGTTAATAAGAATAAGCTATTAGGATTCAATAGAACCACAATCCACATCCTCTTATATCACTCAACTGTAAACGACCTTTTCAAAGCCAAAGAACTTCAAAAAGTAACGACACCAGCGATCATTCTAAGTTCAAACCAAATAATAAAAGTTGGACTACCTTTAGCCTGTAATTTGGCAATATTTAAAAAGTTAAAAAAAAAATTGAAACAACTGTGTGTGTGGGGTGGGAAGGGGGGATTGACTTTTTCATTCTTGGATAAGCACAAGACGCCACAAGTTTTGGCTCTGGTTTGATAAAACTGTTCAACTTGCCTGGATAAACACAGCTGGTTGTGTTTAATTACAGTTCTGAAGCACAATTCTGGCAGCCATCCCATGCATTCCAATCTGTTTAGAAAGAGCTGACAAGCAGAAGTCACAATAAGATTTCCTTGCAAGAAACACACATGCATCCTTTTGGATCCTCAAGCAAGCAATATTTCTTCTCGTATATTCATAAAGCTGGAAAGCAACTTTGTTGTTTTGAGTAATCAAACATCTGCAACTTCACCTGTTATCATGAGTAACTAAAAAACTTACAAGGAACAAAGCCACAAGTTTAAAATGTCAATGAAATGTTAAGAAGGGAATACTGAACATCATTAGTATGACTGCATGAAGCTAGGAATTGTATTGCTGAAATAAATAACGGAATAAAGCTTTTGCAAGCAAAGTATGAATGAACTTTCTTATGGATAATGCTTGCAAATTTTCGAAGGACCTCACTATGCCGAGTATCTAGTTCTGCCCTTTAACCAGCAATAAGGAACACCTTGGTTTAAACAATCTGCAACACAATGCAATTAGCCAAAACTGAGTCGGAACCTCTGTCCAGAATAGAGTTTCACAAGTCAGCCAATTACACTTGTAAACTTCATTTGATTTAACCAATCCACCAGAAAATTGCAAACCTAACAGCATCAAATTTTTGCATTATTATTTCTGTAAGTTCTAAAGCTGCCAAGCTCGACAATCTGCCAAAAATGCAGCTGATCGAACTTAAATTACAATGAGCACCCAGAGAAGGTCACTAAAGAACATATTTTGCATCAGATACGAAACCATGACACAGTTTATCCAGCCTAATAATGCCTGGATACATGAAGAAGATGCTTAATTTATTGAAACTTCATTCATTATCCAACTACATATTATCTAGTCCCAAAGGGGAGTGAGATAAAAATTCCATTCATGAAAGATACAATTAGCATTTCTTATATGCATCACAGCTATTTTGGAAAACCAGAATGCACAAAACATGAACATTCTTGACTTATGCACTTTTTAAACAATTCAACTAAAACTGCAGCGCATTATTAATAGTCTCTGATAAAATACCAGATAACCAATAAGTCAATCCTCTTAGTATCCTCTTTCAAGCAGTTACAGCTAGCAACAAAAACATATATGATGAGGAGCAAGAGAAAAACTTAGTACTGAATCCTACTCAAGCAGCAATGCCAAGAATGGAACATCTTTCATGAAGTTCATTTCTAATTCATAACAATCAAAGTACCTTGCTTTCAAAACATAAGATGTGGTGATATTGAAACAACCCATAAATTCATCAAATGTCTTCCTAGTGGGATATCAAGCACAACTTGCCCTGATTGCCTCCATGACTCTAGAAAACAAAATTACCTACTTCGAAATGGTTGCAGATCAACATTCTCATGTGGGACAAAGCAGGAATTACCACCAATTACGCCCAATGGAGCTGCTGAAATACATTCTGATTCTCAAGAATGAAAGTTCTCAAAAGATGATTTGGCTTCAGTCAGTGAATGCAGTGTGGTTCTGTGGCGATGAGGAGCTCAAGAAAAGCTTGCAGTTGTTGCTGCATATATCATGCAACTGGAATCAAACTAGGTCATAAAAGGCAGAAACTTTGCCCTGAAAACTCAACTAAAAGAAAAGAGGCCTTCGATTGAGAGCCAGTGGATGAGACCTAGAAAATTTAAGCTGATGCTTCGGAGGGAGGAATGAGCCTGAGACAAAGACGCACCTTAAAGACTGCTTTCTACCCCACAACAACAAAATCTTTGTTCTTTGACAAAAAGAGCTCATCGTGTTACGTGACCTAAAATCAGACTTTTCTCTGACAAAGATAGACAAAAATGTGACTCACCTCCCTTTTCTACCAAATATTATAGTTATCAATTATGTCAATATGTACATACATCACCACCATAATGGCCAATGGAGAAGTCAGTCGGGGACAACTTCAGCTTGCCAAAGCACTTATGATCGCTGAATGTTTGGAAGAACTTCTGTGCAAATGTTTCATGTGTTTATAGTGGAAGCATACTGGAAAGGATTAGGAAATGAAGCATCTCAAGAAACCCGAAGGTCATTAATTTATACATATAAATAAAGAAATCTGCAAAAGAAAGGAGAAAGATAAAAAAGGATTAGTTACAGATCAGAGCACATCCATGCTTGTTTAGAAATTTTCTTGAAATGCTAACATGATCTAGATCATGTTAGGACATCCTTAATTGCAAACAGAGTATTTACACAAAGATGGAAGGAAAAATGTAAAAATGGCCTGCAGTGTCAGTAGAATATGTAGTGTTTTTTTTTTTTTTTAATCTTCAATTTCATTAGCTTAATTTTGTGAAGGAGGAGCAGGTACTGAAAGAAAGAAACCGGACCAGAAAGGGAGAAGCCAAGGAAGACGCGAACAATAGAAATTGACATTGATAACCAAATCCACAAAGGCTTTGAAAAGCAAAAGCTTCTCTATTCATTATTCAACTCGTTCTTACAGCAACATAACAGAGAAAAAACACCAGAAAAGTCCAAGTAAAGATCAGATTAGGGAACAATTTTGTAAGCCTTAGCCTTATCTATCCATGAAATAAATGCATTTTTGGAGTTTCTGAAACCCAAAAAGCCATGCTCCTTGCTCTTGTTCATGCTATCCAACTGACACTCAAAACCAAGAACAACATCAGCAAACCACCAAATCCCAACCTCCTCCAGCTTAGTAGGCACCAACGCATTCTCCTTCACAATATCCTCCCACACTGGCCCTTTATCCTTCATCATCTCTTGCAAGCTCAATTTCTCGCCTTCATATTCTACATACTCAGCCCCAAACTGCTCAGCCAACACTTTCCAAAAATGCTTCCACTTGAACACATCCCCATTGCTCACATTAAAAGCCTCGTTCTTTGCATAGGGATCAACAGCAGCCCATATGTGATGCTCTGCAATCAAATCTGCATCGGAGCACATTGAATACCCTTGCCAAGCCTCTTTGCATCCTGGAAACCTCAGTGGCACCCCCTCATGCTTGCATATAGCGGCATATACACCAAGGGTACCCACAAGATTCATCAAGCTATACGGTGAGAAGCCAAATATGTTCCCAGGCCGATGAACTGACCACGTCAGTCCCTCCTTCTTCTCAACCTCCTTGAACAAAATATCCTCAAGAACGTAGTAAAAATTTGGGACATCAAGCCGCGGTAGATCTTCATGAAATGGAGGCTCGTGGCCTACTTTTCCAAACAATTCAAATGGCCCAAGATAATGTTTTAGACCAGTTTGTAAACATATATGCTGCAAATTTGGGCAATTGGGGATAATGGCATTCAACACATTACTGAACATTTTACCATTCACTTCACAGTTTTCAACTTCCGTGGATTTGCTAGCCCAGGTGACATAGAAGACGTGAGTAACATCTGTAAGCTTTGAGAGCTTCGATTCAGTGTCTTCCGGGTCGGAGATGTCACATTGAACATATTCAATGGGATGATCCGCATTCCAGGAGGGTCTGGAACGGCGGGCAACACCGTAGACCTTCCACGGACCACCGGGAGTGTCGGCTAGGGGAAGAATCTCCGCCAGGCTATTGCCCACGATGCCCGTAACCCCTATGATTAGGCCTACGCTCTGATACTTGAGGGGTGCATCATCATCTTCGAATTTTTTCTGTGAAAAATAAAAGAGAAATCGTCTAATCAAGATCTGATACAGCTAATTGGAGGAGATATTCTAACATAGCTACAAGATTGATACTCATATACGGGTCTTGATAAAAGAAGAAGAACAAGAGATGCGAAGAACTTACCTTAGCCGCGCCAATAGCTCCGGCCCACCACCAGCTCATTGTGGGTTTTAGAAATCAATTGAATTTCGAGGATGAAAGGGGACGCAGTAGGAGATTGGGAGAAGAAGGGTCTGAATCGATAAGAGCTGAAGGCTGAAGCTTAAATTGAGAGTGCAGAGGTCAAAGAGACTGAAATGGTGACGCGCGCAGTTGGCCGGCAGTTGAACGGGTGCAAAATTGGAATTAAGCAGTCTGGTGGAATTTTGAAAATTATAGCACTAAATTATTTTTTTTAATATTTCAAATGATGGAGTATAAAAAAATGTCCCTTACATAATTTAAAAAATTATTATTTTTTCGATAATTTTATAACCTCATCTTTTATACGTTCACTCAAACTGCTACTAATGCCACAACACCTTCCCTCTTTCTCTTCCTTACTACAATCTCCTGCTCTCTTTCATCTACAAACGTAGTTGTCTGCCGCTACTAAAGTATGACTAGAGCTATTGTCCCTATGTTTTATATTATTTGACCTTTTAATTATTTATTAAGAATATTAAAATTAATAAATAATTTTTGTTATATTTTAAATTTATTCTTAATAAATATTTTTTCCATTTCAAAATACTCCATCTATCCTAAAAATAATATCAAAAATTTTTATTTTTATTGTACCAAAATACTTGTCAACTTTACAGATTATGAATGCATTTATTACATATATTCTAAATTTATCATTTCTTCAACTACTCAATAAATATTTGACTCATTGAATATGTATATTCTCAATCTAATTAATGAATATTTACTTTTATTTAGAGATATAATAGTCATTTTTTATTATAATTATACAAGTTTTAATAATTTCTTAATATGTATGTCATTTGTTATATTGATATCTTTTTTTAGGATGGAAGGAATACTTATTCATGAACTTTTTTTTTTTTTCAAAATACTTGTTAATTGTTATAAAATTAGGGTAGTGTTAGAATAAAATCTACACACTACACACTAAGAAAATTCTAACTATTCTTTGCACAAGAATTTCTCTTCAAACTTCTCTCTTTCTTTCTCTCACAATTCTTTCTCTAATCTTTCTTTCACTAATCTTTCTTTCACAAAATGATGGTGTATTACAAGCTTAGAGAATAGCTCTATTTATAGAGCTCTAATTAGTGAAATACATCATGGCATACATCATCTTCAACTAATCTCAATTAATGGTGTCTCCACTAAATGGTGGACATCCATAAAAATCTTCTAATAATTCACATAAATCCATAATTAGTGGAGCCTCCACTAATTAATGGAGATTCCAATAATTCATAACACTCCCCCTTGGATGTCCATCAATTACATAAAGAATATGCCTCGTTAAAACCTTACTAGATAAAAACCCGGTGGGAAAAAAATCTAGTGAAGGAAAAAGAGTACACTATTCTATATGTCCATTTATTACTCCCCCGATGAGATGATTCCTTTAAATCTTTAAACCGACGCATACCGATTTTATATCTCAACTTTTCAAATGTTGCGATCGGTAAAGTCTTCGTGAAAATATCTCGCGAGGTTATCACATGACCGAATTTGTAGCACATCAATTTCACCTTTCTTCCGGAGTTCATGAGTAAAGAAGAATTTTGGTGAAATATGTTTTGTCCGATCTCCTTTAATATATCCTCCTCGTAATTGAGCTATGCAAGTCGCATTGTCTTCATAAAGAGGAGTTGGAATACCTTTGATTGATGATAATCCACAACTTTCTCGGATATAATGAATCATGGATCTTAGCCATACACATTCTCGACTTACTTCATGAATGGCTATAATTTCAGTATGATTTGAAGAAGTAGTCGCTATAGATTGTTTCGTAGAACGCCATGATATAGCAAGTATTTCCACATGTAAATAGATAGCCCGTTTGAGAACGTGCTTTATGTGGATCGATAAATAACCAGACATCTGCATAACCTATCAATGTTGGACTGGTTTTATTTGAATAAAATAATCCGAGATCAATTGTACCTTGGAGATATCGAAGGACTTGTTTAATTCCATTCCAATGTCGTCGTGTTGGTGAAGAACTAAATCTTGCTAATAAATTGACAACGAAAGCAATATCAGTGCCGTGTGTTATTAGCAAGATACATCAATGCACCAATTGCACTCGAGATATGGTACTTCAGGACCAAGGAGTTCTTCATCATTTTCTTGAGGTCGGAAAGGATCTTTATCCACATTTAATGATCGGACGATCATTGGAATACTCAATGGATGTGCTTTGTCCATGTAAAATCTTTTTAGCACTTTTGTTGTATATGTTGATTGATGAATAAATGTTCCACTCTCCAAATGTTCAATTTGTAAACTAATGCAAAATTTGGTTTTACCAAAATCCTTGATTTCGAATTCTCTTTTTAAATAATCAATTGTTTCTTGGAGCTCTTCAGGAGTTCCAATAAGATTAATATCATCAACATATATAGCTAATATCACAAATTTAGAACCAGATTTCTTGATAAAAACACATGGACATACCTGGTCATTTTTAAATCCCGCTTTCAATAAATATTCACTAAGACGTGTGAACCACATGCGCCCAGATTGCTTCAGGCCATATAATGATTTCTGCAACTTGATGGAGTAATTTTCACGAGGATAATGTTTATATGTTTCAGGCATATGAAATCCTTCGAGGATTTTCATGTAAACATCATTTTCTAAATTTCCATACAAGTAAGCAGTGACAACATCTAATAGGCGCATATCTATCTTTTCATGTACTCGCCAAACCGATAATATATCGGAGTGTAATAGCATCAACAACAGGAGAATAAGTTTCATCATAATCAATACCTGGTCTTTGTGAAAAACCTTGGGCTACTAATCGCGCTTTATATCGAACGATTTCATTCTTTTCATTGCGCTTTCGCACAAATATCCATTTGTAGCCAACAGGTTTTATACCTTCTGGTGTTCGGACTGCAGGTCCGAAGACTTCACGTTTTGCCAGTGCATTTAACTCCGATTGAATCGCATCTTTCCATTGCAGCCAATCTTTTCTATGCCGACATTCATCAATTGATATTGGTTCAGGATCATCATTATCCTGTGTAACATCAAGAGATATATTGTATGCAAATATATTATCAATAACAGTTTCTATCCGATTCCAACTTCTACCGGAAGTGGTATAATTGATAGAAATTTCAGTGTTACTTTCATCAACTTCTGGTTCTTTGTCATCAGTTCTCTCTTGGTCCTTATCATTCTTTTCTTCAATATGATCTTCCGGATCATTTAATCCTCTTTTCTTTCGAGGATTTTTATCTTTAGAACCAAGAGGTCGGCCACGCTTCAGCGTGTTTTTGACTCAATGACTATAGGTATAATATTTTGTTCTACTGGAACTTCAATTCGAATAGGAGCATTTATAGTCTGGAATATGCGATTTTGTAACTCTTCCGGAGTCAACAAAAGCGTCCGGCATTTGATTTGCAATGCTTTGCAAATGAATTATCTTTTGAACTTCAAGTTCACATGCGCTTGTGCGCGGATCAAGATAATTTAATGATGTTGTCCAATCAAGATCCTTTTTATACTGTTTTGGTTCTCCCCTAATTTAGGGAATAATGATTCATCAAAATGACAATCAAGCAAATCTTGTCTGTGAATACATCTCCGTCGTGGGTTCAACATACCCGATAATAGAGGGAGAATCATATCCAACGTATATCCCCTTTCTTCTTTGAGGACCCATTTTTGTACGTTGGTTTGGTGCAATTGGAATATATACAAGACACCCAAAAATTCTTAAATGAGCAATATTTGGTTCCGACCCAAAAGCCAATTGCAAAGGAGAGAATTTATGATAACTAATCGGTCTTATACGTACAAGTGTTGCAAAGCATGTAGAATAGCATGTCCTCAGTGCAGATGTTGGGAGATTTGTTTTCATTAATAATGGTCTAGCAATTAATTGTAATCGTTTAATTAAAGATTCAAGCAAGACCATTCTGTGTGTGAACATGAGCTACAGGATGTTCAACATTAATCCCAATTGACATGCAATATGCATCAAAAGCATGTGATGAAAATTCACCAAGCATTATCCAAACGGATATTTTTAATGTGATGGTCCGGAAATTGTGCTCGTAATTTAATTATTTGAGCAAGTAATCTCGCAAACGCCAGAGTTGCGAGTAGATAATAAACATACATGTGACCATCGAGATGATGCATCAATTAAGACCATAAAATATTTGAACGGTCCACATGGTGGATCAATAGGTCCACAAATATCTCCGTGAATCTGTTTCGAGAAATGTAGGACTTTCAGCTCCTACTTTTACCGGTGATGGTTTAACAATTAATTTTCCTAGGGAACATGCAAGACATGCGAATTTTTCTGATGTTAATATCCTTTTATTTTTTAAAGGATGACCATGTGTATTCTCAATGATTCTTCTCATCATGGTAGATCCCGATGACCCAACCGGTCATGCCAAATGCTAAAAGTAATAGGATCAAGAAACTTCGGTTTACTAGATAATGAATTTCAATTGTACGTATTTTTACAAAATATAGACCAAGAGAAAAAGACGGCAGCTTTTCTAATACCGATTTCTTACCCAAATGCATTTGAGTAATAAAAAGATGCTCAATCCCATTTTCCTCATTTGTTTCAACATGATACCCATTTCTCGTGATATCTTTAAAACTCAATAAATTTCTTCCGGATTTTGAGGAAAATAGTGCCTTATCAATAATAATTGTTGTTCCTTTAGGCAACAATATACTAGCTCTTCCGGAGCCCTCAATTACATTTGCACTACCGTTTATCGTATAAATATTTATTTCTCCCATTTTGAGATCGTAAAAATATTTCTCATTTTTTAGTATGGTGTGTGTAGTTCCACTATCAATAATGCATACATCATCATTAATAACAGCCATCTGAACACAAATATATATATGTAAACGTAAATATTATTAAAATAGAATGAAAATGAAAATACAAAAATATCAGGGTGAGGCTTTAGTTTTTCTCGGACACCGCCATCACCAATTAAATGGTCTATCCTACCGTCCGGGTGTTCAAAAAAAATCCGATACATCCATATGGGTAATATTGATATTATGATCTTCAGGATCAATATCATCATCCTCAGCATTATTTATTGGATGTTGAGAAAAATTTGCTTCCACATTTTTATTTTTCAATGAAGCTTGATACAATTCAACTAAATGCTTAGCCGCATGACAGCTTTCGTGACCAATGACCTTTCATGCCACATCTATAACATATATCCTCATGCTTTTCTTCAATTTCTTTTTCTTTTCCCTTTTGATCTTTTCTCGTTCCACTTCGGTGGCCAGTATTTCTCACAGCTTGATTATAATTGTGATAAGGGAAATATCGAGCGTGACTACGACCATAACCACGACCACGGCCACGACCACGGCCACGACCACGACTATAACGATGGCTTCTGCTGGAGCCAACAGACATTCACTTCGGGAGTGCCGTAGAGCCGCTTGGTCCGGCTTCATGATTTCTCAATAATAACTCATTATTTTTTTCTCGCAATGAGGAGGGCAGTAATTAAATCAGTAAATTTTGTATACCCCTTTTCTCGATATTGTTGTCGCAGGACAATATTCGAGGCATGAAAGGTGGAGAATGTCTTCTCCAACATATCTTTATCAGTCACTTTTTCTCCACATAATTTTAATTGAGATGTAATTTTATACATTGCGGAGCTATATTCATTCACGGTTTTAAAATCTTGCAACCTCAGGTGCAACCATTCATACCGTGCGAGTAGGTAGTACGACCATCTTCGGTGGTCAAATCTTTCTTTTAAATTTACCCACAGACCATATGGATCTTTTTCGGTAAGATATTCCATTTTCAAATTTTCATCGAGATGACGACGAATAAAAATCAAAGCTTTAGCCTTGTGTTGTGCGGATGCACTATTATTTGCTTGAATAGTTTCACTAAGGCCTTCGACATTTAGATGCATTTCGCATCGAGAACCCATGACATATAATTTGTTCCGTAAATATCAAGGGCTACAAATTCGAGTTTCGCGATGTTAGCCATAGAGATCAATAAATGCGTACTGTCTTCTCGGTTTTGGTAACGGCGAAACTCGTGCTTAGTCTTCCGGCTTTTGTACCGGTAGAGACTCGTGCCGATAACGTGTTATAAAATTAGAGTAGTGTTAGAATAAAATCTACACACTACACACTAAGAAAATTCTAACTATTCTTTGCACAAGAATTTCTCTTCAAACTTCTCTCTTTCTTTCTCTCACAATTCTTTCTCTAATCTTTCTTTCACTAATCTTTCTTTCACAAAATGATGGTGTATTACAAGTTTAGAGAATAGCTCTATTTATAGAGCTCTAATTAGTGAAATACATCATGGCATACATCATCTTCAACTAATCTCAATTAATGGTGTCTCCACTAAATGGTGGACATCCATAAAAATCTTCTAATAATTCACATAAATCCATAATTAGTGGAGCCTCCACTAATTAATGGAGATTCCAATAATTCATAACATTAATGTATATATTTCTATAACTAATTATTAGTTTCAACCGATTATACCCATCTTTATTCTAAATCAATTGCACAATTTTTTAAAATTTTTTTTTATTTTTACTTTTTGAAAATTTTCACTAATCAATAATTATCGTGTTTTTAATTTGGATAAAATAGTAACTGTATCTAAATTGTACGCCCTCCATCCCTATTTATCTATCATAACCGAAAAACTTTGATATCCCTTTTTATCTGTCGCATTAAGAAAATAGTTAAGCAAACAAAGTAAGAAAATAGTTATGAAGAATATTAAATCTAATGGTACTTTTGAAATATTTAAATAAAGTTGTATGACTTTAAGATACTAACTAATTTTTCTTAAACTGTGTGAAGTAGTTAATCGTGACAGATAAATAGAGACAGATGGAGTATTATTGTTTTCAATATCCTTAATTTGTGTACAAAAAGTTTCATGAATAAGTATTTTAAAACAGATAGAGTACAAGAATGAGTAATCATTTATGAGGTTTTTATTTTTTCATTAACTATAGTTTAACTAAATTTAAAAGAAATATTAGAAAACATTATTTATTGATGTATAAAAATATATAAATAATCAAATATTATAAAATAAAATATAAAAATTAAAAAATCAAATAATATGAAACGAAAGAATAACTGTTTTGGCTCTCAAAACTTTTTAAGGAGTATTGTGCTCAACTTCAGTTTATTTGATCTATATTTATCTATCAACTTATTTTGCTGTACAAATAAGTGGTCATTTGTGCCGCGTTTTCTAAGTCCGTCTTCTCCATTTTTAGTATCAACGTTTTGAGTTTTTAACTAAAATATTACAGTATTTTTTTAAAAATGATACTTAAAATATTATGAATTTAAATATTGTTCGAAAAGTACAAAAATCGCCATTACTATATTAGCAATTTTATAATAAAAATATTATTTTATTTTATTACGAAGATGGAAGGATTGGCTACTTCAAAGTTGCACTGAAGTTGCCAGTGCTGGAGGCTACTTCACTGGTATTGGTATCGATTTCAAGAGGCTTAGGAGTTAGGACTAACAAGACTCTTTATTTAGGAATAATTGGACTCTTGTTTTCACCAAAATCTCTTCTGATTCTTGTTTAAGAGTAATGAGACTCTTGCTTTTGGATCTGGAGGAGTGCAATTTAATGTATAGAAATTACACGGTAAATTATGAATTTTTTATGATTATATAGATATCACATTTAATTATATAAATATTACACGATTATATGAATATCACATATGATTTGATGAACACCATACATAATTATATAAATATCACACATAAAGTTTAATGAATACGTTTTAGAACGACTAAAATGAAATTTTCCAAAAATCCTTTTTTAATAGACGATTACTTTTATCACTGTTAAATTCTTATAACTTTTAATTTGAATCGTAAAATATTTTCTTTACTCAAATTGCGCAGCCCCTTGATCAGACAGAAAAATAGAAGAGGTCCAGGTGGAGGGCTGTCTATAAGGAAGATGTTCTCAAGGATGGAGATGTTCTTCAATACTTTAAACACTAGAAGAGGAAGGCTACCTATAAGGAAGATATTCTTAAGAATAAGAGTTCTTCGGAACTGTGAACACTGGAATCTTCTTATTCTTCTTCTTCAGCTGTATTCCCATCCCTTGGTTTCTACAACCTCTTCATTCTCTGCCATTGCTAAATTTGCTATCTTTCTCTCCTTTAATGTGAATTCATAGTGAAGTCGCGGTGCCAGTGGCGACTTCTTTCTTGGACAACCCGGTTTTCATATCCGTAATTTTAACACGTTATCAAAAAATATAATACTTTTTTCATTTTTTAAAAAATAATATTTTAGTAAAAACTTTTCGACTTTTAGGTTTTAGTTTATTATCATAAAGATAAAATCTTAATTCCCTTTGATTCCACCATCTTACTATCTTTGATCTTTTGATTTTTGGAGGATATGATTTTTAAGACAATTTTACCATTTCTAAATGTGACAATTTTGGGACACTAAACAAAGTTTATTGATGATATTGAATTTATATTAACAAAACTATTAATGTTTTATAAATAAAATTTAGTTATATTAAGTTTTTGACAATTATTTTATTGTTAAAAACAAATGCTAAAATTGTCTTTACGGCATCATCCCCTTATGGGCTACTGAATGAAGAAGAAACCCCAAATTGTTTCCTATGTTTGACAAACAAGTAGTTCAAGGTGTTCCTTAAAAAGATTAAAAAAATAAAAATAAAAGTAGCTCAACTTGAGTTCATATTATTCACTCGTCATTTTTTATCTATCCATTTTAATCGATTCATAAGTTTTAAAAAAAATAAAATTTTTCGATTAATTAATTAACATTTCTTATTTTACCCTCAAAGAATCTCTCTTTATTAAGGAGTTATCAAATTTTAAAATTTTATGTGTGATAAGTATATTTAATTTATTTTTATTTTTCACTATAAATGTACAATACTTATTGTATTAAAGAGAAATATTTGTAAAAAAATAATAATTAATATCGTCTTAATTTACTAATAAGACAGATAAATTAAGATAAAATTCTTAATTAAAATGAATAGATAAAAGGGGATGGAGAAGATATTTGCTTGGATTATGTGCGTGTCCTAACTACTTAATAAGGCTTTGTTTGCTTCTCGCAGAAATTTTGCACAAAATCACACGAGTATTTTTACGATAAACAAATGAGATTGACGCCGACCTTTATCATAACTCTGTATGAGGAGTGGACGTCCTCATCCTTCTCGACTTCGTTCTTAGAGAACACTAATACGGCACGTAAACAAACACTCCCTCCGCCGTTTCCTGTTAAAAAAATAATAATAATAATAATAATAATTCTAATGGTGACCAACAATCCACACAGTTATGTGTGCGTTCAACTTGCAACCTGTTTCTTTCCCAATCCATCATGATCCATGATTCATTTATTTATATATTTATTTATTTTTCAGAAATTTTAAATTTTTTGTTTTAAAAATAAATTTGTCTTTCAATGAATTGAAGTAAGGAGAGGGGACCGCGTTCATACTAATTTATTAATCGAATGTGGGAGAATCCCTTATTGATTGTGCAGTCGGATTAATTTCCAAAATGAGAAAAAGTGAAAAAAAAAAATTAAGTTTTCTAAACAATTTTTTTTAATTTAAATAATTCATCATTCTTTAGAATTATTATTTATTTATAAAATGTCAGTTTTTAAAATAATTTAAAAATTTTCATGCTTCAAAAACTTTTTCCATATAAAGTTTCCAAGATAGTCAAATGAAAGATTTTTCATTAAAAAAACAATTCAAATAATTTATTATTTTTTAAAATTGTTATTTATTTATAAAATATTATATTATTTTTATTTACTTTAAATTTTTTTCTCATTTTAATTTTTTTTCAAAAAAAAACCAATTCAGTGACCCCGAAAATAAATGAATATAGTAGGCGGAGATGAGTCACAATTTACGTGGATGGGGAGAGTCATATTGGTTCAGATAATGAAAAGTTCTTGGATTTGCTAATTTATATTTTTCAACATCCTGACCAAAAAATAAAAACTAAAAATAAAATACAAATGAAAAAAATAGATTCCAAGAAATAAATTAAAATTAAAATTCAGTAAATCACTTTATTTAAGGAGGACAACTTATTTATTTTGTGCCTCGGTTTTTAGACAATGGTATATGCAATGCAAATGCAATGGCCAGTTGATCTGCGAAAATTCTAGTATGGATCTTGTCCGCGTGGATCATATATATTAAAAGATTATATTTTATATAGTAAAAATTACACGACATAACTTCTCAATAATTCAAAAGACCTACTTATTGACAGATCAGATCAAGTACAGTGAGCCTCAGAAGCCTTAAGGCAGGATGAGGAATGTCGAGCTCAAATATTACTCAATATCTTATCAAGGGATATGGTTGATTCTGGAAGAGGAACAATTTCCTGCATATATGGTGGTGCATCTGATAAAGGAAACATCAATCCTGCTATCTTTGATTATCCTTCTGTATCCTTGATTTATCCGTGATTGATTTTATCTCTTAATTTATGGCTAGTTTATGGCATCAATTGAGCCATATTCTGTGTAAACGAGTGCTATATATGCAGCACTCTTGTGTTGAGAAAAAGATAGACAGGGAATAAACAACTACAACACAACTTCTATCAATTCTATTTTTCGTCTTGGTATTAGAGCATTCTCGATCTCTTTGTCTCTTCATGACTTCTTTATCCCTCAATGTTGGTAACTTTGTTACTCTGAAACTCACACCATCCAACTATCCATTATGGCGTGAACAGGTATTAGGCTTAGCAGAAAGCCAAGACTTAATTCATCACCTCACCAAAGGAATTTCTATTCCATCAAAGTATACACCATTAAACTCAGACATCACAGACACAAACAATACCCCTTAACCACAGAGTTTCTTGCCTGGCAGAAATCCAACCGACTCCTTAGAGGTTGGATAATTGGCACTCTCTCTGAAGAAGCTCTTGGACTGGTCATAGGGCTAGAAACAGCATCTGCAGTTTGGGAAGCACTCAAAGAAGCCTATGCCCAAGACTCTCAAGAGCGTGAGTTCACACTCCGACAACAACTCACCTATTTGCGCAAAGAGGAAACCAAGACCATTGCTGACCATATACGAACATTTAAATGTTTATGTGATAATCTTGTTGCCATTGGCAAACCTGTTCCTGATCAAGAAAAAAAAAAAAAATTGTCTACTTACAAGCCTTGGTCCACAGTATGAAACCTTCACCACAACAATGTTGAAACCTCCAAGACCAACCTATCCAGAACTGATATCTCAACTGTAGAATTTGGATCATCGTCGGAACTGGTTCTCCAGTCAGTCTGAAGCCCCCTTTTCTAATCTCACCCCACACTTAGCTTTCTACGGGCAACACCAAAAACCACACCGACCACTTGCCTCTAGAGACCAACTCAGCACCTTTACTTCTACTGGTCGTGGCTTCCAAGCACAGCAATCTCATGATCAGCCCCAAGATTATTCCGATACTACTCATCAACAACGCAGACCACCACCACCTGGAGAACGCCGAATGACTGCTAAAGAAAGGGAATTGTATCGGGATACTACCTGTCAAATTTGTGACAGACGTGGACATATTGCTAAAATTTGCTGGTGGTTACCAAAGAAAGCATATCAAAATTCTGAACTACCACAAGCACTAGCTGCCCTCACATTGGATAACTCAGTCATCGACACAGAATGGACTTCAGACACAGGTGCATCAAACCATATGACTGGACAATAAGGTATGTTAACACATATTCATCAATATCATGGCACTGATTCTATCGTTATTGGCGATGGATCTTCCTTACCAATAACCGGTATTGGAAAGTCTGCCATCAAACAGAAACATCATGTGTTACCTCTTCATGATGTTCTCTTAGTACCTCAACTTAAGAAGAACTTACTTTCTATAAGTCAACTCACTTCTCAGTTTCCTGTTAATTGTGAATTCTCTGATGATAGTTTTTGTGTAAAGGCACGGAACACAGGTCATCCCCTCATCACAGGGACACGGAAGGGTAACTTATATGTCTTACCAAATGAGCCAGAGGCACATTTTTCTTACAGATTCAAATCAGGCTCTGCAAACATATGGCATCAGTGTTTAGGTCACCCTCAACTTTCCACCATTCCACTGTTAAAGAACAAAGGCCTCATTGACGTTGTAGGCTCGTCTAAAGTAGATCATTTATGTGATAGTTGTTAGTTAGGGAAGTTAAGTAAACTCCCCTTTGGTTTGTCTGCAAACTCCAGCTCTACTGCGTTTGAAAAGATACATTGTGATCTTTGGGGCCCTGCTCCAGTTTTATCTATTGGCAAGTTTCGCTTTTATGCCTGTTTAGTCGATGATTTTACCAAGTATACTTGGCTCATTCCTCTACACAACAAATCTGATTTCTTTGCTGCTTTTTTAGTTTTTGAACACTATGTTGAACGTTAGTTCAATAAGAAAATAAAAATATTTCATTCTGATGGTGGGGGTGAGTTTGTTAACTCTCGACTATCTTCTCATTTTCTGTCTACAGGCATTGTTCATCAGATTTCATGTCCTTATACTCCCGAACAAATAGGTATGGTTGAACGTCGTCATCGCATTATAAGAGAGTTGGGTATGACCATGTTATTTAACAGTCATGCACCACTATATCTATGGGTAGAAGCCTTTTCTACTGCTGTTTTTCTTCTCAATAGGTTACCATCATCTGCTCTTTAGTTTGATACTCCATATTTTATGTTGCATGGGCATCATCCAGACTATACCTCTCTTCGAGTGTTTGGCTCCAAATGCTTCCCATATACCTGGGACACAAAAAATACTAAGTTTGATCCTAAGACTGTTTTATGTGTTTTTGTGGGTTACAATGAAAAATACAAAGGCTACAAATGCTACCACCCTTCTAGTCGTAAAGTTATAATCTCACGTCATGTTGTTTTTGATGAAACTGTTTTCCCATTTAAATCTTCCACCTCTTCCCCTTCAAGTTCACATGTGGCTAATATTTTTTATGCTTGGTTACCTGCTCATCACTTTGTATCAGGATCATCTGCATCACAGGGACCAGTGTCTTCTTCTCTTCCTCCGTCTCACATTCCACTACCATCTGCTATGTCCACCCTTGCCCATGATACTTATTTGCCGCTAGCCTCAACTGACGGACTTGCTTCCCCTACACATACCCCAGGTCATGTTGAGTCCTCGTCTGCTTCCTTTCTTCCTGCTCCAGTTGTGACTGTAACAACCGACACTATCCCTGAGCCCATTGCCCAATCTGCTCCTGTTCTTCACCACATGACTACTCGTTCTAAGGATGGTATTGTCAAACCTAATCCTAAATATGCTCTGAGTGTTGTCTCTTCTCCCTCAATACCTCATGAACCAATGACAGTACACACAACCTTATCTCATCCCGGATGGAAAACTGCAATGAATGATGAACTTACTGCTCTTCATCACAATCAAACTTGGAGACTAGTCCCCCGCACTCCCGATATGCATGTCATTGGCTCCAAATGGGTCTTCAAGACTAAACTTAAACCGGATGGTACTTTAGATCGTCTCAAAGCTCGCCTTGTTGCCAAAGGCTATCATCAAATCAGTGGTCTTGATTACACAGAAACCTTTTCTCCTGTCATTCGTCCAGGTACCATTCGTCTCATTTTATCAGTTGCCCTTGTCAAACATTGGCCCATCCGACAGTTGGATGTCAAAAACGCATTCTTGCATGGTCATATTGTTGAAGATATATACATGGCACAACCTCCAGGTATGGCAGATGCTCGGTACCCAAATCATGTTTGTAAGCTTCAACGTGCTCTATAGGGCCTTAAACAAGCCCCCCGTGCTTGGTTTGACAGGCTTAGTGCTTTTCTTATCTCTTGTGGTTTTTCTTGTAGTCTTGCTGATCCCTCTCTTTTTGTTTGTCACTCCAGTCATGGTGTCCTTGTTTTGCTTGTGTATGTCGATGACATGCTTCTTACAGGGTCTTCTTCTACACTGGTCACTTCGTTTATTCATCGCTTAAGCCATGAGTTCTCAATGAAGAACCTTAGGCCTGTTCATCATTTTCTTAGTGTTGTGATCTCCCCTACATCCAGTGGGCTTCACCTCTCCCAGTCACATTACGCACTTGGTATCCTTGACCGGGCTCGCATGTTGGATTGCAAACCTCTGTCTACCCCGTTGGATATCAAGTTGAAGCCTCCTGAGAGTGCTCCTCCTCTTGCTAATCCTAGCTCTTACCGTGGCATCGTTGGTGCTCTTCAGTATCTCACCCTTACGCGACCTGATCTCTCCTACAGTGTGAATTATGTCTCCCAATTCATGCCGGCTCCTACAGTTGCTCACCTCAAGATAGTCCATCGCATCCTTCGGTACCTCAAAGGCACACTCTCCACCGGTTTACACCTCACCTCTGCTACCTCGCTTACTTTGTCTGCCTTTTCTTATGCTGATTGGGCGGGGTGCCCTACTACACGCCGCTCCACTACTGGCTACTGTACCTTTCTTGGGTCCAATATCATCTCCTGGTGTGCTAAGAAGCAAACTACCATCTCCCGCTCCAGCACCGAAGCTGAGTATCGTGCTATGGCTCATACTGCTACTGAACTCACTTGGCTTTCTTACCTTCTCCGTGACCTTCACGTCTCTACTCCCTCGGTACCCACTCTTTACTGTGATAACATCAGTGCTCTTCACTTGACTATTAATCTAGTTCTTCATGCTCGAAGTAAACATATCGAATTGGACTACCATTTTGTCCGTGAAAGCGTTGCTCTTGGGCTTCTTATCACCAACTATGTGTCTACACCTAATCAGGTTGCTGATCTATTTACCAAATCAGTCCCAAAAACTACTCTTGCTTGCTTTTGTCCCAAATTGTGCCTTCAGTCCTGGCTCAGTTTGCGGGAGGGTATTGACAGATCAGATCAAGTACAGTGAGCCTCAGAAGCCTTAAGGCAGGATGAGGAATGTCGTGCTCAAATATTACTCAATATCTCGTCAAGGGATATGGCTGATTCTGGAAGATGAACAATTTCCTGCATATATGGTGGTGCATCTGATAAAGGAAACATCAATCCTGCTATATCTTTGATTATCCTTCTGTATCCTTGATTTTATCCTTGATTGATTTTATCTCTTAATTTATGGCTAGTTTATGGCATCAATTGAGCCATATTCTGTGTAAATGAGTGCTATATATTCAGCACTCTTGTGTTGAGGAAAAGATAGACAGGGAATAAACAACTACAACACAGTTTCTATCAATTCTATTTTTCGTCTCTACTGTCTATATAAGAAAGTACCGTAATAAAATTATTTAATTTTAAAAAAAAAGTCAGATATTGCCTATTTCCTCATCCTCTGAAAGTCTTCTAAACAAATTTAAGAATGGCAAATCAGTAGACAGGTCGGAAATTGGAAAATTTATTAAAAAATTTAATGCCGCCTTATACTTCCTCATTTGCATGATAACAAAATTACAACCCCTCCCCCCTCCCCCCCCCCCACTCTCTAACCACATTTCCTTTGGTCTTCGTCTTCTTCATCTCGGACTACTTTTCTTTGGTCAAATTTGGGCTTCAGCGTCTGTCGAAGCTTGGATCTTAGTTAAAGATCCTTTCTTTTTGAATGTTTTTGGTATTCTCACCCCTTTTTTGGTCTCAAACTACAAAATCTCTCTTCTTTAGCTTTCTTTTTCCAGAGCCACATCTCTTCGGCCTGTATTCTATGTTATCTTCCTTGTGCTTGTTTTTTTCCTTGTGTTTGTTGTTAATCTTTTACCCAAAAATTATTTTGGGTCCTTCCTTCACTTCTCAGACAATTTTCAAGATCACTTATACACCCAGAGTCTTTCAAATTACTGTTCACGGATCTAGGTAGATTTGGTCTGTACAGACCATTGTTGCTCGCGGTTGCTATTAAATTAGTTAAGAAGAGAGTTTTTATGTGTGTTTGTCTTTATATTATGTATTATAGTGTATCTCCGGGGTGAGATTTTTTTCTGTTACCAGGATATTACTATCTTATTGTGTAACTCGTTCTTTCTTTACGAATAAAACTCTTATTTAGCAACCAAAAAAAAAAAAAAAAAAATCCAACTAGGCTCCAATTGAAAATTATTGAGAGAAAAAAACTACAGAAAAAATATTAAATTTATAATAAAATAATAAAGTTTTATAAGAAAACTCTAAACAATAAATAAAATATAAAAATATAACATCAATCGTAATAAAATGCAATAAATTATATAAATATAAGAGTACTTCAATTGTTATATGAGAAATATGTAAAAATCAAAGTATATTCATATTATACTTTAAGTATGTATAATAAGATTGATCCCTACTTTTTTTAATAACAAAATAATTGAGTAAATTGACCTAGACGTTTGGGGGAAATATCCACCTCTAGATCAATATATTCTATGAAACTGAAAACGAGGAATTGAAATAAATTTAGAAATAAATTTTTTATCATTTATTGATAACAAAATAATTGAGTAAATTTATTGATTAAAATCTTTTATCATTTTTATTTTATTTAGAAATAAATTTATTGATAACAAAATAATTGAGTAAATTGATCTAGACGTTTGGGGGAAATATCCACCTCTAGATCAATATATTCTTTGAAACTGAAAACGAGGAATTGAATTTTATTGATCATTTGCAGTTATTATTACAAAATTTTAAATTTTAATAATATATTTGACAATTCAAATTGAGTAAAATTGACTATTGTGGAATGCTAGTGTTTGTGTAGATTTATCTTCTGTTTTTATCATGATTAAAATCTTTTACCATTTTTATTTTATTTAGAAATAAATTTATTGACAACATGTCTTCAAATTAAAGTCAGATTAGTACGTTATAAAATATTAATACTAATCCCAATACTTTATCTAGTTCAGTCCTAAAATTTTTATTTGATATTTTCCAAATATATAAAAGGTATTTTTTATTATAACACTGATTTTTTTGTTTTATAAATTTTATCAACCCTTTGATAAGAATTATTACTCTTCTTTTTTCTTTATCAAAATCATTCCATTAAAAATTAAAATAACTTCTACTCAACCTTTGCCTATCCCTCTATTTGCCACCCAGGAATTCACCTCTGTCTTGTCCTTTTCAACTAAAGTTATGCCCATCATGTTGATTTGGTTCATCCGTTTTCTTTTTTTTTTTTTTTAATTTTTTTTATCTCTGCTTTCACATTTTTTAAAAAAATCTATTTGCCTTACAACACCTCTTCTAGAGTACCAATCCTTGCTGGTCTGGAGTGGCATCGAGAACCGCCTTCTTGATGTGAAACTCGACATTCATGGACCTAAGAATTTTCAACAACCTAAGACTCGTTAGTCATTCTACCTTATGCTACTAGAAACATCACGAATTTTACCAAAATAGTCTTTAATTGTCTTTAATTGGTGTTTCACGTTCTATTTCGCTCTGTTTAAATTTACCAGAATGGCCCGTGCTTCTCCTTTTTTTTGATTTTGCATGTGATTTTTCTACCTGTATGTATTGTCACTGTCACTCTGTTGTTAATATGACGCCGGGCAACAATATTCACGTGTTTGCTCTTTTCAAAAAGTAGTTTTTTTTTTTTGTTATCAAATGAATATTGATAGGAAGTTATTCAATATATATATGAATTGCAAAATATTCTTAGATGACACGTGCAGATTAATCTTTATAGTGACATATAGAAATTTACATGTAAGTATAGTTAGAATATAATTGACTCTGTATTCGAGTGTATACAATGAACCCTCATAATGCATGCGTATCAAAATACACATTAAACTAAAATTTTTAATAATATTAATATTCCAATGACTAAGTTGATTGAGAAAAATCTCTATCTAGGCACACCATAATTTAATGGGTTAACTGAAAAAAAAACACAATGTACTCTATGACCATTCTCAGTTTACTCCTTACAAAAATAATTGTTTCAATGTGCCCCCTTCCTTCTTAACTCCATGATCAATTTAACATATAAGAAATTAAATTTTCAATAATTTATATGAAATACCAGAGTCCCTTAACATCATCTCCCTCAAACCAATACCCTAGCTACCTCGCCACCATCGTGCTACCACTGCCTTCATCTTCCTCCTCTGATCCTCTCTCATCTCTGCCATACCTACAACCCTAGCCACTACTGCTTCATTCATCCTTTTTCCTTTTCCTCTTCATTATTGCTACCACTGCCTTCTTCTTCCTCCTCTCTTGTCTCTGCCACACCACAAACCCTAGCCACCATAGTTGCCGACACACTCATTCTTCTTCCTCTTCCCCCGCCATTAGTACCGCTATTGCCACTGCCTTCTTTTTTTTTTCCGCTTTCATCTCTGCAACACCTTCCCCTTCTTCCTGGCTTTGTCACTTCCTCTTTCTTCTTCTTCTTCCCTCTACTACCACCACATCTTTTATCTTCCCGAACTCCTTACAATCCATCTTCTTCACCACCCCTTGATTCCCACTTTCTTCTTCTTTTTCCTTATTTCTTCCCCTTCTGTTCCACCATGAGATTCCACCTCTCTTCCTCTTTGTTTTCTTTCCTCCACCTCCACTTTCTCCTTCTGCTGCCCTTCATGTCTTCTTTCCTCTCCCTTTGCCTTGATTTCGGCATTATCCACTGGAATATCCACTAATTCCAGTCTCTTCTTCTTTTCTATCGACTCCCTTTCACCTTGCGATTCCTTTTCTTTTGCAAATCTCACCTCCTATCATTTACAGCTAAAGCAACAAGAATTTTCACTGGAAATTTCTTACTGGCCTTAAGGCCTAGTCCAATTAACTTTTCTATTTGGGTTTAAGATGGAGAAGAGAGGGAGGTAGTTGTGAGGAAGGGAGTAGCGGCAGTGGCAGAGTAGAAGAAAAGAAAAGAAGAAGGAGAGAGGGGAAGAGGCTGAAAAGTCTTAGAGAGGGGGTGAATAAGGTTTTTGGCAAATTTAAAACACTATTTTAAAAAAAGAACTAATTTTCGAAATGCTCTTTTTGTTTTACAGATAGAGGTATTTACAAGTTATGCAAAGAAGAGTTTTGAACAGCTTTAAGAAGTCATCTAGGATCTTAAGGACATGAGATAAGAGATGTGCAATCAATACAAGTATAAAGATGGGTTGGTGAGAATCATAAAGATTTCTTTTGAATGATTAAAAATTATGTTCAAAGAGATTCGCAAGCTGATAGGAATAAATGCAAGGAAGATGAATAAGAGATTTATAGTGGTTTGATCCTCAAAGATCTATATCCACTACTTTAAGCCCACACTTAAAGATTTTAAATCATATCTCTATAAACTCAATCAGCTCAATGGTGTTTATCTACATCAATTACACAAGAGGATCATCATACTTGGTTTTACCAAAACCTTTCAACCATCTTCAAATCAAGCCTCATCCCAAATGAGTTTTACACCACAATCTTGATATACAAAAAGGATTATAGGAATGAAAAGGAGATAGCTCACACTTTTGAGCAAATGTGCAAAAAAAATGAGCACCAACAACCTTTACCTTTTGAAGCAATTAGATTTCACGTTGAAGCACTAATAAAAAGGGAGATTTTTGTATTATAAAGTGTAAGAGTGTTTTTTAGAAAGATAGGACAAAAATATTCTTCAAAATCAAGTTTTAAAAGCTTTTATAGAAGCACAAAATAGGATACCAACAGCTAGAAACAACTAGTTTCTCACTGTCAGGTTTTCCAGAGTTTTAGACTCAAGGATCGAACGAGTGTGCATTCAAAAGGTAAGTTCAAAATGATACTTTTCTAGACAGAAATATTTTGACATTGTTCATAGAGTTTTGAATGAAGCTTTTGGATACAGAGCCATCCAAATTACTCAATCTAAAATTCTGAAGATTTAATACTTTGAAATCTTTTTACTTGTGTGCTTCAAGGTAGAAATAAATTGAATAATAAGGTAAAGAAGACATAGGAATTTACACAATATACCTTAACAAACGATTCATAGTCTAAAGTGCTTTCACAAAGACTTCATGATCTTACAAGCTCTTAGGTCGAAGTTGTACTTGATCAATCACCACTTTCGATTCTATTTCCTTAAGAGCTACTTAGCAATCTTATTTGCATGCTTTGAAAGAATTGGGGTCAGACATGTGCTATCACATGTAAGTCACACAAGTTAATCCTCATCAATGTTTGTCATAAGTTAAAACACAGGAGAATGCCTTAGGGCTAATAATCTCTCCCTTTTTTAGTGAAGACAAACTTGATGAGATTGTGATATAAAAATAATAATATATACAGTACAGATATGTTAGACCGAGAGAAATAAGAATATTTTTCATTGAAATGCAATATCTCATTATAGGACTCAAACAGTCTTTATGAGATTAAGATAGAAAATTTAAAGCATATATTCATAAACATGGCTCAACGAGCCTATAGCCCAACCTACTTCTTTATCCTCCTTTCTTCCATCACATAACTATTCCACAAGAGAATAGCCGCATATAGTAGTTACATAAGAAATGTATAGATATATACACAAGGAGGTATAAATCATAAGATGTAATGCTCCCCCTTAATATGTGCCTGTATGAACATAAGATTTAAAGCCATGAAGTGCGTTTTGAGAGTAATAAATGATTCCAAAAGTGTGAACTTCCAAAACATGCAACCAAAATAGGATAACATTAGACAGAAGCTAGCCTTTTAAGAATTCGTTTTTAGACTGGACTTTTGGATTGAAGAAATGTGAGTCCAAAACTCCCCTTGTGTATGTGCAGGGTAGAAAAAAAATGAAATTTCACAAAGATGGATCAGAGGTTTTTAACCCAACCTAGTTTTCTCAAGATATTTCAGACACAAGGAAATTTTTTGAGCAATCAACCAAAAATTATAAGTATAAATATCTTCATCATCCAATTTTTTGATAGAGTGCAAATCTCAGCCAAACAAATCATTCAACCAACCAAATCTCATTTAGTTAAAGTACACACTTTAGTCTCCTTTGTTCATAACAGCAACAACATCTCAACATAGTCTTCATCAAATCACCTAATTCTTCATAGTCTGTAGTGGTAAAATATGATCATAAACAGTTATAATTACAAGCCATACTTATAAGAGTAGTAAAAGAACAGTAAAAAATTGCACAACACACTGTTTAAGCAACCCAAACCCCATCACTGTTATTTCATAGAATCACAAGCTTCTTAAGAAATATTCAGTTTCCACATACAAGTGTTTCTCAGTCCATAACATAATCTCCATAACCAACCTCATCAGTTCACCATAACTAACAATGCCTATTCATTTCATAATCCATACCATCATTTTTCTTCCATTTTGTTATCAATCAAAATGCAAACAGAAGAAGAGAATAAAGAGATGCAGAATAGATATATATTAGCAGATAGATTAGCAGAAATGCAAAATTAAATTGTTCAAGTACTAGAGTAGAAATTATAAAGGGAATTGTTAATGAGAAAGCAATAAAAATTGTTTAAGCATAAGGAAAACTCTGGAAGCAGCTCACATAAATAGCCAATCACGGAATGTGAATTGTTTCTGAATTAGACCCAGCACCCTTTTTGAATGCTGTCCAGTAATTTGGCTGGACTTTCTTTTCACCACCATATACTTGTGTCGTTTACCATATGAACTTCTAGCTATGGCGGGCTTGGCAGCAGGTACCTCAGTAGGGGCAACACAAACTGGAACATCGACCTCCTTTTCTTTGGCCTCCTTACTTTCTACTGATTTCTCTGTTTCCTTTTTCAGACTTCGTTGCATGTCTTGTTCAGGCTATTTACTAGTTCCATCTTCATCATGTACCATGTAGAAAGGCAGTGCCTTTGACAGTCATGTGGTCTGGAGAGGAAGCTTCATAAACCTGAATTCCCCCAGTGGTCGGTCTCACATTCTTTTCCTCAATTCTGCTTACTTTGGTTCCTAAGTTTTGCAATTCTATAGAGACTTCAGCCCGAAAGCCATCAAACTTTTCAGCTAAGTTGTTCAATGCAGTGAGAATGTCTTGAGTTAGATTGCTCTCCTCCATCTTTTGTTTTCATTCTTCTCCTATCTCTGATTTCTATTTCTTTCCCGATTGCCCAGCAAGTGCAGTTTTTTTTCCTTCCCCCTTGATTTTTAACACATTTTCTTTTTTTTCATCCGATAGATCTCTGAGTAAAACCCACTCTCTATTGACTTGAACAAAGCCTATTCTTTCAAATGATTCCATGTTATACACATTTGTCTACAGCTGACCAGGCCCATACTTATTTAGATCCACATTAAAGTGCCAGAATACTTTAGTCAGAAGATTACCATACGGGAGTACCTCATGAGATGTGTTCCTTGACTATATCATTAGCTTTATCGCAAAAAATTCAAAGCTGATTTATCGACCTTCAGAAAGAGCCATCATTAGTATCATTTGCATGATACTTACTGAAGTTTTGTGCCCAAAACTTGGGGCAACCATGGTCGACACCATATAGTGTAAGACCCTTGCAACACCGTTCAACCATTTAGAGTTTCTGTCACTTGAGTTCTTGAAACTCTTCCCACCAGAGAATCTTTTCTCAAATTTTCCTAAATAAAAAAGGTCTGTCCCTTCAGGAAATTTGTTCATCTCGAAAAAATTGAATCCCTCCATCTCACTCTAACAATTTGGTTTAACAGTCAACAGTCAAACTCTATATTCACATATCCTACTCCGGTGCTATACCAATGTACCATGAAACCTCCCCCAGTCTTCTCAAGTCGTTCCTTTATAGCCTGTATAGTCTGCATCACCAGAAAATGTCCGAAAAATTGACAATGCCCACTAGTATTTTTTTCACTCAACTTTACAACCTGCATAGTCTACATCAGTGTAGCCTATAAGATCAAAGGAGTTGGTACGAGGATACCATAAACCATAATCATATGTTCCAATCAAATATCTAAGGATGCGTTTCACACGCATAAGCGAGATTCTTTCGGACATGATTGAAATCTAATGTAAAGATAGACTGAAAACATAATATCTGGTCAGTTAGCAGTAAGATATAGCAAATTCCCAATCATACCTTTGTATTTTGATTCGTCCACTTTCTTACCATTTTCATCCTTGTCAAGCTTTAGAGAAGTGCTCATAGGTGTACTGATTTCTTTGGCTTCGTTCATACCAAACCTCTTGAGTAGTTTCTTAGCCTACTTAGCTTGATTTAGAAAGATTCTATCATTGGTTTGTTTAATTTGCAATTCGAGGAAGAAGTTGAGTTCTCTCATCATGCTCATTTAGAATTCTTGCTGCATAGTCTTGGCAAACATCTTACACAAGGATTCATTAGTAGTACAAAAAATGATATCATCAACATAAATTTGGACAATGAGAAGATCGTCAGAATTTTCTGATTTAATATACAATGTAGTGTCAATCAAGCTCTTGAAAAGCCCTTTTAAGAGTAAAAATCCACTAAGTTTTTCATACCAAACTCGTGGTGCTTGTTTTAAACCATAAAGAGCCCTTGAAAGTTTGAAAACATGATTTAGAAAGTACTCATGAATAAAACCTGGAGGTTATTCTACATATACTTCTTCTCCAATAAAACTATTTAAAAATGGACTTTTAACATCCATTTGATAAAGCATGAAATTTTTTAAGGATGTAAAGGCTAGTAATATTCTAATGGACTCTAATCGAGCAATGGGAGCAAATGTCTCGTCATAGTCAATGCCCTCTTCTTGATTGAATTCTTGGACAACAAGTCTAGCTGTATTTCTAATCACCACTCCATGTTCATCAAGTTTGTTTCTGAAAACCCACTTGGTACCAATGCCCGGATGATCAAGTGGTCTAAGAACGAGTTTTCAAACTTGATTTCTCTCAAATTGGTTCAGCTCTTCTTACATAGCTAGGATCCAAAAATCATTATGCAAGGCCACATCAATACAATTAGGTTCAATACTTGAAAGCAAAGCAAAATTGTCTACAAAGTACCGTCTAATTTTGACCCCACAGCTAGGATCACTAAGAATTTTCTCTTTTGGATAACCAGTTTTGTACTTCTAATCTTTTGGTAGCCCTTGATCAGTCTGCTCTTCAGTTTCTTGCTTACTTTGTTCAGCTTGTTGTTCTTCCAATTCTTCTTCTTTGGCGAATGTCAAGCTATGGAGCTTTGTGCCATTCTTTACCTTTTTTCTTTTGAAATCCCTACATCATCATCATCATCTTTTCTTGATGTACAAATATTAGATTCATCAAAGACTGTTGAAAAATTTGCCCTTTAGACTAGTTTTCTGATGTAATTATCGAATTTATTAATAAAAAAATTTATTCTCAAAATTCATTTGTGAATTTATATTTTATTTGTGCACAATTTTCGTTTGAAAATGACCCATTGTGTATAAGTAAGTGATCCGTGTGAATGGTGATCTTTCATAGTAAGGTATGGATCACGGATTACTTAACACATAAATGTTTGTTCTTAACTGATTGATGATAATAGGAATCTCATCATGTTTAGGCTATTGTGTTATGAATTTCAAATGGGAAAAGGCTTACCTTTAGCTAGTGTGTAGTCCACTCACTTTATAGTATGAGCGTATTTCGAATACGTATAACAGGACCTGTAATAGTGGTTTCTAAAATTACTATTTAGAATAAACTCAGACTATTACTGCTACTACATGGAATAATACTTTACCACTTGAGTATGAGTTGGTAGTCTAACGAAGCTAAAAGTATATGCTTTGATATGCTGTAGTTGAGATTCTTTCGTAGAGCCGATATACTTATATGTCGGGTATATGTGACTAGTTAGTTAAGATAGATTTGTACAAGATAGCTTCTAGCTATATCATCCCTTGTGACTATTCAAATGATTTGATTATTCAAGGCCCTGGGGAACATGACTTGGATGTTTACATTAAGGTAGTTCCCTTAGAAAGTGAAAATATTCCAAGAGTCATGGATCATTGGACTAGAGGTCTAAGAATGATAGATATCTATTAGAGAGGTGTTAGCACACTCCTCCTCTCTAAATGTACGGCGATGCGTAAAGAGGTCTTTTAGTCATTACACTTGTAGGTCGAAGACTTTGCTAACGCAGCATTATCTTTAGGGTCAATATTTCCTTATGGTGATATTAGAAAATATTTAAAATACAAAATATAGCTATTTATATAGCGGGGATATTTTGGTCATTTTAGTAGCCAAGGCGATGTGCCTTTTGGTCCCCGGAATAGCCTTTAATTCCTGACAAATTTGGGTTAAGGAATTGGTCTTGATAATTATGGATTTTATTGTGTTTTATTTAAGTAGTCTAATTTATTATTGGACTAAAAAAATAAAAGGCCCGAGAGAGAGTATATATTTTATCTAATTTAATTAGTTAATTAATTATTCAGGGCCCAATACTCGGATTGAATAATTAAAAAATTAATCTAGATATAAATTAGATAAAAGGTCTAATATTTTATACTGGTCTATTTGGACTTATTAATTATTTATTAGACTATTTAATGAAGCCCAGAAAATAAATAATTGAGACATATTATTTATGAGTATTCAAGTACAAGAATAAATAATTTTATCTAACCCAATGAATAAGACCAAGGGTAAAATAAAATTTTAAAAAATATTAAATTAATTAATTAATTAATAAAAAATAACACGGGATGGATCTCATGTTGTTTTGCGTGAGAGATAACAAAAAGTATGGGGCTTTTTGTTTGACTCTCTCTCTCTCTCTCTCTCTCTCTCTCGGTGTGTGCGTGAAAAGGAAATCAAGACAAAATAAATGTGGAAAGCTAAGTCTGTGAATGAAATACAGAGGCTATACAGAAGCATTCACTAGGAAAAACTAAGGAGCAAACCCAATTTTGTGAGTTTCACCGGCAGAGGAAAACGTATCATTTCGAAAGCTTAAAAGCTTCGCTTGAATGAGATGAAGTCGTCATTTATAAGGATGTGATCTAGTAGTTTCAAGCATCATAGTACAAACATCTTCTTCAGTACCAATAAAGTCATTCAAACACAGAAGTAAATTTTTCGTTCTGTAAGCATGCTTTAGGTTTGATTATTTTTTCCATTTTCATCATTCATGTGGTATTAGAGCTATGGTTTGGCAAATGTAAGAAGCATGCTAGGCTTAACTAAAACAAAAAAAATATTTATTTTGGATATTTTCTGTAAACCTTCGTGTTTCTGGTATGGGATAGTCTCTGTGTAAGTTTCGGGAGTGGAAGCATTAGAACACTATAATTTATTGCTTTCTTAGATGAAACATGTAAGCCCACTGTTTTTAAGGGTATAGGAGCTTGTTGAGTGGCTTTTACATGCTGTCTGGACGAAAGAATCAGAAGAAGAACTGAAAAATTGCAGAAAAATTTGGAGAAGATGAGCCAAGCCAAGCCGAGCTGAACAGCCTGCCCAAGATGTAAATAGAGCCGCCGAACCTCAGTTTGGAGCCGCAACCGCTCCAGATGGCGAGGAAAGCTTCCTCACGGCACACGAGGAAGCCTTCCTCGTGGAAGAGCCTCTTCCGCGAGGCCAATTTTGGTCAATAATTTTGACCGAGCTTGGCGGGTTGTGGGCAGCTCATCTAGCTGGGTTGTAGGCAGCCGCCTGGATCGCGGCTCGTGGGTTTTTCCATAGTCCATGATCCAGTATGGTGGATGCACTGGACCATTAATAAAAAAATTATTTTTTATTTTTTATTTTTTTTATTCCCATACCAGACGAAGTTATTTTTATTGCAATAGATAATATTCTTTGAATATTTTGCATAAAAAAAGTAAAGAAAATTTAGGATGAAATAAGACCATTAATTAATTAATGTGTTTAATTCTATTATTTGGATACTTAAGTTAAAAGAATAGAAAAGTATGAAAACATTTATAATTTTCTAGTATGCCTATTTCTTTTTATATCCAATATGGCATTTTTTGAAAGACCAAAGTCTTTGGGAATTTTTGACAAAGAAAAATATATATTTTTTAAATCAAATGGTTAATTTTAATTCGAATTAAAATTAATTCTAGGTTATTTTCTCAAAGGATTTTATTCTTGACAAAAGCAAAATATTTTGGATTTAGATATTTTTGTGAATTAAAATAGAAAACCATTTTGATTGAATTTTAACAAGAAAAAATTGTTTTTGTCAAATTAAACTTGAGATCAAAATGTCTCGAAAGTTTTATTAGAAATTTTTAAAATTATTAAGTTTATTAACTTAAATAAAATTAATCCATGAAAAATTTCTCAAAGGATATAAACCTTGATATAGAAATTTTTATGGGTTTCGATATTTTATTTTTGAGTTAAAAGAAAACTTAATTGAAATTTTCAAAAGATATTTTCCAAGTAAACCCTTATTTTAAAATTCTAAGTGGGAGAGGGGTTCCAACGGTCCCATGACTTCCATCACGATCCTCATTAGAGATCGTGGATCCTCTCGTGTCACCCTGGGAGTGAATCCGTATAGGATGGGGATACCACAAAGATCTAAAACTAATGATGGATGTAATTAATAACTCGGGACACGTGCTATGATCGGTCAGCCCATGTTAGAGGTTATAGTGCTAGGAATGTCCATAGAAAATGAGAAGAAACGGTCATCTCACAGTGGAGTTATCTTCTAGATCATTACCTAGAAGGAAAATTAATTTGTGGTGGTTAATACACTTAGTTTAGGAAATTGTTAATCTTTTCAAGAAGCTATGTCAGTTTTTTTAAGAGCTAAATTAATCATATTAAAGATAATAGTGATAGGGTTAACTATTATCGGATATAATATAAGGATAAAGTCACAAATTATTTTATTTTTCACAAATTGAATTTTTTTTATTTTTTATTTTTCAGAAATGATTGGTGGAGGTTTTTTTAGTCATTTGGCCATTAATCTCCGTGAGAATAAGCTAACAGGTCTAAATTATGTGGACTAGAAAAGAAACTTAGACATAATACTCACTATTGAGGAGTATAAGTATGTCCTCTTTGACACATGCCCTGTTATCGGGGAGAGTTCCACCGCTGAGGAGCGAGAGGCCAAGAAAACATGGAAGAAGACTAATGAGATGGCTTGATGCTACATGTTGGCCTCCATGTCTAATGTGCTCTAGTCTAAACATGAGCACATGGCCACTGCATACGACATTAGCCAATCATTAGCCATGATGTTTGCAGATAAGATCTAGCCCGCAAGGCAAGAGGCTCTTAGAACGATCATCAACACTAAGATGGTTGAGGGAGTAGTCAGAGAGCATATACTCAAGATGATTGCTACTTTCGAGGAAATAGAAGTTTTAGGGGCTATAATTGACCCCAAGAGCTAAGTGGACATGGTTCTTGAATCTTTTCCGGGCTCTTTTATTTAGTTTAAGTTAAATTATAACATGAACAAGTTAAATATAAGTTTAACAGAGTTAATAAAAGAGCTCTAGGTGACAAAGAAGGTCATGAAGCCACAGTTCAAGGCTATGATTGCTAGGACTTTTTCTTTTAGAATTGGGCCCAAGTCCAAGAAGTTCAAGAAGAAGAAGAGAAATGCACCGGCCTAACCCAAGAGCTAGCCCAACAAGCCCAAAGGCAAATACTTCAAGTGCGGGCAGAAGGGACACTGGAAAAAGGAGTGTTCAGAATTTCAAGCCAAGAAAAACCTTACAGGTATTATTCTCTATCTAGAGTCAATTTCAATGGTTGGATGACCTTCCACTTGGATTGTAGATTCTTGTGCCACTAATTATATCTGTAACTCTTTGCAAGAGTTTAGGAAGATAAGAAGACTCCAGAAGGGCGAGCATGGACTACGAGTAGGAAATAGAGCATGAATATGGGCCCTTGCAGTGGGAGAGTTGGATCTTTTTTTTTTATTATAATAAAGTAGTTATTTTGAAAGATATTTTGTATGTATCTAGTTTTAGATAGAATTTGATTTCAGTTGCAAAGCTAATAAATCATGAATATTTTGTTTTTTTTCCATTCTAGTGTTACTATCAGTAGAAATGTAGAAGTTTTATATACAGGGCACATGTATGGAAACTTATTCTTTTTAAATCCTACAAACAATAAAATAAATAATGCTCAATCTGAACCTTTAAGTAAGAAGAGAAATCCATATCTTTGGCATCTAAGGTTGGGTCATATTAACTCAACCAGGATTCAGAAGTTAATCCATGATGGGCCCTTGGGCTCATTAAAATTGAAAAGTTGGCCTTAGTGTGAATTCTACCTTATGGGAAAAATGACCAAAAGGTCGTTCACCCAAAAGGCTGATAGAGCCAAGGAGATATTGTGACTTGTTCATACTGATGTGTGTGGTCTTTTATCTACACAAACTAGAGGGGGTTATCAGTACTTCATCACTTTCACGGATGATTGTACAGGGTTTGGTTATATCTACTTGATGAGGTACAAGTTTGACTCTTTTGACAAGTTCAAAGAGTTTAAGGCTGAAGTGGAGTGTCAGACAGGTAAACTGATCAAAACCTTACGATCGGATCGTAGTAGAGAGTACCTCCTCGGTGAGTTCAAGGATTACATGGTATATAATGGGATAGTATCCCAACTCTCTGTACCGGGTACACCCCAACAGAATGGAGTTGCTGAGAAAATGAATAGGACATTAATGGAAATGGTCCGAAGTATGATATTTCATGCTACTCTTCCGGTCTCTTTTTGGGTATATGCCTTGGAAACAGCGGCATATATTCTGAACTTGGTACCTTCCAAGTCAATACCTAAGACGCCCTATGAGATGTGGACTGGGCATAAGCCAAGTCTAAATCATCTCAGGATATGAGGCTGTCCAGCTTATGTACTGATCAAGGGAGACAAGCTTGAACTAAGATCAAAATTATGCTAATTTGTTGGGTATCCAAAAGGGACAAAATGAGGTTACTTTTATCATCATAGAGAATAGAAAGTACTGGTAAGTACTAATGCTAGATACTTAGAGGATGATCAAGGTACTTCCACTAAAGATTTAACAAAGTTGGAACTTGAGAAAAAGTTATCTTCGGAATCAACTTCTTCAGACTCGATTATAGAATAAGAATAGGCACAACCTCAAGAACCTATACAAACGGAGCTTCGTCGTAGTGGGAGGATATTTAGAATTCCAGAAAGATGGATAGAATAGGCTTTTGAGTTGGTTTCTGACCATCAGGAACAAGATCTCACTAGATACGAGGAGGCTATTGTTGATGCCGATGTAGATCTACAACATGAAGTAATGAAAGCTGAGATTGAGTCTATGTACTTCAATCAGGTTTGTGATCTTGTAACTTCACCTAAAGGGATAAAACCCATTGGGTGTAAGTGGCTATACAGGAGGAAGAAGGGAGCGGATGGGAAAGTAGAAACCTTCAAAGCTAGGCTTGTGGTGAAAGGGTATACTCAGAAAGAGGGAATAGATTATGAGAAAATCTTTTCCCCGGTGGCCATGCTTAAGTTCATCTGTATCCTCCTTGCCATTGCATATCATTTCAACTATGAGATATGGTAAATAGATGTCAAGACGACATTTCTTAATGGCCAGCTTAATGAAAACATCTATATGTCCCAACCGAAAGGTTTTATTGCTAAAAGCTAGGAACATATGATTTGCAAACTTAAAAAGTTCATTTATGGACTTAAGCAGGTATCTAGAATATGGAACATTCATTTTGACGAGATTGTAAAGTCTTACGGTTTCATTCAAAACGAGGATGAACCATACGTGTATAGGAAATTGGAAGGTATAAACGTGATTTTTCTTATCTTATATATAGATGACATTCTACTCATTAGGAATGATGTAGGAACATTGTCATCTACTAAGGTTTGACTATCTAGCCAATTTAGTATGGACTTAGGAGAAGCCAGTTACTTTATCAGAATTAAGCTTCTTAGAAATAGGAAGCAGAGAATACTAGGATTATTCCAAACGATATACATTGAGAAGATGCTGGTCAAGTTTGGCATGGATTTATACATGGGAGTTCTAATCCCTTGTAGACATTGGTTATCTTTTTGTTTTAAGGATGTCTTAAGTCTCAAGAGAAAAAAGATAGGATGAGTAGGATTTCCTACGCTTCGGCTGTGAGAAGTCTCATGTACGCCATGCTGTGCACTAGGGCAAATATCTACTTTGTCATAGACTTAGTTAGCAGATATCAGTCAAACCCTGGGGAGGTTCATTGGCAAGCTGTAAAGTATATTCTCAAGTACCTCAATGGTACGAAAGATTATATGCTGGTTTACAGGGTTGACAACTTGATTCCTATTGGATACACAGACTCAGATTTCCAGACAGATAAAGATGAGAGAAAATCTACTAGTGGATGTGTTTTCACTTTGTCTGGAGGTGCTGTTTTATGGAAGAGTATCAAATAATCTTGTATTACTGACTCAACTATAGAAGCTAAGTATGTGGCAGCTTCGGAAGCATCCAAGGAAGCAGTTTGGCTCCGGAAGTTCCTTTTAGAACTTGAAGTTGTGCCATACATGGATAGACTGATTGTGATATATTGCGACAACTCTAGAGTAGTCTTGCAATCTAAAGAACTCAGGAACCACAAGAAGGGGAAGCACATCCAGATGAAGTACCACCTGATCCGGGATTTTATTCAGAGACGAAAAATCGTGGTGGAACAGATAACCTCGAAAAATAACCTAGCAGATCCCTTCACCAAGCCTTTGGCTAAGAGAGTCTTCAAGAGACACTTAAATGCCATAGGAGTGGACACCTACGTACTTTTTTAGTCTTAGAGTGCAAGTGGGAGATTGTTGAAAAATATGCCCTCTAGACTAATTTTTTTTATGTAATTATCGAATTTATTAATAAAAGAATTTATTCTCAAAATTTATTTGTGAATTTATATTTTATTTGTGCACGATTTTCGTTTAGAAAGGACCCATTGTGTTTAAGTAAATAATCCATGTGAATAGTGATTTTTCACAGTAAGGTATGGATCACAGGTTATTTAATATATAAATATTTGTTCTTAACCGATTGATGAGAATAGAAATCTCATCATGTTTAGGTTATTATGTTATGAATTCAGAATAGAGAATGACTTACCTTTAGCCTGTGAGTAGTCCACTCACTTCATAGTATGAGCGTATTGTGAATACGTAGAGCAGGACTTGTAATAGTGGTTTCTAAAAGTACTATTTAAAATAAACTCATACTATTACGACTACAGTATGGACTAATACTCTACCGCTTGAGTATGAATTGGTAATCTGACAAAACTAGAAGTATATACTTTGATATGCTGTAGTTGAGGTTCTTTCGTAGAGTTGATATACTTGTATGTCGGGTATATGTGACTAATTAGTTAAGACAGACTTGTACAATGCAGCTTCTGCGCTATATCGTCCCTTGTGACTGTTCAAATGATCTAATTATCCAGGACCCTAGAGAACATGACTTGGATATTTATTTTAGGGTAGCTCTCTTGGAAAGTAAAAATATTCCAAGAGTCGTGGATCATTGGATTAGAAGTTTAAAGATGGTAGATGTCTATTAGAGAGGTGTTAGTACACTTCTCCTCTCTAAATGCACGGCGATACGTAAAGGGGTATTTTAGTCATTGCACTTGTAGGTTAAAGACTTTACTAACGCAGTATTATGTGGTCAATATTTTCTTATGGTGAATTTAAAAAAATTTTTAAAATATAAAATATAACTATTTATATAACATGGGTATTTTGGTCATTTTAATAGCAAAGGCGATGTGTCTTTGGTCCCCGAAATAGCCCTTAAGTCCTGACAGATTGGGGTTAAGGAATTGGTCTTGATAATTATGTGTTTTATTTTATTTTATTTAAGTAGTCTAATTTATTATTGAATTAGAATAAAATAAAAGGTTTGAGAGAGAGAGAGTATATATTTTATCTTGTTTAATTGATTAATTAATTATTTAGAGCCTAAGGTCCAAATTGAATAACTAGAAAATTAATCTAGATATAAACTAGATAAAAGATATGATATTTTATATTGGTCTATTTGGGCTTGTTAATTATTTATTGGACTGTTTAATAAAGCCCAAAAAATAAATAATTGAGACTTATTATTTATGATTGTTCAAGTCCAAGAGTAAATAATTTTATCTGGCCCAATGAATAAGACCAATGGTAAAATAAAATTTAAAAAAATATTAAATTAATTAATTAAATAAAAAATAACACAGGATGGATCCCGTGTTGTTTTGCGTGAGAAATAACAAAAAGCATGGGGCTTTTTGTTTGACTCTCTTGGTCTCTCTCTCTCAATGAGTGCATGAAAAGAAAATCAAGACAAAATGAATGCAAAAAGCGGCTATACAAAAAGCATTCACTAGGAAAAACTAAGGAGCAAACCTAATTCAGTGAGCTTCACCGGCACAGGAAAGGTTATCTTTTCGGAAACTCAAAAGCTTTGCGTGAATGAGACGAAATAGACGTTTACAAGGACGTGATTCAGTAGCTTCAAACATTCTAATACACACATCTTCTTTAGTACCAATAAGGTTATTCAAACACAAAGTTAAATTTTTTGTTCTATAAACATGCCTTCGGTTTGATGACTTTTGCCATTTTCGTCCTTCAAAGACAACATTACGGATTCTTCCACGCATGCCTTTTTATTGGAAGAGTTTCCAAGGAATATAGCCTCATCAGATTTGCTATCAAGATGGTCTCGAGTATTAAGAACAAAATATTTACAACCAAATACTTTAAAATAGGAAATTGATGGAATTTTGTCAAACATAAGCTTAAAGAGTGTTTTTCTTATAAAAGGTCTTAGCATAACTCAGTTAACAATGTAACATGTTGTATTAACAGCTTCAACCCAAAAGTATTTTGGAAGAAAGTTCTCACAAATCATGGATCTAGCCATTTTTGGTAAGGTTCTATTTTTTCTTTCAACAACACCATCTTATTAAGGGGTTTTAGCGGCTGAAAAGTTGTGAAAAACTCAATTTTTATCACAGAAATGTGTAAATTCATGATTGCAAAATTCTCTACTATTATCACTTCTAATTGAAATCAATTTGCATCTAACGAAATTTTGAACACGTTTGAATAGTCTAGAAATTCCAGAAAATGCCTTGTCTTTTTGTCCAAAAACTAAAGTATAAATAAATCTTGAGAAATCATCAACTAGAACATGAGCATACTTCTTACCGCCAAGGCAAGTGATCCTCATTGGTCCAACTAAATCTATATGTATCAATTCACGGGGTTTTGATGTAGAAATCAATTTCTTGGTTTTAAATAAAGTTTTGATCTATTTTCCAAATTGACATGCATTACATATTCTGTTCTTATCAAACTTCATTTTGGACAGACCTCTAACAAGCTCTTTTGAAGACAATTTGTTCAGCAAATCAAATGATAATGGCCTAGTCTTCTATGCCAACGATAGCCATCATTATCATGCATAGAAAGACATCTAATATCACGAGTCATAAGATCATCAATATAAAATACCTATACATTCCCAACACGATTAGCAACAAAAATTGTTTCATTACTAGAGCTGTCCATAGTAGTGCATGAATCTTTCTCAAAAATTACTTTGTAACTATTGTCACATAATTAGCTAATACTAAGCAAGTAATATTTCAGCTCATCAATCAATAATACCTGTTTGATAATGGTTAAAGATCCTTTACCATTGTTACCTATGCCAAATATTTTTCCTTTCTTTTTGTCCCCAAAGGTAACGAATCCATCATTTGTAGCTTGAACATCTTCTAATAGAGCTGCATTTTCAGTCATGTATCTTGAGCATCCACTATCCAGGAACCATTTTGTGAAGCTCATTTTGTCCAGTGAATATTCTTATATATGAGATGGGAGAGTGATTTTTGGTACCCATATCTTCTTATGTCCATAGGGGTTAGTAATGATTCTTTTAATTCTCTAATCAGTTTTCATTCATAATCCAATATTTTTCCTAATATGACACCTAGATGCATTGTGTCCATTTTTATCACAATAAGTGCAACATGTGTAATTTCTGTTTGAGGAGCTTGTTTTCACAAAATAAGACTTGTACTTTCCTGTTTTGTGCATATTACCATAGCTAAGGCCATTTCTATTTCCAGCCATCCGTTGTACTCCAAGAAGTTATTTAGATTTCTTTGGCCATCAGTGAATTTTTCAATACAAGTAGTGAGATCATCAACTTTCATTTTCATATTATCAAACTCATGGATCATGACTTCAAGAGATGGGACTTTATCATACAAACATTTATTCTCAAGAGTAGAATAATTCAAGAAGGTAGAAATGATTTCTTTTTCAACATTCAAGCAGCTCATGGAGTCAAGAAGAATCTTATTCTCACTTATCAGATTGTCATTCTCATTTGATAAGAAATCAATTTTCACTTTCATTTACTTATTCCTTCTTGACAGTCTTTTTAATTCACGGAACATATCAACCAGGGATGGACGCAGGATTAGATTATTGGGGGGGGGGATGACAAATTATACTAAATTTCATATGTTCAACTATTTATGAAAATTGTATTATTAAACCTTCCAAAATAGTTCCAAAGTATACTATAAAAAATAAAGCATCAAAATACAGATCGTCACTATTTCAAATCATGAAAATCTTCTATAAGTGAATCTATAATAAAATTTTCCGTAATTTCCTTTTCAATATACACTATCAAACAATCTGATAGAAAATCATCTTTCATCTTACTTCGAAGCTTGGTCTTTACTATATTCATAGCTGAAAAGGATCTCTCTGTGGTAGCTGTAGAAACTGGAAGAGTAAGAATAAGGGTCACCACACGATACATAAGTGGATATAGTTCAAATTTCCTTGACTTGACCATCCATTGACATAATTCAGATATAGTAGACAACTTTTTGAAATCAGAAATTTGTATCACATGATGACAATGCTCAAATTGTGATCTTAATTGTTTCATCTCACATTCATTGAAGTCTTTAGGATATAACTTTTCAACAAACTTGCAAATATCATTAATTCTAAATGATTCATGCATCTCCCTTAGATCTAAAGCGGAACAACAAATTAGCAATTTTATTGTATGATCATTGAATTTACTATTCAACTCTTACAATTAAGTGTCGATAACAACATTGAAAATATTAATTCTATAGTGATGCTCAATCGTAATTGCTTCTTGTTGATGATAGGCTCTTCCTTTTCGTGTAATATAAGGTGCATCTAAATTTGGAATATGAATATTAACTATTTCACAAAAGGATTTTGTCTTCAAGATTAATTCATCCTATCCTTCATCTCTTAAATTTTGAATGAGAAACTTTGTGGATAAAACAAGATGCATTGCATTTAAAATATCTTGAGATTGAGACTGCAAAGCTTGGCAAAGTAAATTAGAGATATCTAAGATTCTTCGCATGGGATGCATTATGAAAATAAATTCAAATGAAGTTAATGCCTCATAAGTTGCATCTGCATCTCCATCTCCATGCTGAGTCGGTGTAACCTCATCCTCAATGATATTATGTAAAACTTCACAAGTTGCACTGAACAAATTCATCAAACTAACAATAGATTTCAAAATGAGAACTCCAATGTGTATCTCCTGCCCTCTGTAAACTGCCAACTTGATTAAGTCCTTTGCCACTCTCAAGTTCATTATTAGCAAGTAAATAGACAATATTTGAAGTATGAGCAGCTTTTAGTTTATCACTACGCTTACATGAAGCACCAACAATGTTGGTTATATTACTCAATTTTTCAAAAAAGTGATGAATAGGAATAACTTCTTTTGATGTGGCAACTAAAGCTAACTGTAAATGATGTACCAAACAATGAACATAGTAAGCATAAAGGCATTCATCTAAAATCAAAGCTTGTAACCCATTCCATTCCCTTCGTATATTACTTGCCCCATCATAACCTTGTCCTCGAATATTTTGAATATCAAGATTGTGATGAGAGAAGACAGAAATGATTGCATCTTTTTATGTCAACGCAGCAATGTCTTTTACATGCACAAGCCCAAAAAACGCTCTTGTACACAACCATTTTTGTCAACAAATCTTAAAACAATAGCCAGTTGCTCCTTTTTAGATTCATCTCGAGGTTCGTCATACAAAATTTTGTATCACCAATTTCTTCACATATAACATTCTTCACTTTTATTCCCATGACTTGTAAAATTTCCTTCTGCACTTTATGTGATGTGTACAAGGCATTTTGAGGAGCATCACTCAAAACTTCTACTACTTTGTTATTATACGATGATATGAAACTCAACAATTCAATAAAGTTCCCTTTTTTTTTTTTTAATGATTTCATCTCATAATAACCTCTAAAAGCACATCCTTGAAATGTAAGCCATTTAATAACATCAATGAAAGCCTTCAAACAAAGTCGATTTTCTTCCTTTTGCTTTGAGGTAAATTCATAAATATTTTTTTCAATATGCCCATCTTGATTTATAAGATTATCACATGCTTTCTCAGCCTTTCTATGAGGAGAATTTGGACTTTTCCCTACGTGTGCCAAAAGTGCAAAATTTTCACCATCATTCACCTTCTTTCATGAACGAAAACCGTTAACAATGAATGAATCTGATCTAAAACATCCATCTTTTTTATAGAATAGATAACAAGGAAGACAAAATGTAGCATCTTTACTAGAAGAATATTCTATCTATGAAGAAAATAACTTAAACCTTGATGCTTGAAAGCTACGAGAATGTTTTACTCCTGATTTTAGATAATTAGATTACAAATACTGATATGGGCCTACCTTAATATAAGCTCTACGAACTACATCACGACTATCAACAGGATATTCACATATTTGCAATCGCAACTATGGATCACGTTCCACAGAATTGATATCAAATCCTACTTGAACTACTCGTGCAGTTTTTGCAAGAGGACTTTCAGAATTTGAAGGACCAAGATCAACGGGATGTAACTCTTCACTAGATTTTGAAGTTTCAATGTTTTTCCTGTTGAAGAATGCATCAATCGTACATGTTCTTTTCATCTACGATTTAAAAAGGGAAAAAAATACAATCTTTTAATGCATAATATAGATATAATTAGTTAAAATGTCTATATAAATTTAAATATTAATGTAAAAAAACAAACAAAACACACATTCATAGATGCAAAAATTCGATAATAATACCAAAAAAAAGGCATATGTGGTCTAATTGGAGCCACTACCTAGGCTCACTGGAATACATAATTGGAATATATTAATTTATTTAAATATACCAAAGCAAATCTTGTAACAGCACAACACAATCCAAGTCTCACGTCAATATTAATTTTACCCCTTACACATATATTCGTATAAAAGTCACAAAATTATCTAAATATAAAATAAATATTTTTAAAAATATAAATATAAATTTTAAATTGAATAAACATATTATATATCACCCCACCCAAGTATTGTAAAATTCTGAATCCTAGTAAATTCATTAATGTTAAGAAAAAAAAAAGGCAGAGAAATAAATATCCAAATTAATGTAAAACTAGAAAACAAAATAATATTCTGAGATGTACCTTTAACAGAAGACAAAATAAACTTTGTGACGACCGACGAAAAGCTTCATGTGTAGTGCAGTAGTGGGGATTGAGACCTGAGTTTCTATTTTCTGGAGAAGCTCTCTGGCTCTCTACTCGTCTTCTGGAGTTTTGTTTGGAAACATTGGTGGGATTTGGAAATTGTCAGAAATTGGAGTGGAAAGGAAAGTGAAAAGGAACGTCGGTGGGATTTGGAAATTGTTAGAAATTGGAATGGAAAGGAAGAGTGGAGTTTTGTTAGGGGGCTATGTAGGGTGGCTATATATATATAGCTATGTTAAAAAAATTCGCGGGGGACCATGTCCTGTGGCTATATATATATATAGCTATGTTAAAAAAATACGTAGGTCCGCCACTGATATCAACAAGAAGTTCATTTGAATCATCAATATTATCACAAGTAGAGTCATGCAATTCAGCTACAAAGTTATATGGGGAGGATTTTACCTTATCCTCTACAGCCATGAAACATATGTTAGCTGCTTCATTTTCAGAATCTCTATTTTCCTTAGATTTAGACTCATTTTGATTCCAAGTTTCCATCAGTCCTTTTCCCTTCTTTGTTTTCAAATTCTTTTTTTTTTTTTTTTTGAGCATCTTGGCTTCCTTCTCTTTAGCTATTGGGCAGTTAGCAGTTAGCAATGAAGTGTTTTGTATTCTTGCATTCATAGCATTGAGGCTTGAAGGATGAAGTTTGTTCCTTCCTTTTTACGAACTTCTTACCTTTTTTGAAGTTTCCTTTTCTGAACATCTTTTTAAATTTTTTTGCAATCATGGCCAATTCTTCAGTATCTATTTCAGTTCCATCGTCACTATCAGATTAACTGCTATTAACGTCCTCATCAACAGCTTTTGGGGTTGTTCCTCTTTTGCCTTTGTCATTGTCATCAAATTTTTGAAACCTTTTCAGTTTCATTTCGTGAGTTAAGAGAGAGCTAATTAGTTCTTTAGTCGGTAAGGTTTTCAAGTCCTTTGATTCCTCCACAGCCAGAGTTTTAGGCTGCCAGCTCTTTGGCAAGGCATTCAGAATTTTTCTATTCTATTCACCAAGGGAATAACTTTTCCCATAAGCCTTAAGTCCATTTGCAATGTTTGTAAATCTAGTGAACATGTCAGTGATGCTCTCATTTGGCTTCATAGTAAATAATTCATAATCATTAATCAAAAGCCCCAGCTTTAATTCTTTCACTTGATTTGTCCCCTCATGGGTAAATTCAAGCAATCTCCATATGTCGTGGACTGAATCACAGTCACTTACTCTGTTATATTCAGTGGCATCAAGAGCACAACATAGAATGTTCATAGCTTAAAAATTCAATGTCATTTTGGCATTGTCTTCAACATCATATTCGTCACTTTGTTTGGGAACTATTCAACCTTCAATACTTCTAGAAGGAACATATAGTCCTCTTTCAATTAAATTCCATAACTCAAAATTAATTAAGTACACATAGATCTTCATGCGATTTTTCTAGAATGTGTAATTACTCCCAGTGAACAAAGGAGGTCTATTTGTCGAGAATCCGTCGATATAGGGAAGAGAGAAAATATTTGCCATAAGGATCTTTTCTACAGGGTTGTTTAGCCAAAGAAGAGTAGACCAAAGCTCTGATACCAATTGAAAAACCTTAGGGGGTGAATAAGGTTTTTCACAAATTTAAAGCACTTTAAAAAAAAAAAAAACTAATTTTCGAAATGCTCCTTCTATTTTACAGATAGAGGTAATTTACAAGTTATGCAAGGACGAGTTTTGAGCAGCTTTAAGAAGTCATCTAGGATCTTAAGGATATGAGACAAGAGATGTGCAATTAATACAAGAATAAATATGGGTTGATGAGAATCATAAAGATTTCTTTTGAATGATTAAAAATTCTGTGCAAAGAGATTCGCAAGCCGACAGGAATAAATTCAAGGAAGATGAACAAGAGATTTATAGTGGTTTGATCCTCAAAGATCTACATCCACTACCTTAAGCCCAAACTTGAGGATTTTAAATCAGATCTGTATAAACTCAATAAGCTCAATGGTGTTTATTTACACCAATTACATAAGAGGATTACCACACTTGGTTTTACCAAAACCTTTCAACCAACTACAAATCAAGGCTCACCCCAAATAGGTTTTACATCACAACCTTGATGTACAAAAAGGATTATAGGAATGAAACGGAGATAACTCACACTTTTAAGCAAATGTGTAAAACAAATAAGCACCAACAGCCTTTACCTTTTGAAGCAATTAGATTTCACGTTGAAACACTAATGAAAAGGGAGATTTTTCTATTCTAAAGTGTAAGAGTGCTTCTCAGAAAGATAGGACAAAAATCTACTTCAAAATTGAGTTTTGAAAGCTTTTATAGAAGAAAAAAGTAGGATATCAACGACTAGTTTCTTGCTGTCAGATTTTTTAGAGTTTTGGACTCAAAGATCGGATGAGGGTGCATCCAAAAGGTGAGTCCAAAATGGCACTTTTTTAGGCAAAAATATTTTGACACCGTTCACAGAGTTTTGGACGAAATTTTTGGATGCAAAGCCATCCAAATTACTCAATCTAAAATTTTGAAGACTTAATACTTTGAAATCTTTTTGTTTGTGTGCTTCAAGGTAGAAATAAATTGAATCATAAGGTAAAGAAGACATAAGAATTTATATAATATATCTTAACAAGCAATTCCTAATCTAAAGTTTTTTTACAAGGACTTCATGCTCTTACATTGAAGTTATACTTGATCAATCACCATTTTTTATTCCATTTCCTTAAGAGTTGCTTAGCAGCCTTATTTGCATGCCTTGAAAGAGTTGGGGTCAAACATGTTCTATCACATGTAAGTCATACAAATTAGTCCTCATCAATATTTGTCATAAATCAAAACATAGGAGAATGCCCTTAACGTTAATAGAGGTTGTAGTAATGGCAACTAAGAGAAGAAGAAGGGAGCAAGGAGCAGCGATGGAGGCGAAAGCAGGGGAAGGGGAGAGAAGAAGGCACTACCTTTTGTGTCTATTATAGGAGGAAGAAAGAAGAAGAGGGCAAATAGTTAGGGCAATTTTGTATATTACATTATATATTAAAAGATTAATTTTTTGCTGTTAATTTTCAAACAGAGTTAATTTCGACAGATGACTTTGGAATAATATTCTTAAAAATGGGTAAATTGAGATTCGTGGTGAAGTATAGGGTGTTTTTTTTTTAATTAACCCTAATTTAATATCGTCTTTGACAGAAAAAATAAAAATTTTATAAATATTAAAAAGTTTTTTTTTTTGGCTGAATGAGAAGAATGTCTTCCATAATTACTAACTTTCATACTTATTTGACGTATTCAAATATACCTAAACAATAAGAATAAAGAATTGACACAAACTTGGAACGCGAAATTTTATAGCTCAAATCAATGAAATCAAATAATGCCTGAGGTGAAGGCATCAATCGTCTTTAGCAATGTTTGTAAAATTGGATCGGAAATCAAGACAAAAAATTTATTAGTTTATGAATAGTCTAATTACAATTAAATCATAATTAAATCGATAAAAATATAATTTAAAAATTAAAAATACAATTATTATAAAGAACAAAATTGATCTATAATGTAATTTAAGTAATGAAATCGAGAGAAAATTATGGTATTTTCTATTCCTATAGATTGTTTAATCTTTCTACGTAATTTATTTCTTTTCTATGAATATATTATCTTATCGAGCACAAAAAAAAAAAAAAAGAACAGTTCAATTCAGTTGGACCGGTAGTTTAACAGTTTATCAGTTAGACCGTTCGGTTAAAAATAATTTACATAATCTAATAAGATTTTAAAAAAAAACCGTTCAAAGTAAAAGACCAAATTGATTAGAGTATCGATTCACAATCCGATCCATCTGACCAAATAAACAGATGCTATGTATTTTGTTCAATTTACACAAACACAATCCGTCGTAACAACACAAAACCAAAAAATAAAACTAAGCCAATAACAAAACAAATCCACTAAACCCACTAACAAACTCAATAACTAATAATTAAATTAAATTACAATTAGTCTATTTTGTTTTTAAAGTTTGATATTTAAAATATTTTTGTCCTTAATATTTTTTCTACCATTATGGTCCTTAATGACTTTTTCCTACTATTTTATGGTTCCTAATATTTTATTTTTTTTGTTTAAAAACTCGGCTATTATGGTCTCTAAAAACTAAAATTTATGGATTATAATAGAAAAAAAATTATTAGGAATCATAACGGAAAAAAAGATATTTAAAGACAAAAATATTATGAACATCAAATTTTAAGGATCAAATAGGCTAATTTTTCAAATATTAAATACACGATTTAGCTTCTATACCGTACGTGCAATATTATTATTATTATTGTTTTAAAAAAAATGCACAAAGGGTGCTCGTAGAAAAACATATACCACATTTTGTATCTTATTGGTTATATTTTTAGGATTGATGTGGTTGAATTCTAAACTTAGGTGGAGACCATAAATTTCATAAATTTTCTTTTTAAAAAATTATAATTTGTCAGTATGAACTTACCAATCATAATCAATAAGTATAGTTGGATTGACACTCAATCTAAACTAAAATTCTAATTTAATTAAAAATTAATTTAAATAATTTTTATTTTAAAAAAATTATTGTTTATTCATAAAATATTATAATATTTCTTTTTTATCTTATATAAACCCTAACTTTTATTTAATTTAAATAAATTATTTTTAAAAGGATTGTAATCGACTACATATCACAACACTAGTTCTAAAAAAAATGACCCACTTTATATTGGGCTGGGCTAGTTCTGGAAACACACTACACAGAGATGTATTTCAATTGGACAATTTCGTCAATAAAAGTTACTATAAAACCACAAAAAACTAGGGACGGTGAGTAGATCCAGAAGAAACGGGTCGATTTTCCCACTCTTATCTTCTACTCTCCAGCCTTCTCTCTCCCCTAGAGAGCTCACTCAAGAAGCCCTCTCAAATTCCACAAAATCAAGAGAAAATCAACGATAATCTGCCCCTACGAGCTGATAATAGTTGCAGAACGTCGTGAAAATGGCTATTTCCTTGGGGGTTTCGACGAGTTTGTTCGCTACTGAAACGCCGTCACTGGCCAAGTCCTTTTCACTTATTCTTTTGCCGGCCGTTCCTGCTCGTGCCAACCTGCGGGCTGTGCGGTTCTCGACATCTGCCACCATGTCAAAGCCGGCCACCGGGACGAAAAAGCGGGAGCCGCGAGGTATCATGAAGCCCCGCCCTGTTTCGCCGGAAATGCAGGCCTTAGTCGGCGAGTCTGAGATTCCTCGCACACAAGCACTCAAGAAGATTTGGGCTTACATAAAGGACAATGGCCTTCAGGTATGTCCATATGCTTAGACCCTCTTCTCTTCGTATAACATACTGCGGTCTCTTCTCGAAGATTTTTCGTCGAATGAAAACTTTTTATTTACAAAAAGTCATTTTTGTCAAATGACTGGTAGTGCTCTGTTCTTGATGGAATTATGGATTTCATGGTATGAATAATGCAGATAAAAGAAATGTGGTTAAGTTGCTCTATTTTCTGTCTTTTGGTTTTTGCCATCCGTTATTGGGTTGTTAGGAATGAAGTGAAGATAGATGAGGTTCCGAGTTTTGATTTTATGAAGATGGGAATCATTGTATTGGTATACATCAAAGACTTTGTGAAAAAGAAACTAATTGGATGGAATATTTTTTTCTGTCTAAAAAATTTAGATGTAAAATTGAGAGGATGGTTGATATATGACCTGAAATATTGTTTGCATTCTATTTTGTTTTTGCTAAAGATTGCTTCTTTCAATAAGGTCTTTCAATGAAACTAAGCCTCATATTGTTTAGCCCAGTTCATCATTATTCAGTTCAACTACATGAAGGAAGAATGAAATTGGATTTTGAGTTCTGTAACTAGTGCACTGAATATATTTGTTTTCATTGCCCTGAGTAGTCCAACCACTTGGTTCAACCAACTGCTTTTTAGGATATTTAGAATGTTTGAGGTATACACAGATACGTTTGTGTATGCATATTAAGAGTGTTCTTGTTGTATCTTATCAGTGCCTGTATTGGGCACGAAACTGGACTTTAGTCATATTTTGTTTACTTCTTTCAAGACATCCAATCCATTACTTATAAAAGAAAGGAAATTTGTCCTGGAAATTACAATACTGGGTTTGTTGGGTGCCATTTATTTATTTGATGCTCCCCGATTATTTTGCAATTTAATCAAGGGGCAAAGTTGCCTCAATTTACGGTTTCAAGTTGCTTTTACTAAATCAAGACTAGTATTTCTGGCTGCTGTTTAGGGATTCTTATTGTGTCAGTGTTTTGTTTCTTGATTCTGGATTCCCACAGTTCATTTATCATGTAGACAATGTACAAAGATGAAAAAGAGGCTGCGTGTCTCACCAAATTCTCTGCTCGAATGAAAATAGCATTCTGTATTGAGTTGCTTGTTGTCTTCCCTTGTGTTTCTTGTTGTATCTATGTTCCTCTTTGGTCAATGGGGCTAGTGCAAAAGCTATTGTGATATTATAGAATCTCACGTGGCCTCTATGCTCTAGGGCTTGTGGTTACTTATTTTGCTATTTTTACCCAGGACCCTGAAGACAAGAAGGTCATCATCTGTGATGAGAAGCTGAAGAAAATTTTTGCTGGGAAGGATCGCGTTGGGTTTCTTGAGATCGCTGGGCTGATTAATCCTCACTTTTTAAAGTGAACCACTCTCACAGAATGGCTTTTCATTTTGCAAGGAATGTGCTTTTTGTAAATGCAATATTCAACTTGATCAATGGTATTACCAGTAGGAGATGGTGTTGCTTTATGCAACTTTAGTATTTTCTTCAGATAGATTTCAGGGTGCCATCTATGAAGGACAGTTTTATATGGAATTTTGATGGGTAATTTTGCTTGCTAGGCTTTGAACTGCGACTTTGTGTGGTTACTACCGGTTTCTGGACTCTTAATTATATGCTATGCTTCTCAAGAGTCAATTTTGCGCGAATGTGTCAGGGTGCTTATGTTAATGTTTAATATCTGGTATGTTATTATATCTTGTAGGCTTGACCACAGTTCCGTATTGAACCGCTTGTGTTAGAATTCTTATTTTTATGTCTGATATGCTATAAATGTTTCAGAGTTCCTAAGTTAATGCCCGGTATGTCATTGCTCCACCATGGTTCTGAATTGATACCGTAACCAGAACCATTATAGCCGGTTTCTGTTGAGGTTTCTGGTTCAATAGAAACTTTGGTCTCTGCATTGTTTAGAAAAGGGAAAGAAGAGGAGGAGCAAAAAAACAAGAAGTTTTTCAATCTTAAATATTTGTGGCGATTCAATTGTTTTGGTTACTTCTGTAGTAAAACCAATCTTGGTGAATACCTCTCATGCGGATGGGAACAGAGATTCTTATACTTTTACCACTGTAATTACATTTATGGAACATCCAGTAATCTTGAAATTGAGAGCTTCAATTAGACAGCGCAAAAGCAAAACCTGCTCAATGAGCAATGCTGCTGCATAAGTTGGGAGCAAAGAGCCAGTGGATGACCTAAAGCAATTCCAAGTACAGCACCAAAAGAACCATTTGTTTCCCCCTCCTTTGTAAACCATTGAGAGCAATAAGGAATGTTATGCCACTAACTATATCGTGAAATCCGCAGCTTTAGTAACGTGCCTACCGTGTGCAATATTTGTTTAGGCAAATCTTCCTCCCTTTCAATTTCAAAGGACAATTGGTGGATGAGTGGATGTTGATTGTGGAGGGAGTGAAGATAAAATGACAAATTTGCCCCTACGACATATTGCACATAGTTAGCAAATGATTAAAACCGGCAAACTCTGCCATGGGACTAAAAGTTATTAAAAATATAGTTTAGGTATTAAAAAAGTCTGGAACAAATATTTGAGACTTTTAGGCAATTTAAGTAGCTTGAAGATGAATTTTACTAATTACTCTCAAAGTTATATTACCTAATTAAAGTACCACTATTTTTATTACTTATGTAAGTATATGAGTTACATGAATTATATACATTATAAAGAAAGAGTGAGCAGTCCCTAGTTCAATAGCATGTAACATAGAGGGTCACTCCATTTTTATAAGTAGCTCTTTTGGTTCCTTTCTCCACTCTAATTATTTTAAGCTAATCTAGTATGTTACTCCATTATATATACAAGCATAAAGGAGAGTTTAGGAAAGGGAAGGTAAGTAGCCTATTTTTGGTTATAACACCACTGGAAATTAGACAATCGGCTATGGAAATCAGTCACGAAAAAACAACATAGGAGATTACCCACATAATAGCTACATTTCACCTACGGAAGGAAAGACATTGGCGAATCGTTGCTGATCTGTGAGAAATTATTGAAATTTGTCAATAAAATATTTGTAGGTGATCCCTCACGTGTAGGTCAGGAAAATATTTTTAAAAATTCATTATATTTGCAAAAACTTTTTGTGGCCGATTTGCAGTTGGTCTTTTACAAATTAGCCACGATAGTTTTTTTTAAATTTAATTATATTTTGTAAAAAATATCTGTGGCCGATGAGTGGCTGATCTCCTATGCATCAACCAAAAACATTCTTCAAATTTTCATTAAATTTATAAAAATATTTCGCAGCCAATCCGTAAGAGATCTTCTACGAGTCAACCACAGAATTATTTTGCAAATGTAATAGATTGTAAATTGTAATCAAGGATACACCCATGGATTGGCCATAGAAATATTTTAAAAAAAAATTGTTTTTGGAAAAATGTTTCATGGCTGATTCATGACTGATCTTCTACAAATTAGACACGGTTATTTTCTAAATTTAATTATATTTATAAATATTCATAGCAATACGTGGTTGATCTCTTTCGAATCAGCTACGAATATTTTTCAACTTTTCAATAAATGTATGAAAATATTTTGTAATTGATCCATAGGAGATCTTCTACGAATTAGCTACAAGAATTATTTTGTAAATGTAATAAATTGTAAATTATAATCAAGGATACACCCACGAATCGGCCACAAAAATATTAAAAAAATTCCTGACGCTCATTTGTGGTAACTCATTTGAGACAGTTAAGTGCATTGTAGCTGTGCAATATTGAACCAGAATAAATGCTTGGTGAACTATGCAGCAAATGATGAAAGATCTGGTGTTGGGAAAATTTTAAAGTGTGATTTATTAATTTTTTATTTGTTAGTTACCTGATTTAGTTACTTTATTTTATATTTAAAAACTAAATATTTAGTCATCTATACTTTAACATTATAGTACGCTTGATAATGAAAAAAATTGAAAAAATTAATTCATCTCAAAATAGTGCACTTGATAAAGAATTACAAAAATTCGACCTCTAAAGTGTAGTCTAGGACTCCTAAATTTCTAAATACTGACTTTACTTGCACCGGTCTTAGAAGGGTGTAGTGACAGAGAGTCATGCATTTGGGCAAAGAGTGATTATGAGATAATTAGCTTTATGTGTTTATCTATGAATATTTTGGATATTAATTACAATATTTTTGAGTAAATTAAAATTATTGCATATTTTGGAAATTAATTTAAAGTTTCCTTTTAAACTTTTGAATTTATCTCAATAGATTTTATTAATCTAAGTTAAATAGGTGGCATATAGTAAGGTAAACTGAAGAGAGATAGAAATTAGAAATATAATCGACTCCTCCCAGGTTGTCGAGGTATAACAAAAGAGCTTACACAAGGGCTCGACGAATTCATGCGAGTTGCATGTGCACAACCACAATTCATTTGTATAGTAATGATAAGGTGTCCTTATTCTTGGTGTAAGTTTCTTAAATTCCAAAATCGTGAAACTTGTCATGTTCACCTTCTAGACAAAGGTTTTATAGAAATTATTTTACATGGACATCCCATAGAGAAGAATACCTAACCTATGAATTAACACTGCCTCTTGTAGTATCCAATCATCATGAAACCACAAAGAGGTGTCGAGAAATAGTATATGATGATGTGGGTGCTTCCTTCAATAATAATTTTAGTGCGGGTCCATCCAATATTGAGGAGGAACCACCGAATCATAATGCACAATAATTCTATGATCTATTGTATAAGGCAGATGAGCCATTGTTCCATAGGTGTACTCGTCATTCGAAGTTGTCAGCCATGTCACAGATGTTAGCATTTGAAGTTGGAGCAGATGCCTAATATTTACTTCGACAATTGTGCCAGTCTCATTAATGAAATTCTACCAGATGTTGGGAACAAAGTGTCGAAAAATTTCTACAAGACTAAGAAGTTTGTGAAAACTCTTAGGTTGCCAGAAGAGAAGTTTCATGTATGTGTCAATGGATGCATGCTATTTTGGAAAGATGATGGGGAATTAATGAATTGCAAATTCTACAATCATTTTCGGTACAATTCAAGAATTTTGGAAAAATCCAAACATGTTCCATATAATAAAATGCATTACCCTCCTATTACTCCTAGGCTATAGAGGCTTTATACATCAAAGGAGATTGCTAAGCATATGACGTGGCACAAAAACCATGTGTAAGAGGGCGATGAAATCAATCATGTAACACCCCGTCTACCTACGCGATGCAAAAAGGCTAGGGATGTCGTCCCGTCCCGAGGACCAGTGACTTTTATAACTAGGTACAAACAAATCTCAAGGGAATAATTAAAATTTAATATAAAATTTCCAATACGTATACCAAATTCAAAGCATATAACAAATAAACAACATCCTTAACATAAAATTAATAAATACAATGAATCTAAATCTTCAAAGTTCTAAGAACTTGCAACCTGGTCTAGACTGGATCCTCCTGAAAACATAATAGAAATTGTGTGAAAGCATTTTCCTAATAAGTCCTGTGTGTACTCTTAATATTTTAAAGCATATCCATGATGCAAGTTTGAATATAGTGAGTGGAAAAGAATGAATGTCTTTTCATAACAATTTCAAAGTCATTGAGTGGTTTTTATGCATATTTATAATCAGTTGAATCAATCATACCGTTGTTGTAGAAGCAGCCAAAGAAATAACTTCTAGTAAAATACACAACTCTACATTCTGAAAACATAAGGGCAAATTATGAAACCCTATATCATAATCTAGTTTATTTTGCTATGAAACCTTACATCATGGCAGGATACTGTGAAACCCTGCATCACAATATCAATGGGTGATCGGTCCACTAGGTAAGATGCTTTCCCATCTCCCACCCCAAATTTACTAGTCGTCCAACCCCAGAGAACAGTCCCACTTGGAATTGAGTGCTAGTGCGGACTAGCCTGACTCACTATACTGTCGTCTCATCCAGAAAGAGCTCATCTTCTAGAGGTACACTTTTTACTGGGAGACTTACACAATCCTTCAAAGGCTAGTGCCAGTAGCTTACCCTTATTGAGTACTTAACGTTTTCCTATCTCTATTTAGGGACAGTTCAATTCAAAAATCTACATAATCAACTCATTGTATTTCCATATTCAAATAATAGTTCTTGTTCAAAACCATTATTGTAGAACTCAACATTTAACTCCGTACAACAATGCTTGTCTAAATCAATGCTCAAAAGCTTTAGAGTATAGCTCATAAATTGTATGACAAGTGATGGATATAAATCTTTGATGTAGAGTTATTTTCCTTAAAAGTATTTCCAAAACAATTTGCACTGAAACATTTTAATGTAGTATAGAATTTTTAGAATTTGAGTATTGTGTAACAAAGTATATTTTATGTAAGGACTTGCAAAATTTTTAGGCAAAAGAGGTTTCTAAATATGCAAGGACTTATTTGTTCTTGTTTTCTCAAAAATCTCACTTTGGACTTGCAACTTAGAAAAAAGATCCAACACTGTCTAAAACAAGGCACAAAACCTAATATCACAATCTACACTTGATTTATTGAATTGTAAATCCAATGTATTTTACATGCAAGTCACTGCCTAAGCATACAACACTTCACACTTGAACATGGTCTCTAAACACCCCAATACATGATGCAAACATAGAAACATAACTTCACATATATTCAATTTCATTTGTAGCAACATAATATATTATGATCCTCGAATGTCATACAACACCTAGAATCTATTCGTCAAAAAAACATGTACACATTTCATAACCAATATACCCACTTTAGATGAAAATAAGTCTCTAGGTTTATAAACATGATTTCCAAACAACCCTAACCCTAATATTATACAAATGCAATTGATAACCCAAATTGCAAGACATGGTTCACAAAGACTTGTGTGTGTGTCTCTCTGTGTGTGTGTGTGTGTGTGTGTATTCCACATCTTCATTAAAGTAAAATAAATCACTAAGCCCTAACATGAAAGAGATGTATATCATGATCTCCATGCTACTCATACATTCATCTCACAAGATCAAAGCATAAATCATTAAGTATAAAACCACATATCCGTCATTGAAGATAGGACCGAAAGTTACTTGGAGTGGAGATTAGATTTGGCTTAATCTTGAGGAGTATGAAAGCATTCGACCCTTGAGCAGATTGCACGATACTCTCATAGTCTTCAATAGAGTATGGAAATTAAGAGTAATGGAGCTTTATTGTTGCTTTGGTCTTGAGGCAAGAGAGAGATGGCATGTGTATGTATGAGACAAAGAAAAATAATAGAGAAGAGAGTGAGAAGATTGTTTTGGTTTTAGGGAGGCTGAATTGCCTTTGTATGTGTAGCTCTCGATTGAAGTGGTTGAAAGATGAGAGGGTCGAGTTGTGGCTTTCTTGTAAAGAGGGGACTATTTGTGATTGTTTGAAGGGAGGGAGGCTAAGAGTGATGCTGTGTGTGCTATTTTTGTCTTAGGAAAATGACCAAAGAATGATCATATGGGGTGTGAGAGTTTTGCTTAAGAAGTTAGCCGAAAGTTCTCTTTTGTGTGTGAGGGAGATTTAGTTTGTGTGTGCTAGAGAGAAGGCTTGGCCAAAATGCACTTGCTGATTTGGTGAGGCTGTTTCAGCTAAGAGGGAGGGGGAGACAATGGGAATAACTTGAATTTTGAACAAGAGATTGTATGGATTCCAAAAGATGGATTGCTTATCGAATTGAAATAGTTAAGGGAATTATTTCGCCAAGTTTCTTTAAGGAAATTTTCCTTCTCTTGATCTATTTTCCTACATTTGGCTTGTTCACACAAGAAGAAGGATTACTTGATAGAAGATTGGATGGCTGGAATTAGGGGACAAATGGCTAAAATTGTGGAACTCTATTAGGAAAGCAATCTTAGGATTTTGAATACAAACTCTTGGAAGATAAGGAAAGTTGTGGCTGCTTGGAAAGGAAATAAATTTTCAGCAAGCCTAGTTGCCAGAATTAGTGATAAATCAAGGCATTTAAGGTATAACTATGGTCAATTTCCATAGGAAGAGGGAAGGGAAATGGAAAGAGTATTTGTAGAAGGAAATAAGAATATGTATGTGTGTGTGTGTGTGTTAAGTGCCAGTAAATCTAGCAACTAATAAGGCTGCACATTAATGATAATTATTTTTCCCATGTAATAGGTATGCTATAACAGCCATAGTGCTAACTCCAACCTTACTATATTCACATAGTTAACTAAATCTCCAAAGGTTAGTGTATCGCATGGTATATCTCCCTTAAAGTTAGTTCTAAGTTTTTAGCTTACTTTATCTACAAATAATAGTGGTAATCCTAATATAAATCTTTCTTTCCAAAAGGCATGATAGCAATTATTTCTAAGCATAACTTTACTAAGAAACTGAAAAACCTTGGGAAGGGAGGTGAATAAGATTTTTGACAAATTTAAAATACTTTTGAAAAATGATCTATTTTTTGAAGTCCTCCTTTTGATTCCCAAATCTAGGAGTTTGCTAGATATGCAAAGAAGAGTTTTAAGTAGCCTTAAGGAGCCAACTAGCATCTGAATGAAATGAGACAAGAGATGTGCAATTAATACAAAAATAAAGATGGATTGGTGAGAGTCATAAATATTTCTTTTGAATGATTGAAAGCATTGAGCAAAGAAATTCGCAAGCCGTCAGAATTTAAATGCAAGGAAGATGAACAAGAGATTTATAATGGTTTGAACATTCAAGATCTACATCCACTACCTTAAGTTCACATTTAAGGATTTTAAACCAGATCTCTATAAATTCCAGTAAACACAATGGTGTTTGTCTACGCCAATTACACAAGAGGATCACCACATTTGGTTTTACCAAAATCTCTCAATCAACTACAGATGAAGGCTCACCCCAAATGAGTTTTACACCGCAACCTTGATATTAAAAAAGGATTATGGAAATAAAACAGAGATAGTTCACACTTTTGAGTAAATGTACAAACAAATGAGCACCAACAACCTTTACCTTTTGAAATAATCAGATTTCACTTTGAAGCACTAATGAAAAGGGAGATTTTGTATTCTAGAGCGTTAGAGTATTTCTGAGAAAGATAGGACAAAAATATGCTATAAAATCGAGTTTTGAAAGCTTTTATAGAAGCAAAAAGTAAAGCTCCAATGGCTAGAAATGACTAGTTTCTCGCTGTCAGATTTTTTAGAGTTTTGGACTCAAGGATTGGATGAGGGTGCATCCAAAAGCTGAGTCCAAAATGACACTTTTCTAGGTAGAAACATTTTAACACTGTCTACAAAGTTTTGGACAAATCTTTTTGATAGGGGCTAAATTCATCATTATTTTTCTAGTTATTTGAGGTTGTTTTGAGATACTTTTATTATAATAACTAGGCATATTCTTTTTTATTTGACATTTTGTTTGTAAAAAGTGTTTCTGACAAATTTGTGTAGATTTAAGTTGATTTCGAGTGAAGAGTGAATAATTCCAGAACAGGCCTGGCGCCAGGCACAACCAAGGGACCAGGTGCCGGGTACATTTTGGTCAAACAGTAAAAAGAGAGCAAAATTGAGGGCAAAAATAGATTGGAACCAGTGCCAAGTGGGCCGAACTGATCCGGCACCAAGTCCACTCTGTCCAAAGCCGGTTGTGTGAGAATTTGGTATTTTTCAAAGGATTTTGGTATTTTTTGAATTTTACTTGCACTAGACTTCTCAAGCAACGGATTTTGGTATCAAAGAGGCTTATAAATACAAGAAAAACACTGGAGAAAGGTGTGATTTGAAGGATCCAAATTAGCTACTGAATCACCACTCAAAGGAGCATTGTTCAAAGGAGGTTTTCAAGAGAAGAAGAAGGGTTTGTCTATGAGTTTTATCGTTTATCTTTTATTTACTTTTCTAGAACAATGATGTGCTTAATGTTTTGATTGTCATTGGATATTATTTTAGAAATTATGATTTTGAGTTAATTGTAACTTTTGATCAATTAATTGTTGTTCTTGGTATTTGATTGTTTGTTTTTCTTATGGAGTTGGAGTTGGTTGATTGATTTTTGTTATTAACTTGCTTGAAAAAGAGGTTGATAATGAAATTAATTAATTAATTTCATATTCGTTATCTCTTAACTTGCTTGAAAAAGGGGTTAATTATCTAGAACATTGGTAATCAAAGATTGGTTGATGATTGCTAGAATATAGATTCATTGGCTAATTTCATACTTTAAATAATCTAGAATATAAGAATTTGTGTGAGGATTGATTTTAATACATCTTTTGAATAAGTTAGTAGAGATAGAATATGATCACTAATTTAACTAGAAGATAGTGATTCTATGGATTGTAAACGATGTTATATCCTTTATAATGCCAAGACGAAAATTAATTGTGATGAATGTTAAATGATTCAATATTATGTTTTCAAGATAATTGTCTAGTTACATGAATTTGCATCCTTGAGTTATATCTATTTTTATCTTTATTTATTTTCTTTTTTATTCTCTTCTTATTTTATTGGTTAAACAATAAAGATTCGAGTAAAGTAAGGTGGGTGCCTAAGTTCTCATGGATTCGATACTTGCTATTCCCTATACTATACGATGGGTATACTTGCCCGTATGTGTGGTTTTAGTGGTTGGAATTTTAATTAATGCTTAATTGATTGTGTAATTTGTTAGTAATATTTTCTACACTAAAACACACGCATCAAGTTTTTGGCGTCATTGCCGGAGATGGGCACTATCGGAAACACTCAAGTCTTGTTGATTTAACCTTTATTGTATTTGTAAATATCTCTAACTCTTGTGTTTAGGTAGTTTGTGCATATTTCTAATTTGTGTATCGTTTTTTATTTTTCTATTATTTTTGTTGTTTTTATTTTTACTTTCAATTTGATATATTTTTTTCTTTGAGTGAGAGATTCAAAACATTATCATGGATAATTATTCATGGGCACTATAACACCCTACTACCTAGGCCCATCAGGGCCGAGAATGTTGCCCCGTCCATAGGATAAGGGGTCTTTATAACTAGGTCACATAAAATAAAATAAAAGGAATACTTTAAAATTAAACTTATTACAACCTAATAATACATGAATAAATCCAAAATAAATTTTCTGCTACAATCTCTCAAAAACATCATATGAGGAAAACCGCAAAGAGTCTTCAAAATCACAAGCAACAATCTAGCTAATGAATTTCACAACAGGATCGACCTAAAAACATGGCATAAAAGATGGTGAGATAAAAATCTCAGTAAACCCGTGTGTGCTTTAAGTGTTTCAGATAAAACAGTTTATGTATGCAAGTTGTAAAAGTTTTATAAGAGAAAGTGTTGACAAGTATTAAATAAATGTTAAAATAAAGAGTGGTGTTTTGCTTTCCAAACCATACATGTGCACAATAAATACAACCACCCAAAGAGGTAGCCATGGGTTATCACACGTTGGGCCCCATGATAGTATAATGGTCAGAATGCCATGCATTGAGCATGCTGACAATAGGTAGGTGTACGGCCTACCGGATGAGATACTCCTCCATCTCTACACTCGAACTTATCGTTTGTCTACTCCCGAAACACATAGTCCACTTGACTAAAACTTGCTAGCTCGGACCAGTATGACCTATTGGATTGGCATCCTATTCGGGAAGGACTCATCCCTCAGAGGTGGCCACCTACTTAGAAACTTACCCTAACTCTTCAAAGACTAGTCCTAATAGTCTACCCTTATTGAGTACTCAACGTTGTTTATCTCATTTAGGAGAAAATTGATCATACAATGTTTTACTTGGAAATAGTAATTAAGGGTTTCTAAAATTCTTGTCAAAGTTGGGTTTTAGAAAGAGTTTAGCGTTTTGAGTAAAACTGCATGTTTAATTCTCAATTAATTTGCTTAACTTAAATAAAAAGGAAAATTAGTCCTTAATTGCCTTTACAACTGAATGATCATACACATTGAATTTGGCTTGCCATAATAATTTTTGGTCTTCAAATGACTCCATATAGGAGCTTAACTGATCCTTTGCTTGCTTGAATTTAAAAACCCTCCAAGGTCGACCTAACCCCGCCAGGGGTAAACACAAGGCATAAGGTTATATTCGAGCTATACTTGCCTTATATAAATAATTCCTAGCTCAACTAGTTATAATCATGACTAACCATGACCTTACTACCCTAAGCTTTAAGGCTGGATGATAAATGATTTTATAAAATAAATCTAACTTGATAAGTTAAAATAACTAGGGGTTATAATTACTAATAAGTTATAGGTTCAAGTAATAAATTTTGAGTATTATTACTATTAAATAAACTGGTGTTTTAAATATTGGAAAATACTAAGTCCTAAATAATATTAGTAAATGGTAATATTTAAATAGTATTATTATAATAAAATAATAAATTACACTTAAAATTTTAATTAATAATTAATAGATAATAAATAATTAGTAATAAATAAAATTAATAATAAATGAATTATATTAAATTTTTGATTAATAAATAACAAATAAATTTTAATATAAATAATATTTGTGAATATAGGTAAAAGTTTTAACTAAGGTCTACAAGGTCATTAATTAATTCTAATATTTTATTTAAAAGATTTTATTTATTGTTATATATATAATTTTTTCCAAAAGATATTATTTATTTGACCAATAAAATATTAATATTTCATTTAATATTCCATTTTCAAATCTTCCTATACCTTTCGAAACTCTTAAGGAAAATGCAATACTAATCCTAATTAAAATAATAAATTTTGTTAATAAAAATAACTTAGGATTAACAAGAAAATAATATTTCATCATGATTTTCCTATTGCTAAACAAGATTCATAAACACATTCCCAAACATCAACTAACAGGCTAAATCATTCATGAACATATGCTTAATTCAACACATACTATTACATGACCAAATCCCTACTAAGTATAATCATCGATCATAGCTTTAATGGAAATAAGAATATAAATATCCTATTCACCATAGGTGTCATAACATCTAACATGCTTTAAACATCCATAACTCTCATAAGACATGATGAACATACATTGATTCCCAAGAAAATTCATATAGCTTAGTCATATACAACAATTCTCATATCCTAACCCCATCACCTTTATCCACATGCCTACACTCAATCCCTCATTCATAACTATTCCTCCTATCAATATCTAAGAGACATGAATTCAGAATTACAAAGGAGGATTAAGGGAAAAATACTTGATTGTCGATTACTTTGATGAAGCTAAAGAAGGTCCACGCGGTATTGAGAGTTTTGAGTTGTCCAAAGGAAGAAAAAATAAAATAGCCATGGTTGATGATCAACCATTTCGGCCAAGAGAGAGAGAGAGAGAGAGCATTAGCATGGTACATTGAAGATTGAATGAAAGAGGGTGAACAAGAAGGTTGTTCTTGATTTACCTTGATGATGTTCTTGAGACCTTCAAGAAAAAAAACTAGTTTTAATCCAATGGAAAATTCTTGTTTGCGAGATTTTGTGTTATAAAGACCAGAAATGAACACTAGGGATTAAGTAGGAGTAATCTGGAGTATTTGAGAGTGATTGGGGGTGTTTAGGGTAGGTTTTGGCTTGAAGGAGTGTAGTGTGTGTTCTTGGTGAAAATTAAGAGAATTTGAGAGAAGAGCTGCATGAAATCTGGAATGATATTTGCCAAATGGTTTAGGGTGATTAGGAGTTTTGGTTTTCAGCTAGAAGGAGAGAGAATGATCTGATTTTGTTTGAAATTCAAATGGAGAAAATTGTGGAGTTGTTTGAGGTAGAAGATAAGCTAATGGTGTTTGATTGATGGAGGTTTCTTTGTTCTTCAATGGTGCCGGCTGGACCGATCAGCTTATGGCAAGGGAATAAAGGCTGTTTAGGCTGTAAGGCTGACCAAAATTCAGTGTTTAATGGCAGTGGAATTTCTGGTTTAGTAGCTTAATACAATGGTGTTTTCATAGAGCAAAATTCTAGAATTTTTTTTGAAGTTCAAATGTGTTTTAGATAGAGTGATCTTAGGAGACTCTTGAGGTGTGATTATGGAGTCCAAGTACTCAAGGTAAGTGTAGAGGTTAATGGTGCTCGGTCCATGACTGAATAAGGTCCATTTTGTAGAGGTTTGAAGGTGGTTTTTTGGTCTAGGCCTAAGGAGACAAAATTGGAATTTTCTGGTTTCAAGGTTCAATGCTTCGAATGGTTGAAGATTTTCCTGTGCAGAATTTCTATATTTCTTTAGCTCAATTTGCAGCTAATTTTGAGGGGTGTTTGAGGGTCTTTTAAGGTTGGTTTTCACCCTTCTTTCTGTGAGAAAAGCAGAGGGGTTTTTGGTGGATTGATGACAAGAAAAATAGCTTCAATCTCAGCTTGGTGTGCAGCGAAATTGCATAGGAATTTTTCTCGTTTTGTGTAGTTTTATGCAGTCTGAATTTTGCATAGAAATTCCAGTCTTCAAGCTACATGAATTGGTCATTTTTCTGGCAGTAAATGAGCAAGAATACTGACTGAATTTTTTGAAAGTTAGACTGCTCAAAATTCTAAAAAATTTCCATATTTTATTCATAAAAAACATGAACAACATGAAGGTGAGCTTGAAGGTTCTACCATGGTGATTTATTTCTTATGGATTCTTCTCCCTAATTTTGGCCAATCCTCTTCCAAGATTAATTTTTAAAACTCAAGGCTAAGGAATTATCTCAGAATTTTTGGAATTAAAAGAAGAGATTTAATGAATTTTGAATGATTTAAATTGTGAAGATGTTAGGACAAAGCTAGAGGTAATAACAAGGACAATAATTCCTCTAGAATTCCTTTAGGACATGATTATATGATTAAAACATTCTCTTCATGTCTCCCCTAAGACAACATTCCTATCTTTAAGAAATGTAAGAAAAACAAAAATTCAAATATAACTAAGATAATCATGAATAAAACTCAAGTGATAGGATTTGAACTCATGACCTTAGAGATTAATTTACAAAGCTCTAACCACTTAACCACACTAACACTTGTTCTTATTTTCTCACTCAAATATTCTTCTTATTTAAACCTCAAGCCGTCTTCCTATTTTGACCTCAAGCAAAATTACCTTTTTACCCTTCCTACCTAATAAGCATAACTAAGCCTTTTAACCTATAAATCACAATTTTAAAGCTCATAAAATCATTCAAAAATATATATTTTTATGCAGAATAATATGATATGCATCCCGACCCCCCTTACTCTAGGGTTGACTTTAGGTGGGGTTTCATAGGCACAATGTCAAAGAAGTTATAATGATGATACGTTGGCAAGTTTGCAACCTCAGATTAACGCTTTTAGTAAGACGTCACTTGAAGCTTCAATCAAATTACTACAAGAAAAAATGGTTTTCCTGACATTTTTTTAATGACGCTTTTAAAAAAGGGTCATAATAGAGTACTTATAAATGGCGCTAGGTTTTTCACGTCATTATAATAAAACCAAAATGACAGTTTTATTAAATTAGCTTAAATTAACATACTATTATGATATGATTTTGTGTCATGCAAGATAACATGCTTTTCATCATAGTGTAATGAAAACACTACAAGAAAACAGAGAATTAGCGAGGGAATTTTCCCTCGCTAAATCTGAGAGGGATTAGCAAGGGACAGACGACATATTGACTTTCCATTACTAATCCCTAGTTGATTAGCGATTGATTAGCGTTAACAATAATTCCTTTCAAATTAGCGGTAGACGAAGAAATCCCATTCTAATCCGTCGCTAATTTGATAGGGATTAGCGACGGATATTTTATTTTTACTTAATATTCGCGGTAAATTTTTAGCTTCGGATTTTCAACTTTACCAAGCTATTCCCATGCTAATTTGCAAGGGAATAGCAATGGAAATATCCCTCGCTAATTCATTGCTGGATTTGCGATGGATTGGAGTTTAATTAGCGAGGGATATTAAATGTCACTAGCTAATCCATCGCTGATTGTTTCCTTCACTAATCACTCACTAATTCCCAAGGGATTTGCGAGGGATTCTCCATTTTGTGAATACTCAAATTTTTTCCTCACGATACTTTTGTGTGTGTTAAATTTTTTTATGTAATATCCTTATGAATACTTAATTCTTTATTATTTGTTTAATTATAACCAATGTATTTACATTCAATATATATGTAATTACCATCAGCAAGTTAAGAAGTATAGATTATGATTAAATGATATGCATATATTATACCTCTGTACAAGTTCGTCATGTGTAGTATATATATAATTCATGTATCACTTTATATGCATATATATATATATATATATATATATATTTATATTTGATGCATCGATCATATGGTCGATGTATAATTATGCAAATATGAACACACATTTAATTACTATAAGAGTTTACGTGTGCACTCGGAGTTTTATAGATTACGTTTTATTGCATTTGATTAGCATAATAAATACAATTTTGGGATATGAAAACACATCAATACTAATTAAACTTTTTATATATTAGAAAGCGTAACAGGATCAATGTTAATTAAACCTAAACAAACACCATAATGAATATTTAGAATTGTTCATTGGCGAAATATTTCATACTTTTAATCAGTAACTAAGTAGGAAGTAGCTAAGTGTTGCTAGAAATTAATATGTTTTCTTAGTAGAGTATTGAAAAAAGTGAGAAAAATGTTAATCCGTCGCTAATCCTTCTCTAAATAGAGACGGATTAGCGACAGATTAACCAACAAGGGATTCGAGAGGGATCAGCGAGGGACTAAAAACTTATACCTTTAAAGCAACGCGGAATTTTTTGAGCGGAATATGAAATTCAAAAAATCCCTCACTAATCCCTTTCTAATACGACGCAATTAGCGAGGGATCAGAAAGGCATTAAAACTCCACTGAGGTTTACCCTTGCTAATCCGTCACTGAATGAATCCCTCGCTAATCGCACACTAATTAGCGAGGGATTATATTTATTTTATTGTTAGTTTTTGTAACAAATCCCTCGCTAATAGAGAGGAATTAGCGACGGAAAATTCCCTCGCAAAGCTCAACGACTATACCATCCCTGTCCTGTCTTCCCTTTTGTTGTGTTTTTTTCCATTTTCTCTATCTTCTCCGGCTAACCCCTCTGAAATCCCTTCCAACCTCGCCGGCGACCTTACCTCCTCATTGGCTGAACTACCACCGAAAGACCGACCAAAGTTGCAATTCCCTCCCGCTATTGAACCACCAGCGACCTTCATCAAGCTGAGTCGACTGCCGTTGGCGCCACTGCCGAAACAGCCTTGATTAAGGGCATTCAAGGTGCAATATTTTGTCCATTTTTAAGGTAACCTCCTACTCTTAGTACAGAAAAGATTCAGGGGATTTAGAGCTTCAATTTGATGTAAATTTTTACTGATGAAAACTAAAAGAAAAAAAAAATCAAGGTTATGATTTGAGAAGAATTTTCTTTTTAATTTCTATTTGTGTCAGCTGTGTATTAGTTTGTTTGAGAAGTATTTAAGTGTGATTTTTTGTTCATTTGGTGTGTTTTTACATGAAGAAAATATGGGAAAAAGGGACAGTGAATTATGTATTTTTGTGGTGTGAAACTGAAGAATGAAAGCTGGAAATGTGATGAATTAATTGTGAGAAAGATTTTGTTGTTTGGATTGTAGCCATTTTCTTGTTGTGTTGCACAAATTATTCCATTTCATTGCTGCCCTCTTTTGGTGTATTATTCTGTGAGGAATGGGGTGGAGGAAGTACATAAACAGTTCATAGTCAATTGAAGAAGAAAATGACATTAAAAATAACTATGTTGTTAGATGATAGCCAGATTTTTATTGAGCAGTTTTTGTGACAAAAATGCAGGTGGTTATTTGATGTAGGGACAGGGCTATGAGTTAGTATATATGTCCCTAAGCATGTCTTAATGTGTTAGGACAGTAAGGGCATTGGTTTTCTGATGTTTGGATTACAAATGAATGCATTATACTAAAAACAGTAGGGCTGCCAAAACAAAATGCTGATTCTGCACTCTTTTATATGTGCCCTATTTCAACGTGTTTAGAGAAGCTATGCTAAATGGGATCTTAAATCATACTTCTATATGCATTAAAAGAGGTTTAGGAAGGTTTAAATGGTGAATGTTATGTAGAAGAAATGAGAGAAATAGTGTGAGCAAAGTATGAACATGATTAGGGGTTTCTGTTTTGGCTTATTGATATCCATGTCTATTTGGGCAATAAACTGTATAAAATGGCTAAGTGTTCTAGGAAGGCATGAATAGGGTTTTGTTTCCAATTCTCTTGGGAGTATTTTGGACAATACTCTTAGGAGTATCTAAGATGCTAAAAGGGGTACAAAATGAATTTGATGTAGGTGTGTTTACCCCCAAAGCATGCTTAATTGCGAGTGCTAGGCATAATTAGTGATAGCATAATACAAGATGAGTCTCGCATATTTTATAACTATCGTTTTGTGCTAGTGGTTTTCCAAAATATGCCACAGTCATATGTAACATGGATGTTGTTAATCCTTTTGGTTTTCTTGAACCAAATTATGGTTTTCTTTATGATCATGATTATTAAGCATTGGTTGATATTTTCCCAAAGCATGAGAATGACTCTGTTTATATGTTCATTTCTTGTTTTAACTTTCTTGTGTAGAATACTTTCTTGTCTTGATTAATTATTTCGAGGTTATTTGTGTTTTGTGAGCCATTTACAATCAATGTTGGGTGAATTGAGGTGGCTTTGTGCCTAGAAAATGTTCAAGTTATAAGGGAAACTCTGTCAATTTTTTTTTTGGAAAATTGAGCATAATTATTATTCTATGTAGTCGGTTTTAGTTGTGGTAATTATGAGATTTTCTGCTTTCATCATGGTTGTAATTAGGATGGTTTTATGATGTTCATATCAAGTAGTGAAGTGAATCAAATGAGATGTATTATGATGCATATTTAATAGTGAATTATAAACACGTGAATAGCTTTGTGGTACTTAATATGTTATAATGTAGTGATATGGTTTTGTTGGAGATTTGCGTAGTGGTGAACTTGTGAATGGCTTTGGTGTGATTTTTGTGCTATATTTTGAAAAAATCATTTTATGATGGATAATGCCTTATGTTGAAGAACCTTCTTTTGGACTTAAGCATACTTTACCTAGAAAACATTCTTTTCGACTTAATCCTTTGTTTTAGCCTCATTTGGCCTTTTTAAACTCAAAAGTTCACTGATGGATAATATCTTTTAATGTCATTCTGTTTACTTAACTAATTAAGATTTTGTTCCATCTGATGCCGAGACTATGTTACACTTATAATTTGTTCTACAGTAACCTTATGTTATTGTTACGCACAAGTTAGACATATAGTTCTTCATTGATTGTTTTGGACAGACGAGCTATTCTTAGGTAAGAAAATCCTCCAATTGCATCTTTAGAATCCTGTGAGTGATGGGTGATCATTCCCCGTGAGTGATGGGTGATCACTCCCTATGGGTAATGGGTGATTACCCTCAAATTTGGTGTTGTTGATTAAATGTTTTGAGGTTATTTGTGCTTTGTGTAATTTTTACAGTGAATGTTGTGTGAATTGTGGTGGCCTTATGCCTGGAAAACGTTCAAGTTATAAGGGAAACTCTGTCAATTTTTTTTAAAAAATTGAGGTTGCATGCCAAGAGATTCTTATTGATTCTTACCTAGTGTATTTCCATATGTTCTTTTCATTGTGAAGTTGATCTATTTTCTTGAATTTGCTAGCCTTGAGAAATCATTTCCTTGAATGAGTTGATACTTGTCAAATTTGGTTCTCTTAAGACTGTGGTAGCATCATCTTACTTAGAATTCCTTGATTTAATTGACACCTACCAAGTACTTGATTAATTACTCCTAAGAATCCTTTTTTCTTATTCTTTAGAGTTTGGTTGACTTTATCAAGTTAAGCTAACTCATTTAAATTGAGAAGAGTTGGGAAGAACTTGAGTGAGAAAAATTGAGTTTGAAAAAGGCAAGAGGTGAGCCTATTTTTAGGGAATGTTTATGTTTAGGCACTTCAGTTCAGTACCTCAAAAATGGATACACTAACAACTTTTGCACAAAAATGGTGTATTTCAAATAATATACTCAAGTACATGGATTCCAAGGTTTTTATGTATCTGTCTTTTCTATTGTCATTTTAGTAGATATATAGCACCAAAATGAGACATTTCATGCAGTTGGTTTGGCATTATAGTCTCAAAGGTTTGATATTTCATGCAAGAAATTGTTTAATGATTCTCCCCATATATTTTTTTCCTTGTTTTAGCTTCCTTGTGTAGAATATTTTATTTTATTGATTAATGACTATGGCCATTGTGTGTTTTTTACAATGAATGTTGGGTGAATTGAGGTGGCTTTGTGCCTAGAAAACGTTCGAGTTATAGGGGAAACTCTGTCAAATTTTTTTTAAAAGGATTTAGAATACACAGCTCGATAGTTGATAGTATTTCTTCAATATCATTATTCAATCTTTATTCCATAATTCATAACGAGTATATTACGGTCGTCGACCTTCAAAATCACCATCGTTCTTCCATAATTCATAGCGAGTATACTTGGGTCCTCGACCTTCACAATCACCATCCTTCTTTATTCGAATTATACATGCGCTAATAAGCTACATGGTTATGGCCTAAATGTAGATGGATGATCGTGGTTGGATGTACAGAAGACACGTATAGGGGATTAAAGGAATTACATCTGAGTTTGAACAAGGGGTCAAGCGATTCATTGCATACTGTTTGTCAACTGGTCCAGCCTCAGTTATAAGGTGTCTGTGTGGAAAGTGTAAAAACAAGGCGTACATTTCCCCAAATGAAGTGGAGCTGCACTTGTACAGATTTGGATTTGTTGCTAATTACCGAAGATGGAATAGTCATGGTGAGGGTATTAATCCATCACCAACTACATCAATAACCGGCACTTGTATGACTGCAGTTGGACATTAATTTCCAACTAAACCTTCATCATCGGAGAATGTTGAGGAACCACCAAACCCAGATGCGCAGAAATTTTATGACATGCTAAGAGCTTCAGAAACTCCTATATGGGATGGATGCAAGAATCATAGTACGTTATCAGTTGTTTCTCGGCTTTTGAATATTAAATCCAAAAATAACATGTCAGAGAAATGAATTAATCAGGTGTTGCAATTGATGAAGGAGGTATTACCAAGTAGTAATAAGCTCCCAGATGACTTCTATCAAACAAATAAGTTGGTATCTGGTCTAGGGCTACCTGTTCAGAAGATAGAAGTCTACCCAAATGGATGCATACTCTATTGGAAGGACGATAGTGTTAGGAGGGACTGCAAATTCTGTGGCCATGGCAGATATCTGGCGAAAAAGAAAGTTGGAAAGAACAAACAACAGAAAGACGTTCCTTTTAAAAAATGTATTACTTTCCCATTAACACCCAGATTGCAGAGACTATTTGCATCTTCCACAATAGCGGAGCACATGAGATGGCATGCAGAGAGTTAACCGGAAGAGGATGTTATAAGCCATCCACTCGATGGTGAAGCTTGGAAACACTTCGACCGTAGTCATCCTGAATTTGCAACTGAAGTTCATAATGTGCGTCTTGGGTTATGCACAGATAGATTTTCACCATTTGGAATGTCGGGAAAACAATACTCTTGTTGGCCTGTTATTGTTACTCCATATAATTTACCTCCGTCGATGTGCATGAAGGATCCATTTATATTTTTGACCGTCATTGTCCCTGGCCCTAGGAATCCGAAGTATAAAATTGATGTCTATCTACAACCTTTGGTAGATGAATTAAGGATGATGTGGTTTAGTGGAGTCTCTACATATGATATTTCAAAGAAATAGAACTTCTGTCTACGAGCAGCACTTCTTTGGACAATAAACGACTTCCCGACATATGAGATGCTAAATGGTTGGAGCACAGCTAGTAGATTAGCATGTTCGTATTGCATAGAGCAGACAAAATCATTTCACTTGCAAAATGGAGGTAAACATTCTTGGTTTGACTGCCACCGGCGCTTTTTGCCTTTAGATCATCCATATAGAAGAGATGGTAGGTCTTTCAGGAAGGATAAATGTCGCGAGACAGTACATCCTGTACAACGCGCTTCTGGAGATGGTTATGGGATAGAGTGTGCCATTTACCAAAAATAATCGAGACAGCTGTGGAGCTTGTTAGGGATGATGACAAAGGCATTTACCATAATTGGGCCAAAAGGAGTATCTTTTGGGATTTGCCATATTAGAACACACTTAATCCGTCATAACATAGATGTGATGCACAATGAAAAAAATGTGTTCGATAATGTGTTTAACACAGTTATGAATGTGAAGGGAAAAATAAAGGACAATGTGAAGGCGCGACGTGATCTGTTGGTATATTATGATAGACCTGAATTACACATGATTGGCTTGGGTGACGGGAGGACATTAATGCCAAAGGCTAAATACTTTATTACACCCGAACCAAAGAGACTTCTACTAGAGTGGGTTAGAGATTTGCGACTTTCGGATGGATATGCTTTGAATTTAAGCAGGTGTGTTGATTTGAATGAGCTGAAAATGTCGGGTATGAAAAGCCATGACTGCCATGTGTTTATGGAAAGGTTGCTTCCAACTGCATTTAAAGAATTACTCCCGGTGTCAATTTGGAATGTTTTAGTAGAAGTTAGTCTCTTTTAAAGAATTACTCCCGATGTCAATTTGGAATGTTCTAACTATAAAAAATGCATTAGGTTCTTATATCATTTGAAGACCAAAGTTAAAAATAAGGCAAGAGTGGAGGGATCAATTTGCAATGCTTACTTAGTTGAAGAGGCATCTACATTCTTCTCTTATTATTTTGAGCCGAATGTGCAGACTTGACATACAGCTACAGCTAGGAATGATGAGGGCGTTCATGATACAAACTCAAGTGACACTGTGTGTTCTATATGTGTCGTTCCAGGGAGGGTTTTGGGAAGTATTCACAATAGGTATCTTACCCCGGATGAATTTAAGGCTGCCACAAATTACATATACCTAAACTGTGAAGAAGTTCAACCATACATTACGTAAGTATACCGCTATTGCCTTACATTGCTAGATTTTATACGGCAATACTTTGAACGAGTATCCTTATGTGTTCGTTTTGGTCGTTTTGGGAAATTAAAAAATGACTTGCAGTTGTATGAGCTGAGTATAACAGACCCTGAAGTTGATAGGAGAATAGAGTTGGAGTTTGTTGGATGGTTTAGGACTTATGTGAGTTGAACACATCCAAAATGAGACTTTAAAATAAATTACATTGATATCGAAGGTGCATTAACGCTTTGTTTTTTGCTAGGTTCATGATCTACAAAATCAAGTGACTGAACAACACTTAAAAAGCTTGGTCTGGGGACCTTCGAGACAAGTGAAACACTTCCATGGCTACTTCATAAATGGTTTTAGGTTCCATACACATGATCAGTCATTCGGAAAAAAAACAATTAACAACGGAGTTTTTGTTAAAGGCGACGAAGATAGTGCCGAAGATTATTATGGAGTGTTGAAAGAGATTATCGAACTTTAGTTCCTTGGGACTCCTTGTTTAAAAGTTGTCCTATTCAAGTGTGATTGGTTTGATCCAACGCTAAATCGGGGGGTTAAAATTCATCTTCACTACAAACTTATTGACATCAACTACAAGAGGAATTACCCAAAATATGACCCCTTTGTGTTAGCTCAACAAGCAACTCAAGTGTATTTCCTATCCTACTCGAGGAACAAAAGACCAAAATCTGATTGGGTAGCTGTTTGTAAAATGAAAGCTCGACATGTTATTGATGCACCCGTTGTCGAGGCACCATATTAGGAGGAAATAGATGATGTGCAGGCAATCAATGTATGTGTTGAGGATGACAACTTTGGAAGATTAGCAGATGAGTCCGGTATTGGAGATACAATCGATTTTATAGATTCGGGTTTAATGATAGAGGAAGAACAATCGAACAATGAAAACGATGACGAGGAAAAAGAATGGGAGACAAGATCCTCTACAGACGACGATGTGGAAGGCTACTCATCCGATGATGACAAAAGTCCATAGATTAGGTTCAAGTTTAACTAATGTATAGATATAATTAGTAGTTCTGCCATCGTTACATTACAAGCGTTTTACTTTGCTTTATACTTTTAAATTTATTATCTTTTTTTCTCACAAAATATGACCATTTTTATGTATTTAAATAATTCCAGATACATATGGCTTCCGATGCCTCACCCGATGATCGATCAGCGACTCCTGAGTCGTCGAGGGTGGATGAGACACCGTCCCCAAGCATCGCCCCACGTATACCTGCTCCACAGCCATTGCCTCCAGAAGAGGCCCGATCAGAGTAGGCCCCTACCCCAATCCAAGGTTTTTCAGGGTCCACAGTTGGCGCTCCATCTACTGACGACATGCGATTGCTGATTGAGCCAGTTGGTGACTCGTAAGTCGGCTACATAATTACTTATTATACGCTTTTCTAAATTTTCAAAATTATAACTTTGTCTAATATTACAAAATCTATTTTCTTGGAACAAGTTCATACATTCGATTCGATGTGTGAGGGAGATTGTTGAGATTTTTAGGCAAAACTACACTGGTGCCTATACTACTTTCTCATAGGTTTCGATTGATGTTCGGAACATGTGGTTTGATTTTTGGAGTGTGAGTTTGATTTGTAATTATTACTTGTAGTCTTTTATTATTTTTAATATGTTTTCTTATTTGTAATTACTTGTAACGACTACTTTGATTTTGTAGTCTTTCTTCTATTGGCGCCCCGAGCATGCCGCACAGATCCGGGCTAATTGGGAGAAGAAGTGTAAGGCTAGACTTTCGGATGCATTGTCTAAGGCTCAGAAGAAGTATGGGGGTAGCTGCCCCAAGTGGATTTCCCCAGACCATTGGGCTACTTTATCGGAGCATTGGGGGTCCTATAGGTGGCAGCGTATCTCTTCTGCTGCTAAGCGAAACAGATCCACTAGTCAGGCGTCCCACACAGGAGGATCTATTTCTTTTACTGAGCATGAGGAGCGGATGGTAAGTGTAAAATTTTTTACTATTTGGTATATCCAATATTTCACATTTAATCAATCATAAAAACTAACATCTAGTCATTTCTTGTTACAATAATAGCGGAGACAGTTAGGTCCTGACTTTAGCTACGTCGACCTCTTCAGACGCACACATACGTTCCAGGACGGGCCGAGGAAGGGCCAATATGTCATTGATCGATCGCGCCACACGCTGGTAAGAATACACAATCTTATACGTTTTTAAGTTTAATATTATTTATATTTTAATCATTAATTTTAAATATTTTATGTGTGTTTCCTTGCCCTAAATTCGACAGGATACTGTCACTGCTATTATTGAGCGTCACGCGCAGTCGGGTTCCCAGACTGATTCTATGAGCACGGTCACACCGAGTAGGGTGCTCGATGAGAAGACGCTATTTGTCGAGGTGGATGATAGAGCGTGCAAGAAGGGACGAGTGTACGGATTGGGCTCCGAGTCTGCGAGGGTGAGACGGAGTTTATAGCAGCCTGCCTCATCTGAGTTATCGACTTCTTCTACCTAGTTGGATGTGAGCCAGCTACAGAGAGAGTTACACACCGAGAGGAAGAGGCGAGAGAGAGTTGAGTATCAGGTACAAGTATATTGGAGCCACGCCAGAGCTTGACTGAGTACCTGACGCTTGTGTCTCAGAATTTAAATCTACCTCCGCCACCGCCGATGCCAGCTGTTCAGGAGTACGATGTTGAGGATGAGGAGGACTTCATCATCAGCCCTCCAGATTCACATCCAGATCATCAGCCGAGCCCTTCCGATCCACCCCCACCCCCACCCCCTCCGTCGGCTCCAGCATCCACACCGATTCCTGCTTCGTAGTTAGGATGTATACACTACATTTTTATGTATTATTCATATGTTTTCATTATTATATTTATTTAGGACATTTAGACAACATTTTTATGTATTATTCACATTTGTCATTATTATATCTATTAATAATGACTATTTGGTGGTTTTTTAAGTTAATTAAATTTTGTATTATTTTGATAGATGAATTTTCTTAAATTACAGGGCATTTTTTAAAATATTTCTAAAAAATATTTTAAAATTATACAGTACTAGCGAGGGATTAGCGAAAGACTAGAACTTAAACGGTATTCCCTCGCTAAAAGCCAGGTTTTTCCATCACCTTTTAGCGAGGGATTAGAAACGGACGTAACAATCCATCACTAATCCTTCACAATCCGTCGCTAACTATTCAAGCCATTCAACCACACTGACAGTCCGTAGCTAATCCCTCGCAAATTAGCTTGGAATTAGCGATGGATCAATTATATCATAAAATTAAAAAGAAATATTCCGCCGCTAATCTCCCACAAATTAGCTTGGGATTAGTAATGGACACTTTAAGCCTTACAATTAAAAAGAAAATTCCGTAGCTAATCCCTAGTAAATTAGCGAGGGATTAGCGACGGACAAGTCCCAACATATAACTTTTAATAATTACTAAAATATTCCATCGCTGATCCCTTTCTAATTAGAAAGGGTTCAGTGACGGAATAAACATATCCCTCGTAGATCCCTTTTAAAATTCCACGGTTGAACTCGTTGACTGTTGAAAATCTACCTCGCAAATCCGTCACTATTTGCGATGGAAATTGGAATCCGTCGCAAATTTTTACCTTTGCGACGGAGATATTAGCGAGGGAAGATTTTGTCGCCGATCCGTCGCTAATTATGTTTAGCGACGGAATTGTCCCTCGCTAATACTTAGTTTTCTTGTAGTGAAAAAAAAAGGCATGCCTGTGAATTTTTAGCAAAAAATAGCCGTGAGTGTGAGACTGTTAGAGCAATTTTTTTCTTAAGGGGCAGAGGAAATTAGACAGATGTGCTGGGTCTGTGCTTTCTTCTTCACCTCGAAGTCTTTTGTTTCTTCCTTACATAGAGCACCATCTGTGAGTTTACCCCCATTTTTTGTTCTTCCCTTTGTTAATTTATCGCTGCGTCATCGACTTTGCTGGTGTATGAAATCTGCGACCTGGGGAAGAAGAGTAGGGTGTGGTTGGGAATGTTCGATATGACAGAGGAGGTTGCCACGGCTTATGATGCTGTAGCGAGAGAGTTTTGCGGGCTGAAAGATAAGACTAATTTCCCTTTGCCGACTGAGAATCAGAGCCTGAGCCAGAGTAGCACGGTGGAGTTATCAATTGACAATGGTGCTGGTCACGCGCCAGTTGAGCTGGACCTCACGTGCCGACTTGGTGTAGCTAGTGGAGATGGTAGAAATGCTGGAGAAGTTTATGCGATTTCCCCCGTAAATGGATCTTGGAAATATTACTTCCCGCCGGCTATAGCTATTCTCCCCGATGGTCGACAAGTTGTGTTCTTTCAACCACTATGTGGTCCGGCTCCCATTTTCCCTTGTTCTTGGGCTTCCTGCAAATTAAGCTTGTTTGGAGTACTTCTAATCAGTTTAGGATTATTTGTGAGTACTTTTTTTTTTTTTCATTTCACCATTTTAGATCTTGTTTTGAGGAATTTTTATGTCATAAATATTTATTTTTTGACTGATTCGATGTTTGTGAACTTTACTTACATCTGGGCATATATATTTTACTTGATTTGATGTTGATTGACTTGTGGACAGTTTATTCATTCCTCCTCCATGACGACTACTATCGAGAAGATTAAGTAGGGGCGGTGGCCAGGTGGTATTAGTAACCAGAGGAGAAGTAGAGACCACGACCACCATTGAGAAATCCGGAATCAAGATCATCAAGAATCCTCCCAAGTCTAAGCTCGCCGACCTTGGTGTCAGGTCTTGGCCAAAGTGCATTTGTTCACTTTCAATCTTTTTGCCTTTTAAATCTACCTACTATTTCTGCTACTTGTCTGATCTTTTGGGTTAGTTTGCTTCTTCCTTTTATTTCTTGTTTTCATAATTATTTTTGGGATGGAAATTTGGTGACTTCTTGCTAGAGCATGCCCTTTCTTTTCTATTTATTTTATTTTATTTTCTGGGTAAGAATTGTAGCTTCTTGGCCTCTGTTTTTCCTCTGCAAACCTTTAGACTGACTAAAAGGATGAGGGAGGGGATAAGACTATATTCAATGAAATACTAAGGAAAAGGGATTGGAACAACTTTTGTGATATGACAAATTTTATCTTATGATTATTATATTACTGCTACATAGATGCATAAAAGTTTTCTGCTGTATTTGTTTTGTCAATCCATATCAGCTGACTTCCCTGATGCACACCTTTGAACCTCTTATTGCCCTCCAATATTAATGTATGTTAAACACATCTCTATGGCTATCCCATGTGTCATTTGAATTCAGCAACTTTTTATCTCATTGCCTTTGAACGGATATAAATGGACAATGATATTGGTAAACAAGAAAATCCTTAATGCTTGGCACTGAATGTTTGCTAAAGATAGATTACCAAACACCACTCGGAAGGTGTGGTTTGGTTGTCCTGTATGCAGAAGAAGAGAGAGATCCATACAAGTATATTACCGTATAGGTTTGTATATCCGCACAAGAATTATTGTATATATTACTATGACACACTACCCAAGTGGGCAAGTATTTGATTTGATTTATTTGCCATCTACAAGAATCAAGCAGTTAGCATTTGGATTAGAAATCCCAAGTTCTATATCTTCATTATATATTAGGCTACAATGGCTTTCGTTTGCTCTTCAACAATTGCTATAATGGCTGCATTCGACATGAACTGTCCCAAGGTATTTAAAAACTTATTTAACTCTGAAAGACAAAAATATTAATCTTCTCTTTGCTGCCTTAGTTTTGAAGTTCTCATATTGAAAGCACAGTCATAGCAAAGCATTACTGATTTTGTGCTTCTTGTATTATTGATTCTCCCATAAAAAGCTGACTTTTGCTGGTGACTTTTCAGTCGGATTGTTATAGTGCCCACCCTTATTGGCTCTGTTATTGGCTTGTATCATTAGTAATCATACTTCACCAAGAAACTTGAGTTCTGTTTCATTTCTAGAAGTGTTAACCCATATTTAGATGATTAATTGTTAACAGTTGACTTAAGCTAATGTAATGGGTTTGTTGTGTAATAAATAGGTTTTCTTTTCAAGCGGGGTAGGTGTGTGTGATAGACTTCTATGATCATAGATGACATATTTTATACTTGTGTTACATTTTAAACATATGTATGAAATTTACCAATGTTTTGGGTAGGATATGAAATGCTGTCTTATAGTGCATAAGAAAAGCATTGGTGACATCTATGAAGAGTAGTCTGTGATTATCTCTAGCCTTGTATTTGAAGGGAAACTGTTGATTGTCAGTTGTTTCCGCTATCTTTTAATTGCATTGACCATCTCACATTTCATCAGCCTAGTGAACAGAAGATGAGTTCACTAAAGCATTACAGTTTTGTAGTATAGCCATTGAAGGTGAACTGGAAAAGGCTATTTTCAAAGTTGGTGGAATTTGTGATAGTAATTTTGTAAACTTGCACAAAATTAGGTGGCCAAGAAGTAGCCGCACTGATAAAGGAGTGAATTAAACGATTTATGCAACTCTGGAAACTTAACATTCTTAATTAATTTAAATTTTTTTCTTCTCAGAAGGTTTTATAATATTATTACTAAATTCATTCTATATTATAATAATCTTGTAGGTGAAGATTCGCAAAGAAGATTAAATATGTATTTCAGTACCGAAGCCATTTGGGATTGAGACAAGATAAATAATACTATGTTTTTTTTTTGGAAGGCTTAATGCTTGTTTTTAAATACTTAATACTCATTTTTGAACAACTTTTGAATGTTATTAAATTTATAGGCCTTCTCTTTAATATAGGTTGCTTTTGATTGTTTTGATTTTTAATGATGTATATTTAACAATTGTGTTATATATATATATATATATATATATATATATATATATATATATAAACACACACACACACACATACATACATACATACATACATACATACATACATACATACATACATACATACATACATACATACATACATACATACATACATACATACATACATACATACATACATACATACATACATACATACATACATACATACATACATACATACATACATACATACATACATATATGTACGTATACACACACACACACACACACATACGACAGGGGAAAAAAGCTTATTTTTGGGTAAATTTTAATTTATTATTACGATTTTTTGTGAGATATTTGATCTATTTTTTTGATGCGAAATATATTGTGACATTAATTTTTGTCATATTTTCAAACGTTTCATAACGCCAGAAATCGTCATCCAAACATTCTATTGTGACATATAAAATTGTCATATTCTTCAACGTTTTATGACACTAAAATCCGTCATTTAAATAATCTATTGTGACGTTTTTTTAATCATTCAAACATCTTATGATGACAGAGAACTGCGTCATATTAATAAACTTTTATTGATGTCCAAATGTGTCATCGAACCCACCCTATTGTAACCAAAAGTTTGGTCATAATAACAGGCGTTTACTGACACAATTTTCCGTCACTTAAAATTACCTATTATGATGCTTTTTTTCCGTCACAATATCCAATCAGTGACGACACATTTTTTCGTCACTTAAAATTACCTATTATGACACTTTTCTCCCTCACAATATCCAATCTGTGATGACGCTGCATAGCATCACCGAACCTATTGTGACGGCCATATGCACAACACCCTTTGAAAGCGTCAGCACCACGATAGCGTAACTATAGCTATCTTTATTAAAGCTTTTTAGCGTTAGTATAGCCCTTTTTTCTAGTAGTGAATCCTTTGTTGCCAACACAAACATGTCCATTAGGTGGCATGTAGAAGCATCCCAACGAATGAGTCATCAAAGAAAACAACTAGCCAAGTTAGTTGAAGATGCTATAAAGGCTCATACACTTGAACAAGAGAATCTCCAAGGAAATAAGAGAGGATATGAAGAATAGTTGCCTAATGTGGAAAGGGAGGTATTCGATTCTCCTCTATGTGTTAATAATTTTAATTTCTCTTTGTCACATGATTTCTTAGGTTCCTCTCCATCCTTGGAGGGCAATGGTCCAAATGATGATGTATGAAATTTAACATGTCTCAAGGAGTTCGATTTATCTATGATGTATCATAAGAAGTTATTGGAGGATGGAAGTAATTCATGCCCTTTACCCTACTTTTAGGGAGGTAGCTTAGTATTTATAGATGTAATGTAAAGTAAAGATTTCTTAATCCCATCTTTAAGAACTCAATTGTGAAGTTTTACGGGGAACTTTCATTGTGACAAATCTTTTGAAGGGAAAAATAGTAGTTTCAAGTTTGATGCATTCTTTAGAGACCATGTGCACTTACATGTTGACAAAAATATATTTGTGTTTAAAGGAATGTTAGAGAATGAAGTTTATGTGTTTTGCTTTATTGAGAAAAATTATTTTCATGAACCCTCCATTTTTTAAAACCCTCTCTTATTTCTACTTGCATCACCCTTATTTTTTCCAATGAGTGTTAATGTCTTTTACAAAGGGATGATGAGAAAGCATGATGAGTGGAATGAGTTTGTCTCTTTGTCTTAGGTTTAATTTTCTTTAGTCAGTCAAGTGTTTTGTTTTTCCTCCCCCAAATAAGGAAAATAATTTTCATTTTAAGTGTGGGGGAGTGAGTCGTGTGTTTATTTACTTTCTTAAGATTTTTAGTATTTTTCTTTAGTTTGCTTTCTTTAATTTAGGTGTGCTTTATTTTATCATTATTTTCTTTGTACTTTTATTTTGCAGGTAGGAATAAATACTTCTTGGACAAGCCATTCTCTCTATTCTAAGTTTTAAAATTTATTGGCGTTTATTGCACTTAGTGAGTATTGCTTAAACTTTCTACCCCTTTATTCTTTTTGGTCCATTTTGAGATGTTTTCTTGTGTTAATTTTTGGCCAATGAGGACATTGTCCAGTTTAAGTGTGGGGGAATAGTTTGGTGATATTCTTTGACCAAGTTTTTATCAATTATCTTGGTGTTTTCTTGGTAGCGAGGCTATTAAAAATTTGCTTTTTTTTTTTTTTATTTACAAATTTGAAACTTTGAAAGTTTGGAGATTTGGAGTTATATTGGGCTTATTTGTCTAGAATGAAGTTATCATTTTTTTTTTTAACTTTGGGTAGAGATTTGTGATTCATTATGGTTGGTTTTTATTAAAAGTAAACTTATGTATTAAGTTAAATTTTGCCAAGTCTTGAGAATTTAAGTTAACCTTGGTTATATTTGGTATTTGAGTTTTGTTTTATTCTTTAAGTTTGAATATGAATGATATGATGAAATACGGGCAGAGTTGTTGATTATTTTTTGAATTATAAATTTAAAATTTGCTTGACTTTTTAGTTGTGAGTAAGGAATGTGAGAAAATAGAAAAACAATGAGTGAAAAAAAAATCATTGTTATGGGCTAAAAAAAGAATTGAGTTGAAGAAAAAATGCTTTTATTTTTAATCTTTGAAAACCTTTTGCTAAAAAGGGGGTTAATATGGGGAGAAGTAGCAAGTATTGTTTAGTGCACTCTCTTGAGGTTATTCCAAAAGTAAGAAGGTAAAGAAAGAAGACGGAAAGAAATAAAATTGCTGAAAAAAGATAATGACTATAAGGGGGTCAATAGGGTGCGTGAAGAGAAATCTATTAACTTGAGGTTATCAATTCCCTAAGTCATTGAAAAAAAAAAGAGAGAAAAAAGAGTGGATTGTTTTCCTTATTTTATTAACATGAGTTTTGTAAATTTGAGTTTATAAAGCTTGAATTAGTTAAATGACTTAACTTGTATGATTTATATTATCTATATTTTTGCTTGAGGAGTAGGATAATTTTTGCTTGATTTATATTATTTTTAAGCTTGTTTAACTTAACTTTGATGGCCTTGGGATTATCTGATTTAATACATGAGCTTACAAGGTTTTAAAAGAATTAAGTGAATGACAAGTTTATATTTAAGGTTGGAAGAAGGTTATATCTTCATTATGGATGAATTTTCTAAGGAAAAAATTGCTAAATTATTTTGTCTTGTTCTAAATGCTTAGTATCTGTTTCTTGTTTACTTGAGGATAAGCAAAAGTTCAAGTGTGGGGGTATGTGATAGGGGCTAAATTCATCATTATTTTTCTAGTTATTTGAGGTTATTTTGAGATACTTTTGTTATAATAGCTAGGCATATTCCTTCTTATTTGACATTTTGCTTGTAAAAAGTATTTTTGACAAATTTGTGCAGATTTAAGTTGATTTCGAGCGAAAAGTAAATAATTCCAGAACAAACCTGGCTCCAGGCCCAACCACGGTACCCGGTGCCGAGTCCATTCTGGTCGAATAGCAAAAATGGAGCAAAATTGAGGACAAAAGCAGATTGGACCTGGCGCCAGGTGGGCTGCACTGACCCGACACTAGGTCCACTCTGCCCAGAGGCGGTTGTATGCTAATTTAGTATTTTCTAAATGATTTTGATATTTTTTGAATTCTACTCGGACTAGACTTCTCAAGCAATGGATTTTGGTATCAAAGAGGCTTATAAATACAAGAAAAACACAAGAGAAAGATGTGATTTGAAGGATCTAAGCTAGTTATTCAATCACAACTCAAAGGAGTATTGTTCAAAGAAGGTTTTCAAGAGAAGAAGAAGGACTTGTCTATGAGTTTTATCTTTTATCCTTTATTTAATTTTCTAGAACAATGATGTGCTTTATGTTTTGATTGTAATTGGATATTATTTTAGAGATTTTGATTTTAAGTTAATTGGAACTTTTGATCAATTGATTGTTGTTCTTGGTATTTGATTACTTGTTTTTCTTATGGAGTTGGTTGAATGATTTTTGTTATTAACTTGCTTGAAAAAGAGGTTGGTAATGACTTCAATTAATTAATTTCATATTCGTTATCTCTTAACTTGCTTGAAAAATGAGTTAATTGTTTAGAACATTAGTAATCAAAGATTAGTTGATGATTGCTAGAATATAGATTTAATAGCTAATTTCATGCTTTAAATCACCTAGAATATAGGGATTTGTGTGATGATTGATTTTAATGCATCTTTTGGATAAGTTAGTTGAAACATATTATGTTCACTAATTTAACTAGAAGATAGTGATTCTATGGATTGCAAACGAAGTGGGTCTATATTAAATCCTTTATGATACCAAGACGACAATTGATTGTGATGAATGCTAAGTGATTCAATATTATGTTTTCAAGACAATTGTCTAGTTACATGAATTTGCATCATTGAGTTATATCTATTTTTATCTTTATTTATTTTTCTTTTTATTATCTTCTTATTTTATTGGCTAAACAATAAAGATTTGAGAAAAGTAATGTGGGAGCCTAAATTCTCGTGGATTCAATACTTGCTATTCCCTATACTATACAATGGGTGTACTTGCTTGTATGTATGGTTTTAGTGGTTGGTATTTTAATTAAAGCTTGATTGATTGTGTAATTTGTTGGTAATATCTTCTATACTAAAAAACACGCATCACTTTTAGATGCAGAGCCATCCAAATTACTCAATCCAATATTCTGAAGACTTAATACTTTGAAATCTTTTTACTTGTGTGGTTCAAGATAGAAATAAATTGAATTATAAGGTAAAGAAGACATTTGGATTTATATAATATACTTTAACAAATGATTTATAATCTAAAGTTCATTTACAAGGACTTCATGATCTTGTGAGCTTTTAGGTTGAAGTTGTACTTGATAAAACACCACTTTGGATTCCATTTCCTTAAGAGTTGCTTAACAACCTTATTTGCATGCTTTGAGAGAACTGAGGTCAAAGATATCCTATCACATGTAAGTTATACAAGTTAGTCCTCATTAATGTTTGTCATAAGTCAAAACACAAGAGAATGCCCTTAAAGCTAACAATCTTCCCCTTTTTGAGTAATGACAAACTTGATGGGATTGTGATATAAAAACAATGATATGTACAGTACAGACATGTTAGATCGAGAGAAGTAAGAATATTTTTTATTGAAATTCAATCTCTCATTATAGGACTCAAAGAGTGCTTATGAGATTAAGATAGAAAATTTAAAGCATGTACTCATAAACATGACTCAATGAGCCTATGGCCCAACCTATCTTCTTATCCTCCTTTCTTCCATTACATGACTATTCCACAAGATAATAGCCGCAATTAGTAGGAAAAAATGTATAGATAAATACACAAGGAGGTATAGAATATAAATCATAGGATGTAATGCTGCCCCTTAATATGTGCATATATGAACATAGGATGTAAAGCCATGAAGTATGTTTTAAGAGTAAAACTGGATTCTGAAAGTTTGGACTTCCAAAATATGCATCCAAAATAGGAGAAGTGAGATAGAAGCTAATCTTTTAAAAGGACATTTTTGGACTTAAAATTTTGGATTTCCAAAATATGCGTCCAAAATAGGGTAACATTAGATAGAAGTTGGCCTTTTAAGAACTCATTTTTGGATGGAACTTTTGTATTGAAGAAATGAGTCCAAAACTCCTCCTGTGTATGTGCAGGGTAAAAAAATGAATTTTCTCAAAGATGGAACATAGGTTTTTAACCCAACCTAGTTTCTCAAGATATTTTAGACACAGCAAAAAAAAAAAAAAAAAAAAGGATATCCTCATCATCCGAAAAAAATGCATACCGCAACTATAGTTGAAACAAAACATTCACTTAACCAAATCTCAATTAGTTAGAATGTACAATAGGCTTGTACACACTTCAATCTACCTTGTTCACAAAAACAACAGTATCTCAACATGTTTTCTATCACATCACCACAATCTTCACAATCTACATACAACCAGTATATATTTTCATAGACCAACATATAATCAGTATATATTTTCATAATCACAATCCATAACGAATTTTCATGGACCAACATACATCCATTATATACAACCAGTATATATTCATAATTCACATCATCACAATATTATCACATTCACATATCATCACATTATCACAACATTATCACAATATGATCACATTCACATCATCACACAATCGCCCAACAAACACATTCACATCATCACACAATCGACCAACAAATCCACAATCTATATTTTTCTCCCCCTTTATCATAAATCAAAATGCAGAATTAGAGAATAAGGAGAATAAAGATATCAAATAAATTGTTCAGAATTTAGAGAGGAGAGATAAATATTTAGCAGAGAGAGCTGGAGAAATGCAAAATTTAAATTGTTCAAAAACTAGTGCAGAAATTATAAAAGTGACTGTTAATGGAAAAGTAGGAAAAAGTGTTCAAGTAGAAGATGTTTTGTAAGCAGTCTGCAGAAGTGGTCAATAGGAAATGTGAATGGTTACTGACTTAGTCCCGACACCCTTTTTGGAGTGCTGCCCAGCAATGTGACTGGACTTCCTTTTGACCATCACATGTTTTTGCTGTTTATTAGAGGAGTTGCCAGCTATGGCTGGTTTGGGAGGAGGTACTATAGTAGGGGCAAGTGGTGCTGACTTTTCCTGACGCACGAGTGTCTGCTTTCCTTGTTCATGTTCCTCAGATGTCTTCTGTTGACTAAGGTCTTTGTCTTTCAATTGTTCTTCAATCTGAGTGGCTTTCATTTCTTCATCCTTCTTCTCCTTCACAACGTCGTGTTCATTGTTATTTTCTTCCTCTTAGGTAGTTGGTTCTTTAGTCACTTGTTCTTGAGATGGTACTGATTTATCAGGCATAGTTTCATCCTTTTGATCCTTTTTTCCCACAGCAGTTAGCCTGTATCTAAAATTCTAAATTTCTGAACTGGGGCTGTCTACCTTAACAACCAACAAATTTATGGCTTCCAAAATGCTCTAACTGATGGTTGTGTCATGAATTTTCTATTTTCCTTTGCTAGAGGACTCTTCTTGAGTTTCTATCTCAGCATTTCTTTTTGTTCCTACAGGTTGAGCAGTCTTGCCTTCGGCCTTAACCCTTAATAGTTTTTCCTTTTCATTTTTGAGAGTATCTCTGAGCAGTTTTCACTCATTATCCATTCTCATATATCCCATTTTCTCAAAAGACTCAAAGCTGTAAACATTCATCTTTGAAGGTACAGGGGTGATCGAGCTCAGATCAACACTGAAATATCTGAACACTTTGGTTAATAAATTCCTATAGGGTAGGGCTTTGCTTGAGGTGTTCCTTATTTGCATCATCAATTTCACAGCAAGATACCCAAAGCTTGTTGGCCTATTCTCGAATAGCACCAACGTTATTACCATCTGCATAATGTTTATAGAAGTTTTGTGACTAAAACTTGAAACCACCATGGTTAAAACCATGTGGTTCAGAATCCTACTAGGTCCATTTAACTACTTAGTGTTCCATTCACTTGAATTCTTAAAACTCCTCCTGCCAGTAAATGTTCTTTCAAATTTTCCCAAAACAAACAGATCAGTTCCCTCTGGGAACTTGTTCAGTTCAAAAAATTGAACACCTCCATCTCTAACACCATATATTCTATTCAATAGACGATGATCAAACTCAAGGTTCTTTCCTCCAACTCTTGAAGTATACCACCGGACCATAAAACCCCCTCCAGTCTCTTCTAATCGGCCATTTCTCGGATTAGCATAAAATTCCTATACAAGAATAGTAAGCTATTTTTCATCAACAGATAATTGGGCTCCCCACTCAAAAGACTCAAACATATTCAAAATATTTGTAAAATTTCAGAAAAGATTAGCGCGGTAACCAGCAATCACAGTTCGGTTTCTTGAAACCCAGTTATTAAAGTCGGATTCACTTTTAGAGTCAAGAAAATGGAGTACCTGAGTCTCAGTACTTTCCTATGGAGTTGATTCTGATGAATTGGTCTGAGGAGTAGGGAGTTCAGGAACGGCTTCCTTTTTTTCCCCTTTGCAGTCGATTTCGTCTCAGCAGTCAATTTCTTCTTCATTGCTGTATTGATTTTCTGGGCTTTCTTTGACATTGGTTTGGTCAATTTTGGAGATTTAACCATTATGATCAGAAGGTAGAGGCTTGGGCTTTCAGTTTTTCAGAGAGAAAATGGATAAATTTTGAAGAGAGAAAAATAGAGTTCTTTGTTGGTTTCAGAATCCGAGAGGGAAGAGAGAGAAAAGCTCTTTGTGGTTTCCTAGGAGGTTATGAAGATAAGTACAATCAAGTACATTGGAAAGAGACTTTCATTAGAGATTTCAAAAGTTATCTTGAAAAAAATGGTATTATTTTGAATTTCAAAAAGAATAATCTGGAAGCAGTCATTTTTGAAAAACATACGAAGCATCAGGTTATTTTCATTTTGGATAGAGGCTCCATCCAAAATGTTTATCCAAAAGAAAATTCTTTAAAGCAAGAGTTTTGGAAGATGAGTTTTAGATTTACTCTTCGAAGTACTGTATCCAAAGCCTCCCTCCGAAATTATATTTCTTTAGAAACCTGCAAAAATAAACAGACAATTCTTTCTGAACAAAACTTTAATCACACAATTTTTGTGATGCCCAATCCCTTTCTCAAAAAGAAGAATCTGTCTTCAGCTAGAGGTTTTGTGAATTTATCTGCAAGTTGATCATTTGTAGGGATATATTCTACACAAACATCACCTTTAAGCACATGATCTTTAATAAAATGATGCTTAACCTCAATATGCTTAGTTCTAGAATGTTGAACAGGATTTTTTGTCAAATTGATTGCACTTGTATTATCACATTGTATAGGTACACAATCAAAATTAAGACCAAAATCAAGTAATGTATTTTTTATCCACAAGATTTGCACATAACAGTGTACTGCTGCAATATATTCAGGCTCAGTTGTGGATAATGATACACAAGCTTGTTTCTTGCTATGTCATGACACTAGAGAATGTCTGAGAAATTGATAATGCCCACTAGTACTTTTTTGCTCAACTTTACAGCCTGCATAGTCTACATCAGTATAGCCTATAAGATCCAAGGAGTTAGTACGAGGATACCATAAGCAATAATCATATGTTCCAACCAAATATCTAAGGATACATTTCATGGCAACATAAGTGAGATTCTTTTGGACAAGATTGAAATCTAGGACAAAAATAAATTGAAAACATAATATCTGGTCGGCTAGTAGTAAGATATAGCAAACTCCTAATCATACCTTTGTATTTTGATTCGTCCACTTTCTTACCATTTTCATCGTTGTCATGCTTTAGAGAAGTGCTCATAGGTGTACTAATTTTTTTGGCTTCGTTCATACCGAGCCTCTTGAGTAGTTCCTTAGCGTACTTAGCTTGATTTAGAAAAATTCCATCTTTAGTTTGTTTAATTTGCAATCCGAGGAAGAAGTTGAGTTCTCCCATCATGCTCATCTCGAATTTTTACTGCATAGTCTTGTCAAACATCTTACACAAGGATTCATTAGTATCACCAAAAATGATATCAATATAAATTTGGACAATGAGAAGATCATCAATTTTTTTTTTGTTTTAGTAAACAAAGTAGTATTAATCAAGCCTCTTAAAAATCTTTTGATAGTAAGAATTTACTAAGTCTTTCATACCAAGCTTATGGGGCTTGTTTTAAACCATAAAGAGCTTTTGAGAGTTTGAAAACATGATTTGGAAAGTGCTTATGAAAAAAATCTGGAGGTTGTTCTACATATACCTCCTCTTCAATAAAACCATTCAAAAATATACTTTTAACATCTATTTGATAAAGTGTGAAATTTTTAAAAGATGCAAAGGCAAGTAGCATTCTTATAGACTCCAATCTAGCAACATGAATAAATGTCTCGTTATAGTCTATGCCCTCTTCTTGATTGAATCATTGAGCAACAAGTTTAGCTTTATTTCTAATAACCATTCCATGTTTATCAAGTTTGTTTTTGAAAATCCCACTTGGTACCAATGACCGAATGATCAAGTGGTCTAGGGACGAGTTTTCAAACTTGATTTCTCTCAAATTGGTTTAGCTCTTCTTGTATAGCTAGGATCCAAAAGTCATTATGCAAGGTCATATCAATAGAGTTAGGTTCAATACTAGAAAGTATAGCACAATTGTCTACAAAGTACCGTCTACTTTTGACCCCACAGCTAGGATCACTAACAATTTGCTCTTTTAGATGACCAATTTTGTACTTCTAATTTTTTGATAGTCCTTGATCAGTGAGCTTTTCAGTTTCTTACTTGCTTTGTTCATCTTGCTGTTCTTCCAATTCTTCTTCTTTGGCATGAATGTCAAGCGATGGAGCTTTGTGCTGTTCTTTGCCTTTTTCTTTTGAAATCCCTACATCATCATCATATTTTCTTGATGTATAAATATTAGATTCATCAAAGACAACATGTACGAATTCTTTCACATATTGAGTTCTCTTATTGTACACTCTATATGCCTTTTTATTGCAAGAGTATCTAAGGAATATAGCTTCATTGGATTTGCTATCAAATTTTTCAAGATTGTCTCGAGTATTAAGAAAAAAATATTTGCAACCAAATACTTTAAAATAAAAAATTGATAGAGTTTTGTCAAACATAAGCTCAAAGGGTATTTTTCTTAGAAAAAGTCTCAGCATGACTCGGTTAACAGTATAATATACTGTATTGATAGCTTCCGCCCAAAAGTATTTTGGAAGAGAGTTTTCACAAATCATAGATCTAGACATTTTTTGAAAGGTTATATTTTTCCTTTCAACAATACCATTTTGTTGAGAGGTTTTAGTAGCTGAAAAGTTGTGAAAGACTCCATTCTTATCACAAAAAATGTGTAAACTCATTATTGCAAAATTCTCCACCATTTTCACTCCTAATAGAAATCAATTTGCATCCAAGAGAATTTTGGACACGCTTGAATAATTTAGAAAATTCAGAGAATGCCTCATCTTTTTGTCTGAGAAATAAAGTCCAAGTAAATCTTGAGAAATCATCTACTAGAATATAAGCATACCCCTTACCACCAAGACTAGTGGTTCTCATCGGTCTAAACAAATTCATATGTATTAATTTAAGGGGTTTTGATGTGGAAATCATTTTCTTGGGCTTAAAGGAGGTTTTGATTTGTTTTTCAAATTGGCAAGCATCACATATTCCGCTTTTATCAAACCTCATTTTGGGCAGTCCCCTAACAAGCTTTTTTGAAAATAATTTATTTAGCAAATTAAATGATACATGGCCTAACCTTCTATGCTAAAGATAGTCATCATTATCATGCATAGAAAGACATCTAATATCATAAGCCATAAGATCATCAAGATAGAATATATATACATTCCCAACACAGTTAGCAACAAAAATCATTTCATTACTTGAGTTATCCATAATAGAGCAAGAATCTTTCTCAAAAATAACTTTGCAACCATTATCACATAATTGACTAATGCTAAGTAAGTTATATTTCAGCTCATCAATCAATAATACTTGTTTGATAATGGTTGAAGATCCTTTATCAATTTACCTATGCCAAGTATCTTTCCTTTCTTTTTGTCTCCAAAGGTAACGAACCTATCATTTGTAGCTTGAATATCTTTTAATAGGGTTGCATTTCTGGTCATGTGTCTTGAGTATTCACTATCCAAGAACCACTTTGTAAAGCTCATTTTCTCTAGTGAATGTACCTATACATGAGATGAGAGAGTGATTTTTGGTACCCATATCTTCTTGGGTCCATAGGGGTTAATAATGATTCTTTTAAGTCTCTAATCAGTTTTCATTCCTAATCTAATGCTTTTTCTAACATGACACCTAGATGCATTGTGTCCATTCTTACCACAATAAGCACAACATGTGTAAATTTTGTTTAAGGATCTTGCTTTCACAAAATAAGACTTGTGTTTTCCTATTTTGTGCATATTACCATAGCTAAGGCCATTTCTATTTCTAGCCATCCGTTGAACTCCAAGAAGTTTATTCAGGTTACTTCGGCCATCAGTGATTTTTTTTCAATATAAGTAGTGAGATCATTAACTTTCATTTTCATATTATCAAACTCATGGATCATGACTTCAAGAGATGAGACTTTATCATACAAGCATTTATTCTCAAGAGTAGAACATTTCAAGAAAGTAGACATGATTTCTTTTTCAACATTCAAGCAGCGCATGGAGTCAAGAAGAGTTTTGTTTTCACTTATCAGATTGTCATTCTCATTTGATAAGGAATTAATTTTCTCCTTCATTTCCTTGTTCCTTCTCGATAGTCTTTCTAGCTCAAGGAACATATCAATACGAAGTTCATTTGGATCATCAATATTGTCACAAGTAGAATCATGCAATTCAACTACAAGGTCAGATGGGGAGATGTTAACCTTATCCTCCACTGCCATGAAGCATATGTTAGCTGTTTCATTTTTAGAATCTCCATTTTTCTTAGATTTGGACTTATTTTGATCCCAAGTTCCCATCAGTCATTTTCCTTTCTTTGTTTTCAGATCCTTCTTTTTCTTTTTGAGCATCTTGGCTTATTTCTCTTTAGCTATTGGGAATTCAGCAATGAAGTGTTTGGTACTCTTGCATTCAAAGCATTGAGACTTGAAAGATGAAGTTTTCCCATTCCTTTTTATGAACTTCTTTCATCTATTGAAGTTCCCCTTTTTGAACATCTTTCTGATTTTTTTTGCAATCATGACCAGTTTTTCAGTATCCCTCCAGTTCCATCATCAGTATCAGATTGACTGCTATTAGTATCCTCATCAATAGCTTTCAATGATGTTCTTCTTTTGCCTTTGTCATCAAATTCTTGAAACCTTTTGAACTTCATTTTATGAGCTAAGAGAGAGCCAATTAGTTCTTCAGTGGGTAAGGTTTTCAAATCTTTTGATTCCTCCACAGCCAAAGCTTTAGGTTGCTAGCCCTTTGGCAAGGCATCCATAATTTTTCTATTTTGTTTACTATGGGAATAGCTTTTCCCATAAGACTTAAATCCATTTGCAATGTTTGTAAATCTAGTGAACATATCAGTTATGCTCTCATTTGGCTTCATAGTAAATTATTCATAATTATGAATCAAAAGCCCTAGCTTCGATTCCTTCACTTGATTTATCCCCTCATGGGTGACTTCAAGTAATCTTCACATATCATGGGCTGAATTACAGCCACTTTCTCTATTATATTCAGTGGCATCAAGGGCATAACATAGAATGTTCATAGCTGGAAAATTCAATATCATTTTGGCATTGCCTTTAGCATCATATTCATCACTTTGTTTTAGAACTATTCGAACTTTGACACTTCTAGAAGAAACATATGGTCCCCTTTTAATTAAATTTCATAGCTCAAAATTTATTGAGCAAATATAGATCTTTATGTAATTTTTTCAGAATGCGTAATTACTCCCAGTGAACAAGGGAGGTCTATTTGTCAAAGATCCCTTGATATAGGGAAGAGGGGAAATATTTACCATAAAGACCTTTTCTACAAGGCTGTTTAGCCAAAGAAGAGTAGACTAACTCTCTGATACCAAATGAAAAATCTTAGAGGATGTGAATAAGGTTTTTGGCACATTTAAAACACTTTTAAAAAAGAATCTATTTTTCGAAGTCCTCTCTTTGATTCCCAAATTGAGGAGTTTGCTAGATATGCAATGAGCAGCCTTAAGGAACCAACAAGGATCTGAGTGAAATGAGACAACATATGTGCAATTAATACAAAAATAAAGATGGGTTGGTGAGAGTCATAAATATTTCTTTTGAATGATTGAAACCATTGAGCAGAAAAATTTGCAAGCCGTCAGAATTTAAATGCAAGAAAGATGAACAAGAGATTTATAGTGGTTTGATCCTCCAAGATCTACATCCACTACCTTAACATCACACTTAAGGATTTTAAACTAGATCTCTATAAACTCAAGTCAACACAATGGTATTTGTCTACACTAATTATACAAGAGGATCACCACACTTGGTTTTACCAAAACCTCTCAATCAACTACAGATCAAGGCTCTTCCTAAATGAGTTTTACACTACAACCTTGATATTCAGAAAGGATTATAGAAATAAAATAGAGATAGCTTACACTTTTGAGCTAATGTGCAAAAAAATGAGCACCAACAGCCTTTACCTTTTGAAACAATTAGATATCACTTTGAAGCACTAATGAAAAGGGAAATTTTTGTATTCTAGAGTGTAAGAGTGTTTTTGAGAAGGATAGGACAAAAATTTACTTTAAAATCATGTTTTGAAAGCTTTTATAGAAGCAAAAAGTAAAGCTCTAATGGCTAGGAACGGCTAGTTTCTCGCTGTTAGATTTTTCAAAATTTTAGACTTAAGGATCGGATAAGGGTGCATTCAAAAGGTGAGTCCAAAATAGCACTTTTTTAGACTGAAACATTTTGCCACTATTCACAGAGTTTTGGACAAAGCTTTTGGATGCAGATCCATCCAAATTACTCAATTCAAAAATTTGAAGACTTAATACTTTGAAATCTTTTTGCTTGTTTGCTTCAAGGTAGAAATAAATTGAATCATAAGGTAAAGAAGACATAGGAATTTACACAATATACCTTAACAAATGATTCTTAGTCTAAAGTTCTTTCACAAGGACTTCATGATCTTGTGAGCTCTTAGGTTGAAGTTGTACTTGATCAATCACCACTTTGGTTTCCATTTCCTTAAGAGCTGCTTAACAACCTTATTTGCATGCCTTGAGAGAACTGAGGTCAAACATGTCCTATCACATGCAAGTCACACAAGTCAGTCCTTATCAATATTTGTCATAAGTCAAAACACAAGAGAATACCTTTAGGGCTAACATAAACAAATCTTTATACCATTTAAAATCATGTAATTTAGGCCAAGTTAAATTTGTAAGAATTTTAGAACTTCTTTATTGAAAGGTTTGGGGTTCTATAAAATGTTTTGTAATGGCTTATAATAAAGTTGCTACTACATCTTGCTTTGGTTCTTGGCTAGTCCGTTCACTAGTTCTTTTATGTTTTACTACTGTAATAAGAGTATAGACTGTAAGGATTTGCTGGTGTTGATATAGTGTAAGTTAGTTATCCTACCAGCCTTTTAAAGTGCCAGTAAACCCGACAACTTATAAAGCTGCACATTGATGATCATTGTTTTTCCTATATAATTGGTGTTGTAACTACCATTCCTATTTTATGTATCAGATTATAGATCTAATGTTCAGACATATCATCTAAATTCCACTCTGCTATGTCATGACCACTATAAGAAGATGCTACATTAAGATGTCTTTCTTCATGTTGTATATCAGGAAAAGAAGGTGTGGGATAATAGTTTCTCTTGTTAGGTTGATGTTTTGAAGAACTATTTCTTTTTTCATATCCATTAATCCTATAATGTCTAGAGTGTTTTCTATATCAGTAACTTCAAATTCTTGGCGTGTTTGTACCTTAGAAGTAGATTCTGAAACTTTTACTTTATTCATTAATCTTTCATTTATTTCATTAAGGACACTATCTATAATCTCAAAATTAACTTATAATTTAGGTGGATCATTTTCTGGAATTTCGTATAGCTTAATCATTAGGTTGTTATCTAACTTAGATCCATTACTTTTTATTGGAATATGTAGAAGACTAGATCTATTATCAATTTCTTGTAATTGGTAAGCTAAAGAAGATAACATTTGGTTAGTATAATTATTTTGTTGAGTAAATTTGTTTAAATCCTTCTGTGTTGGTTCTCCTGTATGATCTATATTTTCTAACTTAAATGGAGATGCTGTAATAACTCTACCATCACAACGTATCTTAATTTCTTCTAATGGAGGCATTTTTGAGTCTATAATTTTGTTAGTTGAAGTATGCCATTTGGATATAATAACTTCTAATGTCTGTGGGGTATTAAATTCTCATGAATACTCGAACCATTTGAAAAAATCTAAATGTTATCTAAATGCTACAATGGGGAACCTTAGGAGACTAAGATAAAAGTTATCTAAATCCTTTAACTAAATTCCCTTTATTAATATTATTAAAGATACTAACTTTAGATCTCTCAGGTGTTGTCTAAACATGACAGTACGCATATATTTGTGGTTAAAATGAAACATAGATAAGTATGGATCATAATCAAAATGACGAACAGAATGGTAATGGATAAAGTCTTTTTGAATTTTCAAAGATCTTTTAAGTGCACATAACAAAGGAAACATCTTGAAGATAAGAGAAGAATGTAGGAAGAATAGAACACTTGGCTCTAATCCCATAAAGGCAGAAGCGGAATTAAATACTACTCCATTTGTTGCAAATTATTTATTTATGAAACTTTTTTGTTTTATTTCAAAATGGATGTTCATGTACATATTTCTAGAATTAATAATTGGTTTCTTCATATTTTACCCTTTTTTATTCTAAATCATCTACACAACTTTCTGAAACTATTTTTTCTTCTTACTTTTTGGGAATTTTCATCAACCAATAACTATCGTATTTTTAGTATGGATAGAATTGAAACTTATCTAAATTGTAGTATTATTTTTAACATCCTTAATTTGTGTGCAAAAGGCTTCATGAACAAGTATTTTGAAGCGGAGGGAGTATAAACTATTTTAAACTAACTATAAACTTAACATAAATATGGTAAGAAACAAATTACAAATTGTAGTGTCGTAAAACTTTCTTGATTATTCTTGAAACATTTCTTGAATACAAAGTCTTGAATGCAAAAATAAACTTAACACTCACTATTTTCACTCTTGCAGGCTGCAAACTCACTAAAATCACTCATGCTTGCAAATTGAAGAGCGCTGGCTATTTATAACACTTGGACCTCAAAATTATGAACTAAATTGAATACATCCTTATAATTCAATGTTAACAATCATTCAAACCTAATAGTAGATACTTATAATTTCAAACTAATAGTCAAATGGTTGACCAACCATCGCAACACTATGGCTAATTAGTGACAACCATGAAAATCGTCGCATATTAGCGATAGAACTATGATAGGAATCCAAAATTCAAAAATAAAAATACTTTTTTTGATTTTTTCAACGAGCCATAGCTAATCAGTAGTTAAATTGCGATGGTTTAGCATGATTTTTTGTAATTATATATTAACACTAATCAATTGTAAAGTCATCACTAATTAGTGACGACACTGCGATGAAACTCAAAATTAAAAAATAAAAATACTTTTTTGGGATTTTTTAATGAGCCATCGCTAATTGGTAGCTAAATTGTAATAGTTTAGCGATGACATTTTGTAATTATGGATTAACACTAATTAATTGTAAAACCATTGCAATGAGTGATGGCATTGCGACAGAACCCAAAATTTAAAAATTGAAAATATTTTAAAAGATTTTTTGTGACGGCATCCTAAGCTATTGCAATTTGTCGTTGCTATTTAGCAACTATACCTTAATCTCTTGCAAATCCATCGCTAATCAGCAATGACTTAGCTATGGTACCTTAAACCATCGACACTCTATTGCAAATTTGTGGCAATCTATTTTTCCTAATTTTCATACATAACCTCATTCTGATATTTTCTCATTTACCTATTTTTTTCATAAAGTATATGTTGATAAATATATTTAAAATTCATCATGAACTTGTCTATGTAAAACTAAAATATTAAAAAAAAAAAGTCTCAAATTTTGATTTCATATATATGTGGATATGTATATAGTTATATTATATGAATTTTATATCATATACATTTAAAATATACACTATTTTGATATATTATATGTGTATAGTAATAGTATATAATTTTTACAATATTAGATCAATATATATACACTAAGATATACATACCCAACTCATATACATTAACACTCATATACACATAGTATGTATATATATACATACATACATACATACATACATACATACATACATACATACATACATACATACATACATACATACATACATACATACATACATACATACATACATACATACATACATACATACATACATACATACATACATACATACATACATACATACATACATACATACATACATACATACATATATTTACACATACTAGTAGAATATGCAAAAAAAAAAAAAAAAACATGACTAAATGGAATACACTTAAATATATAATATAAATATGATACATTATTAAGTATAATATATAATGTGTTCTATATTACATACAATAAATTACAATAAATTATAACATACGACAATTAGATCTATAATATTTGTACAATATAAGATATGTTTTAATATATTAATTTCCAAAAAGATTGTTATATAAACAATATAACTCTTAATTGTATTGTATAACTTTATTATTTTTCTTAATTAAAAGAATTTATTAATATTCTACATAATACAATATACTATATAATTAATATAAGGTAAAAATAATCACAAGAACAAGAATGGCCTAGCGGAGGAGCACATGCTCCCCCACAATGCGTCCAACATAATTTCAAAATTATTAGCGATGGGCACAGTGATGGTCGATCGGTTCTGTTTCAGGGCTGAGCAGGTCGGCTCGAATTTTAAGTTGACTAATTAAATTATTTTAAAATTTGGCTACTATTGCAAAAGCTGCTAATTTTTTATAAACTTAAAATTTGAGAGCCATTGCAAAATGATACAAAATAGCAATAGCCTATAATTATAAACTTAATTATAATATTATTAATTAAATGATTGTTTTAAATTCGTCGTTAATTGCCATCACTAAGAGCTTGTAGACTTTTTGCTTGCTGTACTATTCCCCATCACTATTTGTGATGGCTTTGTCCTCCTTTGCTATTGGAGAGGCCCATTTTTTGCTACAACCATGTGCCGTTGCTCTTCTTGTTTTAGCGACAGCTTAGCGATGACCAAACAATTTATATTGTAGTGATACTTCCACTGTGCATGTAGAAATGTTAGAATAATATCTCTATTGTGCTATTAATTTACAAGTGCCAAAGAAAACTCATTATGGCTATTTTGTGACAATTTGCAAATGTTGGAATAATATTCATATTGTGACTATTTACAAATGTTTGAACTTTTTGATATACTTTGAAATGATGTAACAAACATTGGAATAAGTAGGTATAGGAGTTCTAACAAATATGGCAAAAATTTGAAGTAACTATGGCAATCATGGTGTACACAGTTGGCATTTGTAAAAACTTTGGTACAATCTATGCTCAGATATGTCAAGGTAGAGTTTTTTCGTTTTGTCTTGCTTTTGCAATGCCTCATTAATACTGGAGCTATGCCATGAATTCAATGATATCCTTGGGTATGTTAATACCATCTAAAGATTCTTGTGCAGTACAGTTACAAGACATTTAACTATGTTTAATGATTTCCTATGGACGTCCTTGAACTACAGACATTTTCTCCTTGTGGCAAAAAATGGAGGAGATCCAAAAAGAAAAATTAGTTAATTAAGTACAAAGGCATTAGCAAAGATTAGTCAATTAGCAAATTGTAAAGACTATTTAGTTATCTAAAGTTGCACTTCTGATAAACAAAGTGTGCTACAAATAAAACCAAAAGGCTACAAGTTTTCTCCACCCAAGCTACTGTTAACATATATTAGGTATGATAACAAATGATAGGTATTGAGAGATAACAACTTATATATTAAATTAATTCATGCTATAATGCCCAAAAATGTAAACCATTTATTTGGATGAAAAACGGTAAACTACCGACTTGGTGAAAGATGTACGGAATCCAAGAGTTGACTCTTTGTTCGTAGTATATCACGTAACACTCCACTACATACGTAGCCTAAACAAGCTAGGGATGTCGCTCTATATTAAGGATTAGGGGTCTATATAACATGGTAAAGAAAATAAATAAAAGATAAACAAATAAATTACAAGGCTTTGAACTTATTTTAAAAAAAAGAACATAAATTATGACTATTACAAATCTTGCATGAGTTTCCAAATATTTGAGTTAATAAACAAAATCATTGTATCAAGACTACTGCTATTACAAAAGAGAGCTCTATTTCTCATTCTTGATAGATTCACCTAACCTGAAATTGTAGTTAGGAAAGTCGTGTGAGATTATAAAAATCTCAGTAAGTCTGAAGTGTGTGACTTTGTATCTCAGTTTCAATATTTGCTGTCATGATGCATGATTAATGTAGATTTGAATGGATATGAATATATTTATAATATCAATAATTTTTGCATCTCAAATACATTACCATATTGGAGAAATTTAGCAAGTACAAAACCAGTAGCTTACATAATAAAATATTTTGACTAGTAAAAATTTTATTCTAATAATGATTTGATTTTCCATAGCTTGTCTCAGACATGTTTGAGATTTGATACAAATGCAAATAATCGAACACCTAGTTCAAGGTAATAGTATATGATTGTTAATTATGCAAAACTTCTTTTATAGAACCATGTTTCTCAAATTGGATTGAGACAAAAAAAAAAAAAAAAGGAAAGCAGACTTTCAATAATTTTTCATGATATGCTATTGTATGGAATGTGATCTAGATATTGTCCTAACTTGTAATTCAATATTTATAATATTTACCTAACAGGTCAAAAGTTTGTACTTCAACTAAAAATGAATTAACAAAGTGTGAATTTTTGTTTTGCCGAACATTAATTTGATGTTGACACAGAATTTAATGACCAAAATCCAAAGCAAAGTGTTCATTTCAATTAAAGTTGATGTTTTTGAATACAAGATTACTCATTTGTTTTTGAATTACAATGATTTTATTAATATAACCAAAAATCAATTACATTTTTTACTGAAGGATTTTAATAATAAAATCCAAAATTAATTACTTGTTTGGTCTCAATTTTAAATATTTGATCAATAAAATTAAAAAGAATTAGTCCTTTAATTGCTTTTGATTTATTTTAAAAATAAAACACATTTTGATTTCAAGGATTTAAATATCGAAATCCAAATGAATTATAATACTTTATATTCTAGAGATTTTATTGAAAACAAATCCAAAACAAAGTTATTAGTTGCTTCAATTTGAAGGAGTTGGTCAATACATAATTATTGAGGGAAGATTTTACAACACCTCTTAAAGACATTTTGAAGAAACAACATATATAGGTTGAGGAAGCAAGTTGTGCGAATAGACAAATCTAAGAGGTCTAAGGCTCTATCTACCAGGAAGATAAATACAATACACATTAGCAACCAAACAAATTCCTCGCAAAAGCCCCATTTTTCCTGCTAAGGGTCTTCCATGACAGGAAAAAAAAAAAAATGTCACCTGTTCCTCTCTGAAACCCCATTACTAATGCCTGAAGCAAGATTAGAACTTGGGATTGGCGGGAGTGCAATGCGACACTTCAACGTTGGGCCAAGAATAGTTGTTTGGATGTGTGTGTGTGTGTGTATATATATATGTATATATATGTATTAAAACTATAAGAAAAGTTCTAGTTTAGTTGTATTTAAACATTAGTATTATAACAAGATATAATAATCATATTAAATTTACTATAAAAACATATTATTCAATAAAAAATTATTTTGTATATTTATATAATTTTAAAAGTTTTATAATATTAATTGTGTCAGCATTTTTATTAAATAATTTAATCTATAGATCAATTAAAAAAATTTAAATATATATATATATATATATTTCACTACAAGAAAAAGCATTAAAACAACGATAAATTAAGGTTTGACCAACCGTCGCAATGCCATTGCTATCCAATATACGAAAATAAATTTAACTTTTTTAGATTTACTCATTAGCCATCGCAATGCCATCGTGAATTAGCGACGGCCTTAGGTAATTATACATCAACACTAAATTATTGTGAAAGCCGTCACTAATTAGTGACAACATTGTGACAGTTATTCAAAATTCAAAAATAAATTTAATTTTACAGGATTTGCTAATGCATCGTTGCTAAGCCATAGCTAAATTTCAACGGTTTAGTGATGACCTTATTGAATTAAGTATTAACACTAATTAATTGTGAAGCTGTCGTAATATCGTCACTAAATAGAGACGGCTTTACGAAGGATTAGGGTAATATATTTAACAAGTGACAGCTTAGCTATGGTACCCTAAACCGTCACCGAACCATCACTAATCTATTGCTATTTAGTGATAATACCCTAATCCTTCACAAATTCATTGTTAATCTGAATTTAAAAAAAAAATCAAAGTTTTGATTTCATATATATGTGGATATATGTATAGTTATAGTATATGATTTTTATATTACATACGTTGCAAATATACACTATTAAGTATATTATATGTATATAGTTATAGTATATAATATTTAAATATTAGATAGGTATACACTAAAACATATATACCCACTCATGTACACTAACACTCATATACACTAATATATACTAATATGTATCCCATCCCATAGCCCATGGCAAATCCGTCGTTGTTAGCAATGACAAAGCTCACCGTCGCTAGTTGTGAGGTGCATTATTGCTATGGCAGTTGGCCGTTACTAAGACATCACTAAACTAAAATAGCGATGGTTTTAGCCGTTGCTAATACCGTTTTTTCTTATATTGTTTTCAATACATACAAATATATACATACATATATATATATATATATATATATAATAGGTATATATACATGCATATATACAACACATTTATATATACAAACACATGCATATGTACAACACATACAATATATCTATATATATATATATATATATATATATATATATATGCAAAACACACATAAATATACATTTACACAAACACACACACACACACACACACACATAAAACACATATTATAGAAACATTTATATAAGCATGTATGTATACACATACAGACATACTTCTATATTTATATAACCCATACATATATATGCAATACATATTTATACATACATATATATATATATGTATATATATTACACACATATTTATATACAACACATACATATTGTAACACCCCTACTAAAAGTAACAACGAAAGTATATCAACATTGGGTGTCGCCCCGTCCAGTTACCCAGACAAAGGGGTCTTTATAACGAAAAACCAATAGAGTACGTAAGGTCCAGATCCATACAACAATCCATTCTGATGGTCAAGCTCATATATACAATAAAGAATCTCATATATGAAATTTTTTTCGTGCGACATCAGTGGTAAGATATATTATCCAAAAGAGAAATGTCCAGACCTATTCTGCTGTCACTGTGGTATCGTCCTCTATCCGTAGATCCGCTCAACTCCAGATCCTACCAAAGGGTAAGATAAAAGACACGCGTGAGTGAAAAATCACCCAGTGAGTCCCGTGTGTGCCAGTGTTTTATGAAAGAACAGGATAAGTAAAACTTTTATAAAATAGCATATCAATTGTTCATCAGAAATGATTCCAAAACTAATTAACGTAGAATTTATTCAGAACTCAATCATTTTGGAAAATTGTATTTCAATTTTCAAATCATTACCCCACTTTTGAAATCACAGGCACTTCTCCGATAGAAGGTTGGCCTGTGTCCAATTCACACGTAAGTCCCGCAGTCCTTGCCTTCGGTGCCACATATAATTGTACTAAGACCACAGCCTCCAGTACTCAACCGTGCGTCGCCGGAATAAGTACTCTGCAGCGTACTTCTGCCCAGGTTAGCCACATACCTGTACCCCATATAATAAGCACACCATAGTGTACTTCTACCCAGAGTATGCAGCATCCCTGTACCCGTGTATCACAGTACACGCTTGCCACCATAAGCCAGGGGTCCCAATCCTGACGTCAATCACCATCGAGGCGGCAAGTGAGTCAAACACCCCGAATATACCAAAACCTTATTCCAGTGAGTGACTCAAAATCAACAAGCGTCTACGACGCGGCAATTGCCAGCACTAAACGGCTAGCCAAGACGACTCATTTCTATGTCTTGTCGCCCTGTTTGGAGTAAGACAATCCCCAGAATTGGCCTCGTTACTTGGGGTCGTCTATCTCTAACACGAGCTAGTACAAAGATCAAAGTCATTGCTGAGTACTCAACGTAACAATACCAACCCCATCTGACTGATCAGGCTAGAGGGTTATTAGATTCTGCAGAATTTTTCAAATCAAAATAGTTTTGGGGCAAAACAACATTTTTCAGAATTTGATCCCACTAACTCACAAGTCAGATAATCATTCACATAGGCTCTGTAGATCTAAACAATTCATTCCATGGCATATTAGGCCAATAAAATAATTCCAGGGATCAAAAGTTATTTTCCAAAAGTCAATCTCATCACGAGAGATCATTTTCTAAAATTATGATAAAATAGGATAAAGAATTCTGAGTTCTGTTCACATATCAAAACATGTTTCCAAGAGTGTCTGGGTCATTTTTCCCGTACTCGATCACAAAAGTCATTTCCAAGGGTATTTGGGTCATTTTACCCATACCCGATTCCCAAAAGACTTTTCGAGGGTATTCGGGTCATTTTACCCTTACCTAATTTGAAAAGTATCCACAAAAGTTCCAATAAAGATATTTCAATCGTTTGTCGAATACCCGATTCCGAAGGTTTTCATAAAACATTCCAATAAGGATATTTGGACCATTTTCCAAATACCCGATTTCAAAAGGAACTTATTTCGAGAAATCCAGAATTCTAATCCTAAAAGAGGATTACAAAGTTTCCAATTATGTCTCTGTAAAATGTTCCAATAAGGGCATTCAGTCAATTTATGGATACCCGATTCCAAAATTTACCATTTTCTGAAAATCTCAAATATTTAATCCAAAAAGGACTAAATTCACAAAATTCATGCTTTAATTGTCTAGTAAGGTTTCCAAGCCAATTAAAAATAATCCTTGCTCAGATAAACCTTAAACATATTCAGGGATTTCCAAAACGGTATAAAACAAAGAATTTCATGGAAAAACAAAGCACACTAGCTTTAGAATGAGTTTTAGAAATCCAAGGGACTCACTTCGTATTCTAAGCAATCTTTTCCGTTCATAGCCGTTTAACTTCCGTTTCTATCGTTTCCGATGTTCCATTGGCCGTTTGTCACTAAACCTACACCAAACATCATTTTCGGGTCAATTCGTGTTTGGCCGAAAAATAGCCGATGGATGGCCGACGTCTAACCGATGTGCCCAGCAGTTAGCCGACATTTAGCTGACGGGGGCCGACGGTTAGCCGACGTTTAAGGAAAACGTTCAACTTTCGTTTACGTCGTTTTTCCGCCGTTTGATCAATTCTTTCGTTTTTATCTTTCCACATCCTTCCTTCCTTCATAAACAAGGGATTCACTTCATGTTTCCCCAATTATTTTGTCCAAAATCACACAATTAATCATTCCTAAATTCGTCCATGTTCTAAGCAAAATTCTGGAATTTTGCTGTTTTGACACATGATTTCGTTTTGAACATAACTTTCAATCCACAACTCCGATTTGGCTCTATGATATACCAAAACGACCGTAAGACTCTGAAATTTAATTGTGTACAGGCCTTTTCCAGTGTTCTGACTCCAGTAACGAGCTACTGGGCAAAAACAGCCCCAGTAGTTTCTGCTTTTTAATTCATTTTCATAAAACAACTTTATCTACTTGTGTTTCTTGATTCATAGCACCTATCCAAACCTTAATCCACTTCATTTCTCTTCAAACAACCTTAATTCTTCAGGCTTTCAGGTCCAAGAATGTCAATAAGTCCTTATACAAACAACATGCAACTAGCATCAACGTTTAATAATAATAATAATCCATCTCCTTTTAATGTTTAATCCATCTTTATCCCAACTCTTCCATCTTTCTTATCAATCATGAACAACCCATTAATTCACCAGCCAAATACCCTTATTCTCCATGCAAAACATGGTCTATGCTTCCTCTATTCATCCGGCACGCGCGCGCGCGCGCACACACACACACACACACACACACACACACTTATACACACAAAATTTCACATAGTGCACAGTAATCACTTTGATCTTCACAAATCTCATGTTTTCATGTTAAAATTCATATCAAAACGATCATCATAATGAAATTTACAACTTTAATTCTTGAAGTGTAGGACTTTACCTTGTATGTGGGATTTCTTGGCTTGATTTTGCTCCAAGAACATCAAGAACACACCAAGAACACACACACCTCTCTTTCTCTCTCCTTTTTCTTTTTTCTCCCTATTTTCTCTAGCTTTTCTTTCCTTTTCTTCCTCTCTTCCTTTTGTTTTGATCTTGGACGAATTTCTGGCTGTTTTACAGCCCCTCCACCGCCATTCTTGAGTCCAAGAGGTCAACCCACATTAAATGTATTGTGGGTTATCCATTTACGCTAATTTTCCTATTGGAGATTTTAATTAAAATGGATAATTCTTATGATTATCCAATAAGCCTTTGCAATTTAATAATCCCACAAACATTTCACTCCTACAATGGTATTTTAACACTTGTTTTCATCCACCATTCACACAATGCCACACGCCCATTTTCTTTTAACCGCGATTTTCTATTTTCTTCAGAAATGACCAAAATCGGGTCTGGAATGGAAAAATATTTTATTTTGCCATCCAACTCCAAAAATTCAGTTGAATCCATTGGTAACACTTGAACTTTTCAATTCCTTCTCTACTTGGTCAAATTTGTGGTCAAAGTTGCGGGCTCGGTCAAAATAACGAAAATGCCCCCGATACCCCGGGTAGCATAATTCGCACCAAAACGTGCGCTTCATTGCACTGATCAATTTCTCTTTTCAGAGTACCCTTAAATTATTATTTTGTTAATAATAATAGCTTTCTAAAAATTTAGGGTACGGGTAGAACAAATCCAATAATTACATCCAGGTCCCGACAAAATTTTATTTCACCAAAGTATTCGTCTCGATACACCGATCAACTTTTGTTCTGGCCATTGATATAAATTCTCATCCCATTACAAGTAGTAGCCAACTGAAAGTAAAAAAGTGGGGTGTTACACATATATATACGTATAACTATATACAACTAACACATACACACATAGACACAGACACACATATACACATATATACACATACACAACTATTGGGATGTATGCCCTCTTAGACTACGTTTTTGATGTAATTTTTTGATTTGTATTAATAAAAGTTTTATTATAAAAAATTATTTGTGAATTCTTCTTTACTTTTGTGCACAATTTAATTTGAAAAGACCCATTGTGTTTAAGTACATAGTTCATGTGAATAGAGGTCTTTCACAGTAATGTATGGACCATGGGTTACTTAACACATAAACTATCGTTCTTAACCAAATGATGAGAATATGAATCTCATCGTGGTAAGGTAATTGTATTTGAATTCTAATTATGGAATAACTTACCTTTGACAATGAGTAGTCTTCTCATTTCATAACACAAGCGTGTTTCTAATACGTAGAACTGGACCTGTAGCAATGGTTTCTAAAAGTACTATGTTGTAGAAACTTAGATTACTGCCGCTACAACGTGAACTTGTATTCTACAGCTTGAGTTTAAGTTGGTGGTTTGATGAAGCTGGAAGCGTATGCTTTGATGTACTATAGTTGAGGTTCTTTTGTAGGACCAATATACCTATATGTTGGGTATATGTAACTAGTTAGTTAAGACAAACTTGTATAGGATAGCTTCTATACTATATTACCCCTTGTGGTTGTTGGAATGATCTAATTATCCAAGGCCCTGGGGAACATGACTTGAATATTTACTTTAGGGTAGCTCCCTTGGAAAGCAAAAATATTCTAAGAAGTTTAGATTATTGGACTAGAAGTCTAAGGATGATAGATGTCTTTTAGAGAGGTGTTAGTTCACTTTTTCCTCTCTAAATGTACGACGATTTGTAAAGGGGTATTTTAGTCATTTTACCTATAGGTCGGAGACATAGCTAACGCAGTATTGTTCTTTTGGTTAATATTTTCTTATGCTGATATTAGAGAATATTTAAAATAAAAAATACAGCTATTTATATAGTAAGGGTATTTTGGTCATTTTAGTAGCTAAGATGATGTATCTTTTTGGTCCTCGAAATAGCCCATAAGTCCTAATTAATTTTTGAGTTGAGAAAATGGTCTCAGTTAAAGAGGATTTTATTTTATTTAGGAAGTTTAATTTATTATTGGACTAGAATAAAATAAAAGAACGAAAGAAATTAAATTAAATTTATTATTTGGTTTAATTAGTTAATTAACTATTCAGGGCCCAAGCCCATATCGAATAATAAGAAAATTAACTTGGGCCTAAACTAGATAAAAATGCTGAAATAATTATTTTAGTTTATTTGGGCTCATTAATTATTTATTGAATTATTATTATAGGCCAAAAAAATAAATAATTAATGTTTATTATTTTTGGGCTCATTTAGTCCAAGGAAAATAATAAAAGTAATTGTGGCCCAATAACTTGGACCAAAAGGTTTTTTTTTTCTTTTAATTCACATTACAAAAGAGTTTAGGCTAAACTAAACATTCTCTGTTGATAACTTCTGGGTGTTTTGAAATATCAAAACCCCTGTGTTATGAAATATCAAAACCCCTGTGTTATGTTATTAGGTTGATAAGCCATGTATGATTCATTGACACAGTAGAACATACGTCTATGAAAGGAAAAAAACAGATTTTTTTTTTTTTTTTGTCATCTCTCTTGTTCATTCTCTTTTTCTCTGTCTTCTTGATTTTGCTAATTAATAGCAAAGAATCTAGAAGCTTTAGCCTTCCTTGCCTGAGTTGGTTTACCAACGTATATTGGGCAGTGGAATATTCTGAGTTCTCGAGAAGCTGTGCATTCATGCAAGCGAGACGCAGCAGGAGGAATACGGGTTTTGAACTAAAGAAATCATCGAGGTGTGAAGAAATCCCTATGGTTTCATCATCCACTTCGGCACTAAAATCAATATCCATGCACAAAGGTATATTTTTCTTTTCTTCCCCTGCCTTCTGTGCATGTTTTGGTTTCTGGTTCCCAGTATGCGTGCATGGTTCTTCTTGTTTTTCAAGCTTCAATTGGTATAAGAGCATAGAAGCTTTGAATGACTTAGGAAGCATGTATACTAGTTAATACAATGAGCTAGATAATTGTTTGATTTAATGTGTGTCAACCTTCGCTGTTTTGGTATGGGTAGAGGCTCTGTACACCTCATGGTTGAAGTTTAGGAAACCATGTAAATTTAATGTTTTTCCTTTATGTAAACCTTATTTTAAAGGGTGTAGGCAGATGTGGTTTTAGTTTAGATTAAAATTTATGTCAAAATGGCCGCCTAAGAGAGTGGCACAGAGGAGTGGTAGAGCTTCCTGGAAAAAATAGTAGAAGAAATCGAAGAAGAATGTGCCCAAGCCATTGCCTAAGCCTAGCTAAGCTGAGCCGTGACATAGCCAGGAGCCGAGGTAGGCTCCTAGGCCTAACCGTAGCTTGCAAGCTGCAGCCGGGCTCGAGCTCCACCTCGGCTTGACATTTCATGTAGCATCCTAGGTAGGATGCAAATCATCCTCCCTAGGATGCGGTCACGATTTTAACCAGTTCTGGGGCAGTCCACGGTTTAGAGGTGGCGGGCACCCGACCGTGGGTCATGGTCCGTGGATCTTTCCATGGGCCATGATTCAGTGTGGCAAGTGTGCAAGATCGAGCGAAACAATATATATTTTTTTATTTTTTCTTGTAATTCTTGCGCACTTTTTTTTGTTTTTTTGTAGTCCCATACTAGGGGAAGTTATTATTTTTGCAATAGTTAATATTCTTTAAATATTTTGCATGAAAAGTAATAGTAAAGGATTTTTAGGATTAAATAAGAACATTAATTAATTTAATTAATGTGTTTAATTCTATTCTTTGGGTACTTAGGTTTAAAAATAGAAAAGTATAAAAATGTTTACTGTTTTCTAGCATGCTATTTATTTTAATTCCTATGTGCACATTTTCTCATAGACCAAAGTCTTTGAGAAATTTTATTTGACAAGGAAAAATATTTTTCTTTAATTAAATGGTTAATTTTAACTTAAACAAAAATTATTCCTTGGTTATTTTCTTAAAAGTTTTTATCCTTAACATAGAAAATATTTTGGATTTAGAAATTTTTGTAAGTTAAAATAAAAAAACCATTTTAATTTATTTTCACAAAGGAAAATTATTTGTGGTCAAATAAAAACTTGAGATCAAAATTTCTGGAAAGTTGTAATTGATTTTTTTTTTTTGAAATTATTATGTTTTTAACTCAAATAAAATTAATCTATGGAAAAATTTCTCAAATGGTACAAACCTTGAAATAGAAAGTTTTATGGATTTAGATATTTTTTTTGAGTTAAAAGAAAAACTTAATGGAATTTTTCAAAAGATATTTTTTCAGGAAAACCCTCATTTTAAAAAACTAAGTGGGAGAGGGGTCCCAACGGCCCCACGGCTTTCATCACGATCCTCACTAGAAATTGTGGGTCTCCTCGCGTTACCTTGGGAGTGAACCCATAAAGGATGGAGATACCACAAAGATCTAAAACTAATGGAATGATGCAATTAATAACTCGAGACACGTACTATGATCGGCCAACCCACATTGGAGGTTATAGTGCCAGGCATGTCCATAGAAAATGCAAAGAAACAGCCATCCCTCGTTGGAGTTATCTTCTACATTGTTACCTAGAAGGGAAATTAATTTGTGGTGGTTAACATACCTAGCTATGTCAGTTTTCCTAAGAGTTAAATTAATAATATTAAAGATAATAGCGATGGAGTTAACTATTATCAATTTAATATAAGGATAAAATGCACAAAATTATTTTTATTTTTTGCAAAACTGAGAATTTCTTTTATTTTCAAAATTTTCAGAAGTGGTTGGTAGAGATTCTTTCAGTCTATTAGCCGTTATTCACCGTGAGAATATACTAATGGGTCCTAACTATGTGGATTAGAAAATGAACTTGGACATAATACTTACAGCCGAGGAGTAAAAGTATGTCCTCTATGAAACCTGTCTTGTTATCGGGGAGGATTTCACCGATGAGGAGCGAGAGGCTAAGAAAGCATGGAAGAAGGCTAACGAGATGGTATGATGCTATATGTTAGCCTTTATGTTTAATGTGCTCCAATCCAAACATGAACACATGGCAACTACGTACAACATAAGCACATCACTAGCCACGATATTCACAGACGAGAGTTAGCCTGCAAGGTAGGAGGCTCTTCGAACAATCATAAACACCAAGATAGCTGAGAAGGCATCAGTTAGGGAGTATATGCTCAAAATAATTGTTGCTTTTGTGGAAGCGGAAGCCTTGGGAGTTGTCATTGACCCCGAGAGCCAAATGGACCTGGTTCTTGAATCTTTGCCAGGCTCTTTTACTCAGTTCAAGTTGAATTACAACATGAACAAGTTAAACATGAGTTTAACTGAGTTAATGAACGAGTTTCAGATGGTAGAGAAGGTCATGAAACCACAAGTAAAGGCTAGGATGGCTTCTTTTTCAAGAACTAGGCCCAAGCCTAGAAAGTTTAAGAAGTAGAAGGGTAATGTAGTGCACCAGCCCAAGTCCCAGCCCAAAGATAAACCCAGGGGCAAATGCTTCAAGTGTGAGAAGAAGGGACATTGGAAAAAAAAGAGTGTCTAGACCTTCAAGCTAAGAAAAAACCCATAGGTAATGTTTTCTATCTACAGTCTATATCAATGGTTAGATCAACTTCTACTTGGATTGTTGATTCAAGAGCCACTAATTACATCTGTAACTCCACACAGGGGTTTAGAAAGATTAGAAGACTCTAGAAGAACAAACATGGACTACGCGTGGGAAATGGAGCACAAGTTTGGGCCTTTATAGTGGGAGAATTAGAACTAGTTTTTAATTGTAATAGAACAGTACTTTTGAAAGATATGTTATTTGTTCCTGGTTTTAGATAGAATTTAGTTTCAGTTGCAAAACTAATAAATCAAAGATATTCTGATTTTTTCCATTATGGTATAACTATCAATAGAAATGGAGAAGTTTTATGTGCTGGATACATGTATGAAAATCTATTCTTCATTGATCCTATTAACAATCGATTAAATAACGCTTAATTTGAACATTTAAATAGGAAGAGAAAGACTAATGTTAATGACTCATATATTTGGCATCTAAGGTTGGGTCATATTAACTCAACCAGGATTCAAAGGTTAATCTATGATGGGACTTTGGGTTCATTGAGATTGGAAAATTAGCCTTAGTGTGAATCCTGTTTTATAGAAAAAATGACAAAAAGGTCCTTTACCCAAAAGGTGGATAGAGACAAGGAGACACTGAGCCTTATTCATACTGATGTGTGTTATCCTTTCTCTACACCAGCAAGAGGGGGTGTGAGTACTTCATCACCTTCACGAATGATTGTACTAGGTACGGTTATATTTCCCTGATGAGAAGCAAGTCTGACTCTTTTGACAAGTTCAAAGAGTTTAAGGTTGAAGTGGAGAGTCGGACAGGTAAACTAATCAAGACCTTACGATCGGATCGTGGTAGAGAGTACCTCCTTGGTGAATTCAAAGACTACATGGTACACTATGGGATAGTATCCTAATTCTCTGTGCTGGGAACATCCTAGTAGTATAGAGTAGCTAAGAGAAGGAACATGACATTGATGGAAATAAACCGAAGTATGATGTCTTATGCTACTCTGCCAGTGCCTTTTTGGGGATACACCATAGAAACAACGGCAAATATTCTGAACTTAGTGTTCTTTCAAGTCAGTACTTAGGATGCTCTATGAGAAGTGGATTGGGTGTAAGTCAAGTCTAAATCATCTCAAGGTATGGGGTTGTCCAACTTATGTGCTGATCAAGGGAGACAAGTTAGAACCAAGATTAGAATTATGCTATTTTATAAGGTATCCAAAAGGTATAAAGGGTGGTTGCTTTTATCACTTCAAGGAGCAAAAAGTACTTGTGAGTACTAATGCTAGATATTTGGAGGATGATCAAAGCACATCCACTAAAGGTTTAACAAAATAGGAACTCGAGGAGAAGTTATCTTTTGAATCAACTTCTTCTAACCCGATTATAGAACAAGAAGAGGCACAACCTCAGGAACTTATACAAACAAAGCCTCATCGTAGTGGGAGGGTATTTAGGGTTCCAAAAAGATAGACTGGAGAGACTTTTGACCTAGTCTACGACTATCAGAAACAAGAATCCACTAGATACGAGAAGGCTATTACTGATGCCGATGCAAACATATGACATGAAGTAATAAAAATCGAGATTGAGTCTATGTACATCAATTAGGTTTGGATCTTATAGCTTCACCTATAGGGATAAAACCTATTAGGTATAAGTAGGTATACAAGAGGAAGAGGGGAGAGAATGGAAAGGTGGAAACCTTCAAAGCTAGGCTTGTGGCGAAAGGGTATACTCAAAAAGAAGGTATCGATTATGAGAAAACCTTTTACCCGATGGCTATGCTTAAGTCCATCTATATCCTCATTGCCATCGCATGTCATTATAACTACGAGATATAACAAATGAATATTAAGACGATATTATATATCCCAACCAGAAGGCTTTATTGTCGAAGGCCAGGAGCATATGGTTTGTAAGTTTAAAAAATCCATTTATGGACTTAAGCAGGCATCCAGAGCATAGAACAATCGTTTCGATGAGACTTTAAAATCTTACGATTTTATTTAAAATGAGAATAAACCATGTGTGTACAAGAAACTGAGGCAAGAACGTAGCTTTTCTTGTACTATATATGGATGACATTTTACTTATTGAGAATAATATAGGGACACTGTCATTTACTAAGATTTGGCTATCTAGTAAATTAGTATGAAGGACTTAGGAGAAGCCAGTAATATTCTCGAGATTAAGCTTCTTAGAAATAGGAAGTAGAGAATATTAGGATTATCTCAAGCTATATACATTGACAAGATGCTGGCCAAGTTAGCATGGACTCATGCAAGGGAGCGTTAACCCCTTGCAGACATAGGTTGCCTTTTTCTTCAAAGGACTATGTAAAGTCTTAAGAAGAAAAAAATAGAATAAGTTGGATTCCCTATGCTTTAGCTGTAGGAAGCCACATATACGCCATGCTGTGTACCAGGCTAGATATCTGCTTTGCCATGAGCTTAGTTAGTAGATATCAGTCAAACCCGAGGAAGGTTTATTGGCAAGCTATAAAGCATATTCTCAAGTACCTTAAAGGTATGGGAGATTATACGCTGGTTTATAGGGTTGATAACTTAGTTCTTGCAAGATATACAGACTCAGACTTTCAAGTAGATAAGGATATGAGAAAATTCACTAGTGGATATGTCTTCACCTTGTCTGGAAGAGACATTTCATGGAAGAGTATTAAACAATTTTGTATTACTGACTCAACCATGGAAGCTGAGTATGTGGCAGCTTCGGAGGCATCCAAGAAAACAGTTCATTTTAGAACTTAGAGTTGTGACACAAATGGAAAGCTAGTTGTGATGTATTGGGACAACACTGGCGTGATCTCACAATCCAAAAAACTTAGAAACCACAAAAGGGAAGAACATTGAGGGGATGTACTATAGTTGAGGTTCTTTTGTAGGACCAATATACTTGTATGTTGGGTATATGTGATGTGTCCAGACTTGGGTATAAAAAATCATACAAAAACTAAGCACATTCCCAATCAAGTTTAAATTAAAACGTTAGACCCAAATCACACATATGAGCAAGCGTACTCATCATGAATTGAGCATAGGGTTCAAACGCAGTATCGATCCTCAAGGAACAAGTAAACATTAATTACCCTTCTTTCATTATTTAACCAACTCAACAAAGTGAAAAACAAATAAAAAGGAAAATCAAAATAAAAGAAAACTAAAAATATATACATGTCAAGGATGTAAATTTATGCAACTCAAACCATTGTGTAGACAAACATGATCTCCAAGTACCCAACCTCTATCATAACTAATTATTCCCTTGGCACCATGAAGAATTAAAATAGACTCACTTATTTTTCAATCCATGAATCCCTATCTTCTAGGTAACTTAGTATCACATATTCTGTCTCAACCAGTCTTACCCAAAAGATGCATTAAACACAATTCTCTGATCAAGTCCCATTCTCAGGCAAACTTAACCCATGAAATTAACCAATTGAATCCATATTCTGGTAGACATCAATTAACCTTTAATTACTCTGTTCTTGCAATTAACCCCATTTCCAGGCAAGTTAAAAGACAACAAATATAAAACCAATCAATTTAAACCATCAACCCTATTCTCAAGTAAGTTAACGGCTTAATCAATTAATCTCGCAATCAACCCAAATAATTAAATACCAAGAATAAAAATCAGTTAATCAAAAGATCAAATAACTCTAAAAACCATGAGTATCTAAACAAATGTCAAATTATAATAAAACAATTAAAACATCATTGTCAAGAAAAAGAAAACAAAGTAAAAGAAAGAACTCATAGACAAGCCTCATTCTTCTTCCTTTGAAGACCTTATTGTACAACCCTTCTTGAACTTAAAGAATTCCTCCTTGGACTGAGTGATTTTCTATGATGATCAATGAATTCTCCCCTTTTCTCTTGTGTTTTTCATCTCTTTATAGGCTTAAGAGGTGCCTAAATTCGTAGGTACAAAGTTCTTGGCCGAATAGAAGTTGGAAGCTACTAAAACTTCTTAGATTTTCAAAAACGCGTAGAAAGATCACAGCACCACCTCAGGGACAGACCACAGCCGACACTGCCTTGGTCCTTCGGAGCCCGCGCTGCCTGTGTTCTACTTCTCCATTCGTTCGCCGATTTTTCTCCGAATTGTGTGCATAAGTTCTAGAATGCAGCCGGCGCCGGTTCCAGCCTTACAGTCGGCGCCACTTAGGTTCTGTTCTACTCTGCTTCTACAATTTTTCCATTGCTTTGAGGTTCGTGCAACTAGTGTACAGCCGGCGCCGGTTCCAGGGCCCTAGCCGGCACCGCCTCTGCTCTGTTTCGCGACGGTTTTGCTTCGTTTTACCCAAAAATCTGAAATAATGACTAAAATACCTTTCCAAAGGTAAAATCTCAAATATGAAAGAATATGATTAGTTATTGCACAAAATGTATTACAAAAGAGCCTCAAATAACTAAGTAAAGTATAACCAATTTAGCCCCTATCATATTCCCCACACTTAACTCTTTGCTTGTCCTCAAGCAAAGTATCAAAAATAAGTAGGAAAAACACAAGGTTTTACTCGAATCACTCAATCAATTCCAAAATCATATCTTCAATGCTTTCTTTATTCATGAACATAAAACATATGATACTAAATATTTCACAGCCAATGTAAGACTTTTGTAGTGATACATGACTTAGTAGAACCATCTCAATACTTCACAATATTCTCAAACCATTGGAAAATAGTCAGTTCAAAAAGAATATGATTCCATATGCTTACTTTTCATACACTCTCTCCACTAATCCGAGACATATCATGATTCTACTTAGATTAAATAGGACTTTTAAGCTTGTAATGTAAGACTAAAGGTTTGTAATGCGGCTTAGCAAACGAAGGATATAGGAAAATCAAAAGTCAAAGAAAAACTGAGAGTAAGCAAGAAAAGGGTAACCAAAATAAACCTATAATTCCCAACTCTTCTTGCTCTCCTATTCTAAGAATCAATCAAACCATAGCCTTATATTACACCCCTATGCACTTCAAGCAAATCCTGCATTGTTCTCTTTTTCTCTTTCACCTTTTCTTATCATCAACTCTTTTCTTCACAAGATCACTCAATTTTCCAGAAATGGTGTTAAGTGTTTTATATGAACTTACTTTTACAGTTCACTCACCATCCATTTTGTGATCTTTTCGCTCTTTTTTTTTTTTTTCAATTCTCTCTTCTTTTACTCCTCTTTTGTTTTCACTGCTACTGTTCTTTTCTTTTTCACTCACTTTTCTTTCTAGTAGCTTGTTGTTTTCTCTTTTCACTTCCTCTCGTTTCTTTTCTTCTTTCTCATCTTTTTCAGCTCAACATTTTTTTCTTTCTCAATTTTTTTCAACTTCTTCCTTCCATTCCACTTCCTTTCTTTTCCCAGCTCCATTCATAATTGATCCATGACTGAAAGTAACAAGTTATGATCTCTATCCCTACATTTTTTCTCAACATACATATATTTTCATCCTTCAAGAGCATAAAGATTTGAAAATTATACAAACTCTTAGCACAAGTAATGGACAAAATATCGTGACGGGTTTTAAAGAAAGAAATCACCAATTTAGGCTCAAAATAGGCACTAGGGATAATATAATAGCATCTAGGCTTGAAAAGCTTAAACTATCCAAAGAAGGCCTATTACCGTCATCCCTAAGTTAAATCATGATTGTCTTTCTTATTTCGCCTCGAGAGGTATTCAAGTAAGTTCTAGAATGCTCCTTGAATTTTAGAGAAAAACAAGTTTAAGAATCATGCAAAGCATTTGATCAAGAACTACTTCATCCAAGTGAATGCAAAAAGTCATGCATAAGTCATAAATGATCTAGAACATATGCTTTATAATCCATCATAAAGACAAGCACTAAAAATATAGTTTGAAATCTCCAGAAAATCATAAACTTTTGAAAAATTTCGCACAAAAAATTGTTTACTCCCAAGAAGGCTAAAGAATATGTATAGAAGACTTGTCAATCAAACCACTCCTCCACACTTCAACTGGACATTGTTCTCAATGGCCAAATAAATATAACCAAAACAACCAATACCATGGGACCAAAAAGATAAAGGAGAAGAGATAGGAAAAACAAACTTCCATTCATTGTGTCATACAAGAGCTGAATGTTTGAAGAGTGAGGCATCATCAAAGTACCTAAAAAAAATACAAAAGAAAATATCAAAGCATAAATCTAGAAAAGAAAATAAAGCAAAAACAAAAGAAATAAAAATACAATGAAAGGAAAGCCAAACTAACTAAAACAAAAACATAAAAAGGTAAAGAAAACAAAAACAAAAGTGAGCAAGAAAGCATCATCAGTCCTCCGCAGCATCATCATCCTCATCCTCCTCCTCCTCAGCGAGTGTAGAGGTGCCTGCACCACCATGTGGCCTAGAAGAATGTTGCCTCAACTCAGTCAACTACTGCTCCATGGTAGCTTGCCGTCTTGCCATATCTTCCATAGTACCTTGCAAGAGTAGGAACACCTCTATTTGTTGGTCGAGGTGCCCCAATACGGTGGTCTTAAAGTTGGTCCGGGAGTAGGACTGAGAACTACGAGCTCTAGCACATGCCGGTGGTGGTGGCTGCTCCTCCTCCACTGTAGGTGGCCTTACCTGACTGGGATGTTGGACCTCGAAGGGAGTGAGCCATTTCTTCAACTTCGGGCTGTATTTGTATCTGCAACTCATGAGAGTTTGCTCAGTGACCATATCATGCTCAGTGGTAGCCTCCATGAGTTCTCCCTCAAGACTCACCCCAAAGTCCTTTAGAATCTTCATTATAACCAAGGGAAAAACAAAGGTTTTTGTGGAGAGACGGTGATGAACAACATCCCTAATAGATTGGATGAGCAAAGGAGCAAGAGGGATAGGTAATGTGTTCATCATCTGGTGCAAAATATAAGTGTCAAAAAGCTCAGTTTCATTGAAACCACTAGCACGGGGGACAACATTAAACCTAAACATATACACCAGTGCGTGAAAGTTGGCTGCCAAATCATTATTGAAATAGAAACTGTTATCTTGGAAGGCATTATGCTTATATAAGCCTAGGGTTGCTCGCATCCCTCTAACATCCCAATTCGGGTCTGAAAGAATCTTTTAATTATTCACATCAATCCCTTGCCAAGTATCATCGTCAAAAACCTAGAGGAGGTTAGCTAATTGGTTTTGAGTGATGACAATAGGAACTCCTTTCACTCTTGTTTCAATATGCGGAAGATGTTTATTGCCCTTGTTCATCATATTAGCATAGAATTCCCTGACAAGCACGGGATAATACTTCCCTTTCAATTGTACTATGGATCCCAATCTAGCTGTCTAAACATCATTCCTAATTTGAGTGCCCGGTCTAAGGTGGGGGAAAAAGTACGCTCAACAATAATATTGTTTGAAGCTCTCCTACTATACCATTCCGCACAAGAGGCATCAACAAACTCAGAAGGTCTAATAGATAAGGGATCAACAGATGGTGGAACTGAGGATGAGGAAGCTCTTGCCCTTTTAGACGGCTGACTCCTTGCTCGAGACATGGTCAAAGAAGGACTGGGTGTAATAATAAGAGAGAACAAGTAAGCTCAATGATTGGAGATAGTATAGCTAACCCTGCACAGATATTCCTCAATTTGTACACAACCCTCAACTAAGCTCACAATCCACAAACCCCAAACTCCTTCAATGGATAGCAACTCCAACACCTAATTCAATCAATTACTTTTAACCAATTCAACACAACCTGCACAATGCATGTAAAAGCTCACTGTAAAGCATAACTTGTGCTGATATCCTCAAAGCATGCTAGTAAACATGATCATGTGAATGAAGGCAATATCATGGTATTATGTGATCAACAATGCAGTTTCAATATATTCAAGTATCACCAAGAAACATAATTCTAGCCCGAGCTATATGAATTCTTGAATGATTACAAGCATGAATCAAGTAATGAAGGCTTAATAACTCCTAAGGTAATCCAATGAATGAAACTCAAGTAGGAATGCACAATCATAGCATATATAATTCCCAATTTTCGGCCAAAACTATCCTTATAATTAGAAAAAATCAATTCCATCAATTTAACTATAGGACTTAAATAAAACTCATACCTTTAGGCTTTTATATGCATGGGCAAGCAAAAGAAGCAAGTTTTTTGTGAAAATCTACTCCCTTTGCTTGTGGATTGAATTTGCTTTTGTTGTGAAAAATTAAAGCTTTTAAGGTGTTTGATCTGTAGGATCAACAAAAAAGAAGGTAATAGATGTTATGGAGGTGTTTAGAAGTTGAAAAATTAAATTTTGGGCACTGATGGATGTGAAGCCGGCGTGGGCTTGAGAGGATTTGCGAGAGAGAATGGAGGTTTTGAAGAAAAAGTGGCCAAAATGGCCCTTTAATTATGTTCCTCCCGATAGGAACCGGCGCCGGCCCGACTTTTGGAGCCGGCGCCGGCTTTGTTCTGTCTGGTTAACCAATTTTTTTTTATTATTAATGAGAATGCAGAAAACACACGAATGCTGAATAAGAATACTATAAATAAAAAATTATCCTTAACACAAAATGAAAAGTAAAGAAAAGAGAAAAGAATTGCTTCAAGGTTTTCCACGGTTGTGTTCCCGTGGATTTTCCTCCGTATTCCCTGGTAATGTCCCTACTTGACGATCCCCCATGAATTTGGGTAGTTGACCAATCTGGTTCTCCAAATTGCACATGGAAGCCTCTAGGTTCCTTGTTGTCGCATCGACTCCTTGGAACTTAGTCTCCGTGGTACTTACCAATTGGCCAATCAATTCTTCCAATGGTGGTTTTTGAGGTGTTGCCGTGTTGTTCATGGGGTTTGGATTCCTTTGGTTACCTCCAAAATTGAAAGAACTTTACCTAGGTGGATTCCCATTACTCTAAGAGAAATTAGGGTGATTTCTCCAGCTAGGATTATAGGTAGAGTTATATAGATTGTTACCTGGCTGGAGATTACCTGTGAAGGCCGTTTGTTCTGAAGTTTCGTGGAGTGACCCCATCTTTTGGCATTCATGATTGGGGTGTCCTTCTTCGCAGAAATCGCAGTTGACGTTTGACACTTGGCCTTAAGGCATCACCAACTGTTCCATTTTTTGAGTTAAGGCGTCTACCTTAGCCTCTAATGCTACCATGACATCCACTTTGTGCACTGCTTGCACACGAGCCTTTGACCATGCACTTCCCTAAGAATAGTTATTAGAAGCTAAATTTTCAATAAGCTCAAATACCTGTTCCAGGGTCTTATGGTTGATGGAACCCCCTGCAGAAGAGTCCACCACTTGCCTTGTTGCAAATATAAGGCCATTCAAGAAGATAAGCATTTGCATTCCCAGCTCGAATCCGTGGTGTGGGCATTTTCTTAACATTTCCTTAAATCTCTCCCAACTCTCATATAAGGGCTCAGAATCTAGTTGTTGGAAGGTGAAGATTTCATTCCTAAGCTTGGCTGTCCTGGCTGGAGGAAAATATTTGGCGAAAAATTTTTTAGCTAGGACATTCTAAGTTGTGATGGAACCTATAGGTAAAGACTTTAACCACGATTTAGCTCTATCTCTCACGGAAAAGGGAAAAAGTCATAATTTAATGGTATCTTCAAAAACACCATTCATCTTGAAGGTATCACAAATCTCAAGAAAACTGGCTAAGTGAGCATTGGGATCCTCTTCCGGTAGCCCGTCAAATTGAACCATATTCTGCACCATTTGAATAATGTTGGGCTTTATTTCAAAATTATTTTCATCTACCCAAGGTCTAGTGATACTCGAGCCTGTGCCCGAGATTGCGGGTTTCACAAAGTCGTCCATAACACTCCTATCATTCCCAGCATTGTTCTGTTGAGCACCATCCATCTCGACAATCAGATTCCTTTGAATTGTTCGGCGAATTTTTGATAACATCCTCTCGATTTCAGGGTCAAAATTGACTATCTCATCGTTGGATTTTCGGGTTATATACCAAGGGTAATACCTAAGAAAACAAGAAGCAAGTTAGAGATATAATTAATGGTTAAAATAACAAAACTACAAGGTTACAAAGTTAGTAATTCAAACACAGTCTAAGTTAGTTAGTTAAGTTAGGTTACAAGATTATACAAGAATACACGAAATACAAAAGATAGCACCGTTTTGCAGGAAGAACAAGTATACATATTTACATATTTACATATTTATACGGTTAAATCAACAAAATCCAAGCTTTCATGCTATTGTTCCCCGACAACGGCGCCAAAAACTTGATGTGTCCAGATTTGGGTATAAAAAATCATACAAAAGCTAAGCACATTCCCAATCAAATTTAAATTAAAACGTTAGACCCAAATCACACATTTGAGCAAGCGTACTCATCATTAACTGAGCATAGGGTTCAAACGAGTGTCGATCCTCAAGGAACAAGTAAACATTAATTACCCTTCTTTCATTGTTTAACCGACTCAACAAAGTGAAAAACAAATAAAAATCAAAATCAAAATAAAAGAAAACTAAAAATATATACATGTCAAGGATGTAAATTTATGCAACTCAAACCATTGTGTAGACAAACATGATCTCCAAGTACCCAACCTCTATCATAACTAATTATTCCCTTGGCACCATAAAGAATTAAAATAGACTCACTTCTTTTTCAATCCATGAATCTCTATCTTCTAGGTAACTTAGTATCACATATTCTGTCTCAACCAATCTTACCCAAAAGATGCATTAAACACAATTCTCTGATCAAGTCCCATTCTCAGGCAAACTTAACCCATGAAATTAACCAATTGAATCCATATTCTGGTAGACATCAATAAACCTTTCATTACTCTGTTCTTGCAATTAACCCCATTTTCAGGCAAGTTAAAAGACAACAAATATAAAACCAATCAATTTAAACCATCAACCCTATTCTCAAGCAAGTTAACGGCTTAATCAATCAATCTCGCAATCAACCCAAATAATTAAATACCAAGAATAACAATCAGTTAATCAATAGATCAAATAACTCTAAAAACCATGAGTATCTAAACCAATGTCAAATTACAATAAAACAATTAAAACATCATTGTCAAGAAAAAGAAAACAAAGTAAAAGAAAGAACTCATAGACAAGCCTCATTCTTCTTCCTTTGAAGACCTTCTTGTACAACCCTCCTTGAACTTGAAGAATTCCTCCTTGGACTGAGTGATTTTCTATGATGAGCAATGAATTCTTCCCTTTTCCCTTGTGTTTTTCATCTCTTTATAGGCTTAAGACGTGCCTAAATTCGTAGGTACAAAGTTCTTGGTCGAGTAGAAGTTGGAAGCTACTAAAACTCCTTATATTTCTAAAAACGCGTAGAAAGATCACAGCACTGCCTCAGGGACAGACCATAGCCGTCGTTGTCTTGGTCCTTTAGAGCCGACGCCGCCTATGTTCTGCTTCTCTATTCGTTCACTGATTTTTCTCCGAATTGTGCGCATAAGTTCCAGAATGCAGCTGGCACCGGTTCCAGCCTTACAGCCAGCGCCGGTTAGGTTCTATTCTACTCTGCTTCTACAATTTTTCCATCGCTTTGAAGTTCGTGCAACTAGTGTACAGCCAGTGCTAGTTCCAGGGCCCTAGCCGGCGCCGCCTCTGCTCTGTTTCACGACGGTTTTGCTTTGTTTTACCCAAAAATCTAAAATAATGACCAAAATACCTTTCCAAGGGTAAAATCTCAAATATGAAAGAATATGACTAGTTATTGCACAAAATGTATTACAAAAGAGCCTCAAATAACTAAGTAAAGTATAACCAATTTAGCCCCAATCAATATGTAACTAGTTAGTTAAGACAGACTTGTACCAGATAGCTTCTATATTATATCGGCTCTTGTAGCTGTCCGAATGATCAAATTATCCAGGGCCTTAGGGAACATGACTTGGATATTTGCTTTAGGGTAGCTCCCTTGGAAAGCAAAAATATTTCAAGAAGTTGTAGATCATTGAACTAGAAGTCTAAGGATGGTAGATGTCTTTTAGAGAGGTGTTAGTACACTTTTTTCTCTCTAAATGCACGACAATATGTAGAGGGTTATTTTAGTCATTTCACCTATAGGTCGGAGACATATCTAATGTAACATTATTCTTGGGGTCAATATTTTCATATACTGATATTATAAAATATTTAAAATATAAAATATAGCTGTTTATATAGCATGGGTATTTTGGTTATTTTAGTACCCAAGGCGATTGTCTTTTTGGTCCTCAAAATAGCCCGTTAGTCCTAATTAATTTTTGAGTTGAGGAAATGGTCTCAGTTAAAGAGAATTTTATTTTATTCAAGAAGTTTAATTTATTATTGTAGTAGAATAAAATAAAAGAATGAGAGAAATTAAAATAAATTTATTATCTGGTTTAATTAGTTAATTAATTATTCAGGGCCTAAATCTATATTGAATAATTAGAAAATTAACCTGGGCCTAAACTAGGTAAAAAGGCTTAAATAACTATTTTAGTTTATTTGGGCTCAATAATTATTTATTGGGTTATTATTATTGGCCCAAAAAATAAATAATTAATATTTATTATTTTTAGGCTCATTGGGTCCAAGGAAAATAATAAAAGTAATTGTGGCCCAATAGCCTAGACCAAAAGGGTTTTTTTTTTTTTTTTGTAAATCACAGTACAAAAGAGTTTAGGCTAAACTAAGCATCCTCTGTTGATAATTTTCGGGTATTTTGAAATATCAAAACCCCAGTGTTATGTTATTAGGTTGATAAGCCATGTATGATTCATTGACACAGCAGAACAGATGTTTGTGAAAGGAAAAAAAAAACCAAAAGTTTTTTTGTCATCTCTCTCATTCATTCTCTTTTTCTCTGTCTTCTTGATTTTTCAAATTAATGGCAAAGAATCAAGAAGCATCACATTGGCATCATGAAGGAATATAAAGTAAAATTCAATCATTTCCTAAGTCATGAATCTACTTATATAGACTCTACTTCTTTCTCAATCCATGGAATCACTATCTTTTGATTAAAGTAGCAAATTTTCTAATCAAACTAACACCACCAAAACATGCATTAAACTCAATTCTTCATAAACATAAAATTAGCTAATGATCTTTTGCTCAAGGTGAAATTAACAAATCTTTGATTATTTTAGTCCTTTAACCTTAACTTCGTTTCCCAAGTCCATTAAGATTTGACAAATACAAAATCAATACAATGAAACTTCTAACTTCATTTCCCAAGTCAATTAGAATCACTCACACCAATAACCAATAATACCAAGTAATCAAACACTAAAGATGATAAAGAATTGATCAAATAATTAAATTAACACAAAATCATGAATCCCAAAATAATGTTAAATTACAAATAAAATATTTAATACATCATTGTTAAAGAATAAGAAAACAAAGGTAAAAGAAAGCACTCATAGACAAGCCACTTTCTTTTCATTTGAAGACTCTCTTGAACAATCCTCCTTGATTTGGTGAATTTCTCCTTCATCAAGTGATTGGAATTTTTGCTCTTAGATTCACTCTCTATACCTTATGTTTTATCTTACTTTTTAAAGCTTCTTTGATGCCAAAGTCGTTGCTTGAGGAGTCTTGGCCGAGTAGGAATTAGAAAAATACTAAAATCTTTGAAAAATTCTCGTATTCATGCACAGAAATTTTGTGTTCCAGAACGGGTTTGGCGTCGGGTCTAGTTGACCCACTTGGCGCCAGGTGAATTCTGTTTCTCCCCTAAATTTTTCTCTATTTTCCTCTGGCCAACTAGAATGGACCTGGTGCTTAGTCCACTTGCTAGACTTGGCGTCAGGTGTGTTCTGAAAAATCTCCAATTTTACTCGAAATTAACTCAAATCTGTACAAATTCATCAAAAATACTTTCTATGAGTAAAATGTCAAATAGGAAGGAATATGCCTAGTTATTACAGTAAAAGTATCTCAAATTAACCTCAAATAACTAGTAAAATAATGATGATTTTAGCCCCTATTACATACCCCCACACTTGAACTTTTCCTTGATCTCAAGAAAAACACTTAAAATCAAGAAAATATGAGTTCTTTCTTATTTCAAAATTTTTTAACATAACAAGGATTATAACTTCTCTTTATCCTTTAGATAAAACTCTTGTCATTCACACCCTTTGAAAATAATTTAAACTTTGAAACATTTGATAAGACATGACAAAACTCTTGAAGTCAAATTAATCAAAGTTATACCTTAGTCTAAGAAAATTATTTCACCCTTCAACTAAAAATATAGATAGCATGAATCACACAAGTCAAGCCATCTACCAACTCAAGCATCATAAATCTAAAAATTGTACAACTCAAGTCATGATGTATGGAAAGCACTCAAAACTTTTTTCTCTCAAAATTTTTGTCAATGACTTGGGGAATTTATAGCCTCAAGTGCATGGATTTCCCTTCATGCACTGTATTAGCCCCTTTCTAGTCATAACACATCTTTTTTTCAACATCTTTCCTCTCTTTTGCTCTTGGAAATTCATAGCCTCAAGAAAGTAGATTTCTCTTCACTATTCCTATTGACCCCCATATCAAGCAAAAATATATATATTTTTCTCATCTTCAAAGATGAAGCAATCAACTCATTTTTTCAATTTTCAACTCACAAGAATTTTTCACAATTCTCCACAATATTTCCTCTCAAAAATCTTATATCAACTCACATTCCTCATCACAACTCGAAACCAAGCAAAATTTAAATCCATAATACAAGAGTTAGCCAATTAACTCTCCCCACATTCATCATGTTCTCTATATTCAAACTAGATGAGTCAAATAACATTCAAACACTAATGCGTAAATAAGATTAATCAAAATTCTCAAGTCTGGATAAATATCCTATCCAATAAATCCATTTCATAAAAATCCACCAAATGAATGACAAAGAATTATATCCAAGTAAGAAAAAGAAGTATAACCCTGCTAAAACCATGAAAACCACAAAAAATTTGAAACATTTTCACAAAAATAATATGGAAAATATTTCTTCAACATCATTCTCTCCCCACCCCCTGCTTAAACTGGATATTATCCTCAATGGCCAAAGATATAACAATAACAGTAAAGCCAAGAAGAAAGAGAAGAAAGTACTTTCTTTACATTGTAGGTCCACCATGTTCGAATCCACCACAAGGAATAGTTACAAGAGATCCTAACTTCAAAAGAAACAAAAACAAGAAAACATAACTCTAGAAAAAGAAAAAGAAAAGCAACATAAAAGAAAAGATAACTAAAAGTTAGGAAAGGTCATTAAAATTCAAAAGAAAAGAAACAATAGAAAAGGACAGAAAATAAAATAAAATACAAGTGTAGAGAGTAAGTTAAGAGCCCTCATCCTCATCCTCATCTTCGTTATCCTTATGATGATTGTCGGCTGCTCGACTCGAAGATGCTCCAGTAGATTGTTGGATCAAAGTGGCCAATTTCTGATCTTGGATATCTTGGCATCGATGAATGTTCACAATGGAGTTTCAGAGCTAAAGAAGGATAGTCATTTGCCTCTCTAGTTGAGCCTCCACTCGTACCTCAAAATTAGTACGAGAATGAGAACTAGTGGCACGAGTGGGAGGTCTAGTGGGCTCCTCCTCCTCCTCATTCTTATTATCAAGGGGAAGCTCTACCATCTCGGGGTGTTGTACCTCAAAAAGCTTCTTCCATCACCTCTTCCTTTCATCATAGTGATGCCCACAATGAACTAAAGTATGCTCAGTCACTAGATCGCGGTCAGTAGTGAGCTCGCTAAGCTCTCCATCTAATCTCACTCCAAAATCTCTTAAAATGCGCATAATAACTAAAGGGAATTTGAGGGCTTTTGCCAATATACTAGAGTAAACAACCTCTTGCATGGATTAGATAATAATGGGAGCAAGGGGAATAGGTTCACTCTTTCGCATCTTATCCAGAATGTATAGATCAAGGACCCTAGACTCATTGAAGCCACTAGACTTAGGGTAAATATTGAAAGCAAAGATGTAGACTATGGCATGTAATTGAGCCTCTAGGTCATTATTTGAGTAGTAATGATTGTGACCTATTTGCCCTTTTCTCCACATGTTAAAACTGGCCCTCACAGCACACACATCCTAGGTAGGCTAAAAAATAACCTTTTGGTTATTATGGTCTACAACAATCCATTTCCCTTCATCAAGTACTCCCAAAATCCTGGCTAGTCTACCCTTCTCAAATTCAATGGGAACCCTTTTTACCATGGTAGAAATCACCTGAAGGTTATTTTTCTTCTTGTCGTCTTACGCGCACATGACAGTAAGTACCCTCCATTCTAATGATAGGCTCCCACCCCAATCGGCTAAAAATAGTAAAAAGTTCGAAAGAATTATCTAAAGAAGGCTTCTACCACTTTTCTACTATAATTTTGTTGTGTTAGTGATCTTGATACCAAATGTGACAAGTGGGGTCATAGAATTAGGTAGGCTGAGTACGTAGAGACTCGAAAGAAGGTGTAGATGAAGATGCATCTTGAACTCTCTTAGCCCCCAGTACTAACCCCCTAGGTCTCTTAGACATGATGGACTAATAAAGAAAGTTAATGGAACAGAAAATAGGACACCCTCAAACTCATTCTTTACAACATAAATAAACACAACTCTGAATTGTCTTACTCTCACCCTAACTTTCAACACAACCAACACCTCAACACCACAAGATAGCCAACAAAATATATCACAATCTTCTTCAATAAACCTGCAATGAATCTAGCCATTGCCCAATTCCAAACACAATATTAATAATCATGATCAAATTACAATGCTTAATAGCCACCAATTAACAATGTAAAGCTACATTATCCCAATGCTACATTAGTCATGCACAAGTATCCACTATCTCACAATTACACATAAAGAAGGCATGCTCAATAGCTTCACAAACATATGTAAATCATGAATGGCATCTAGCATGTAGCTTTCTCAATTACATTCTCATGCTAATGAAATCTCAAAGAAAGCAATATTGGCAGTCAAATCATTCAACCAAGAATTTTCGCACAAAAATGCATAGAAAAATAGCTAAAATTCCATAGAAGAAATTAAACCGTAGAAAGTGTTGAAAAATGATACCATAATGATATCTAATGTATGGACAATAATCCTATACAAAAAGATTAAAGAAATCGTGCACCAAACGGAAGGATTGAAAAATGATTTTGGAAGAAAAGATTAGATTTTTCCTAAATTTAATCCAAAACTTCAAGAAAAAGTTGAAGATTTTATGTTTGGGATGTGGTTTGGAGGTTTAGGAAGTGACCCAGTGGTGTTTCGAAGGTGAACCTAGCGATGGGTTGAGAGAAAAAAAATAAGGGAGATGCGATTGTTTTGAAAAAATGGCCAATAATGGCTATGAGTGTGCTTATGGCCAATCGGGACTGGCGCTGGGCCTAGCACCGGCCCTGTTCTACCCCATGTTTTTTCAGGCCGTGATGGGCCTGGCGCCCGAGCCAAAGTTCAGGCCTGGCACTACGTCAGCTCTGGCCAATCCAAAAATCTTTTTGTTTATTTTTTATTTAAATTTAATGGAATTAAATAATATGTAAAACACGAAATCATGAAAAGACTACAGTCTAAAAAAAATAAAAAATAACCAAAGGAATGAAAATAAACGAAAATTAAAGACATGTACACTCAAAACCAAAGCAATCAAAATCAGCATTTTTCACGGTCTTGGTCATATGAATTAGTCTCCATATTGCCTAGAAGTGATCCTGCTTGACGATCTCTAAGGAGTTTGGCTAGTTGTCCAATTTGATTTTGAAGGTTTTGCATAGACGCCTCTAAATTTCTTGTGGTCACATCGACTCCTTTGGACTGTCTATTTGTTCCACTTACCAATTAGTTTACCAACTCCTCCAATGATGGTTTAGCTGGTAGGGCATTGTAAGGTAGGGGTGGTTAAGTCCCAAAATTAGAAGAAGCTTGCCAAGGTTAGTTTTGATTATTCCATGAAAGGTTAGGATTATTCCTCCAACCTGGGTTGTAAGTGGTGCTATAAGAATCATTACCTTGTCGATCATTGCCTACAAACGCCGCTTGTTCTAATGATTCTTGTGATAACCCCATATTTTGGCACTCATGGCTTAGATGCCTTTCCCTACAAAAGTCACAACTTACACTCATTACCTGCCCTTAGGGCGGAGGCATTACCAATTGATCCATCTTTTGCGTGAGTGCCTCCATCTTTGCCTCTAATGTATTCATTATATCCACCTTTTGTACTCTATAGACATGAGCTCTTGATCGTAAACTATCCTAAGTATAGTTATTTGCAACCAAATTTTCAATCAAGTCAAATACCTCTTCTAGGGTCTTAGAATTAATGGAGCCTCCTACAGATGCATCAACTAATTACCTTGTAGAAAAGCTCAAACTACTGTGAAAGATTTGTGTTTGCATACCCAACTCAAATCCATGGTGAGGACATTTTCTAAGCATTTCCTTAAACGTCTCCCAACACTCATAAAGGTTTTCAGACTCTAATGTTAGAAGGCAAAAATATCAGTCCTAAGTTTAGATATTCCAACTGGTGAAAAATATTTGGCCAAAAATTTTTCAGCTAAAGCATTCCAAGTAGTAATGGATCCGGTGGATAAAGATTTTAACCACGATTTTGCCCTATCTCTCAAGGAAAATGGAAAAAGACTTAGTTTGATGGCATCCTCAAAAATACTATTCATTTTAAACTTGTCACAAATTCCTAAAAGGCTCGCAAGGTGGGCATTAGGATCTTCCTCAAGTAACCCATCAAATTGGATCATATTTTGAATCATCTGAATTATATTGGGCTTTATTTCGAAATTGTTAGCCTCTATCCTAGGTCTCTTGATACTTGAGCTAGTACCTGAGATTGCGGGTTTCACAAAGTCATCCATAGTCCACCTGTTAATTCCACTATTACCATAATTGTTGGGCTGATTTACCTCTATGTCTTTCTTTACCCTTTCGCTTACAACCTTTAGGACCTTGGTAAGGGTTCTCTCGATCTTAGGATGAAGATCTGCTATGTTGGCTTCGGATCGTCGGGTCATAAACTAAGAGAAAGGTCTACATAAAACAAAAAATAGTGAGATTATAGAATTTACAAGTTAGACAGCTAGTACCTATTAACACATTAAGTTAGAAGTAATTACAACATGTAGGGACATTAAATTACAACTATACAAGAAAACAAAATATAGCACCTATTCATATAAGGAACATATATACATATTTACCTATTCACATATAAACATATAAATATATAAACATGGTTAAGTCAATAAAATCTAAGCTTTCATGATATTGTTCCCCGGCAATGGCGCCAGAAACTTGAGGCGTAAATTTTGGGTGTATAAAAATCATCAATTTTAAGTCCATCCCATAATCAAGTTTTAATTAAAACATTAATCCCAAAATACACATACGAGCAAGTATACTCATTACAAGCATAGCATAGGAAATTAACGAGTATCGATCCTCAAAGAAACAAAGTATACACCAATCACTTTTCATTCATTGTTTAATTGACCCAATAAAATGATAAAATAATAAAAAGAAAAATAAAGAAATACATATAAATCAAGGATGTAGGAATATGCAATTTAGACAACTCTTAGAAAATATGATAATGAATTTTCTAGCAATTATCTCAATTAATCATCATTTTGGCATCGTGAAGGAATATAAAGTAAAATTCAATCATTTTCCAAGTCATGAATCTACTTATATAGACTCCATTTCTTACCCAATCCATGGAATCATTATCTTGTGATTAAATTAGCAAATTTCCTGATCAAACCAACACAACCAAAATATGCATTAAACTCGATTACTCATAAACATGAAATTAGCTAATGACCTTTTGCTTGAGGTGAAATTAACTAATCTTTAATCACATTAGTCCTTTAATCTTGACTTCATTTCTCAAGTCCATTAGAATTTGGAAAAATCAATGAAATAAAACTCCTAATATCATTTCCCAAGTCAATTAGAAGAACTCACATCAATAACCAATGATAACAAGTAATCAAACACTAAAGATGATAAAAAAATTGATCAAATAATTAAAATAACATAAAATCATGAATCCCAAATAATGTTAAATTACAAATAAAATATTGAATACATCATTGTTAAAGAATAAGAAAACAGAGGTAAAAGAAAGCACTCATAAACAAGCCTTATTCTTCTCATTTGAAGACTCTCTTGAACAACCCTCTTTGATTTGGTGAATTTCTCCTTCAATGAGTCATTAAAATTTTTACTCTTGGATTCACTCTCTATCCCTTGTGTTTTTCTCTTGCTTTTATAAGCTTCTTTGATGCTATATTCATTGCTTGATGAGTCTTGGCCGAGTAGGAATTGGAAAATATCAAAATCTTTAGAAAATTTCCAAATTCGTGCACATAAATTTCGTGTTCTAGAACAGGCTTGGTGCCAGGTGAATTTTGTTTCTCCCCTAAATTTTTCTTTGTTTTCCTCTAGCCAACCAGAATGGACCTGGTGCCTGGTCCACTTGCCAATCCTGGCGCTAGGTGTGTTATGGAAAATCTCCAGTTTTATTCGAAATTAACTCAAATATGCATAAATTTGTCGAAAATACTTTCTACAAGGAAAATGACAAACAAGAAGGAATATGCCTAGTTATTATAACAAAAGTATCTCACATTAACCTTAAATAACTAGTAAAATAATGATGATTTTAGCTATATCACTGTTCGTTCATGCAAGCGAGATGCAGCAAGAGGATTGCAGGTTTTGAACTAGAGACATCATCCAGTTGTGAAGAAATCCCTATAGTTTCATCATCCACTTCAGTACAAAAATCAATATCCAAGTATAGAGGTATATTTTTCTTTTCTTCCACTGCCTTCTGTGCGTGTTTTGGTTTCTGGTTTCCAGTATGTCTGCATAGTTCTTCTTGTTTTTCAAGCTTCAACAACACACACACACACACACACACACACACACATATATATATACATATATATGTTTGTGTGTATATATATAAACTTATACACAATCCATATATTTATATATACAACACATGTATACATATAAACACACACACACACATACACACACACACACACACTTAAATATTCACACAGACACAGACATAGACACACACACATACACACACATACACACACATGTGTATGTGTGTGTGTGTCTATGTCTATGTGTTGAATATATATATATATATATATATATACATATATATATATATATACATATATATACAAATATATGCATGTACACATTTATATATAAATGTGTAACATCCCTCCATTTTTGTACTTTGACTGATCACTATTTTGTAGGAAGGCTGTATATGTATGGACGTGCAGAACAAGAAATGCTTAGTTAAACTTGATGAATATTCTGGAGTGATAAAAATTTTAAGGGGCATAGGAGGAATTTTCGATCGCAAATTGAAAAAAAAAATGAGGAAGAATTTGGAAAATCCAGGAGACACCATTAAATTCAGTATAATGCATAGATTGGATTGAAAATTAAAAAGTTTTTCACCTAGGATGAATAGTGACTTGAATTACGGTTGCTTTTGAAAATATAGTTAATTATTGTTAAAGTGGAATTGATTAGAAGAGTTTACGGAGCAATTTAGAAGGCATTAAACTAGGATTTCATTTATGTAAGAATTCAGTGATTGGACCAAGTGGTGCTTGATGATTGGCTACATGAAATCACATACTATAATATGATTGGTTGCATGAGAGATGTCTTGGAGCCATATGTTTGGTTGCTACATGATGAGTTGGAAAATTATTACGACATGCTATTAGATGATTGATGTTTTTGGATTAAAGTGATTGGAAGCATGAAAGCTATGCTTAGTCACCATGCTAAGTCATCAGAGCATTAATTAGTTTGCTTAGTCACCATGCTTAGTCACCATTTGATAATTTAATACCTATTTGACCATGTGATAAAATTTGCTCATACAAGAAAGGAGAATGGAGGTAGGAAGCTGCTTGAATAACCGAAAATCGGTAAGGAGAAAGATAAAAAGAAAAAGAAAAGAAAAAGGAATTATTTTGTGAACAAATATTAGGATGCCATGTGTTTTGTTTCTCTAATCTTCCAAAAGTGTCCAAGAACTTCTCAAACCTTCCACCAAATTAGTATATGCCATCTAAGCCATCACATAATGGATTTGAAGAAGAAAAACTGGTGGGAACAAAAGAGAAACATCCAGCCACAAGAAGAAAGGAAGAGAGAGAAAAATAAAAGAAAAGCCAGGAAAGAGAAAGCTTGGCCAAGAGGAATAAGGAGAGAAGAGGGAGAAGGAAACTTGGACCATTTTCAAGCTAGAAATCACTCTTCACAAGGTAAAGTGTAAATCATCAAGAATTAAAGTTGTTCTATGGATTATGATGAATATTTTGATATGAATTTTGCAAGCGAACAAGCATGAAATAGCTATGCTTATTTTGATAAGTTGAAGTTTTGATGATGTATAGCTATAACTTTGCACCGGTTGCTTAGAGGGTTGTTTTGCCATGATTTGTATGATGTTTGGTGCAGTTTTGAAGAAGCTATAGTGAAGAATTGATGGTTGAGTTCATGAAGGAAAATGTAAAGGAAGAAATGGAATAAACTAGTTGTGATGGTGAAGAATTTAAAGCATGAAAACATTTTGTTCATGGCTGTGATTTTTGTTATGCTTAAGCCATGTTATATTTGTGTCCTTCATGACTGAAATCTTGTTTTTGTGATGATGTTTTGATGAAGAAGTGAACAAATGGATTGATAATTAAGTTGTAGGAGAAGAACAAAACAAGGAGAAGTGATGCTTGATGAGAAAACTATAATGTTGCGGGAAAAATAGTAAGTTTTTGCTTGCAGTATCTGTGTAACAAAGACTTAATTGACAAAACTGAGCTCATGTTTTGTAGCTAATGGTCAAAGGAGTGTTTTGGCACAAATTTGAGGTCAATTGGATTCATGGATCAAAAGTTATGATGAAAATACTATAGGTTGCCGAATCTGTGACGAGAATAAAATACTGGAAATTCAAAATTGAACAAAATGGGAGAGGGAATTAGCATTTCATGAATTGGAAATTGTAAAGGAATGTCTTGAGGTTATTTTGAAACTATTTTGATATCATTTAGACTTGTAAACTAAAGGATGCCATGAGGTGAAAATGCACAATTTGTGGGTACACTATAAAAAAATGATACATTGGCGATAAAACTTTAGTTAGAAAAAATTTTGTCGCTAAAAGTACCATTTAGCAAGTAAAAATTTTTTTCAGCGACAACAACTTTTTATCGCTACTGATTAAGACCTTCAGCGATAAAAATTTTATTTCCTAACAAAAAGTGATGATTGTAGCTAGGAAATAATTGTATTAGAGAGTAAAATTTAAATTTCCTCACTCATGATGCATCATCAGTGACGAAAAATTATCACTGTTAATTATATTTTTAGCGGTAAAATTCATATTTTCAAGCTAATACCCGTCTTTAAATTTTTAAATATTTACAACATGCCCCCGAAAAATTTTGTAAATTGGTCTTTAAATTTTATATAATTACAAAATAAACTAAAAATTTATAAATTGATCCCTAAATTTTAAAATATTTATAATATGACCCTAAAAATTTTTAAATGGGTCCTTAAATTTTTAAATATATAAAACATGACCCTAAATTTTACAAATTGCTCCTTCAATTTTGTAAAATTGTAAAATGATAATGAAAAATTTATAAATTGTTCATTAGATTTTAGAATATTTAAAATATAATCTCAAAAATTTTACAAATTAGTCCATAAATTTTTATATATTCATAAGTTCATTAGATTTTGGACTGATTTATAGAAATTAAGCTAGATTATATTGCAACACATGTCTGATTACCATTAAATTTAGTTATAATACATTTTTTTTTTAGCAAATTCAACAAATCTAATAGTTGGATCATTAATTTGATATATCTATCGTTGTAAATGCGTTAGGTTTTGGTCATTTTTTTAATGATTATGTAAGAGTAGATGGTAAAATATATTTGATTACCACTAAATTTGATCATAATATGTTTTTTAGTATTTTTAATAAATCTAATGATTGAATCGTTAATTTGATATGCCTATCTTTGTAAATGCGTAAGATTTTGAGAATTTTTATAGAGATTATGCTCAATTATATCGCAAAACATATCAGATTATCTTTAATTTTGGTAATAATACTTTTTTTAGTGATTTTATCAAATCTAATGATTGGATTGTTAATTTGATATACCTATCTTTGTAAATGTGTTACATTTTAGGTATTTTTATAGCGATTATACTAGATTATATGACAAAACATACATGATTATCGTTAAATTTGGTCATAATACTTTTTTTTTATCATAATTTTATCAAATCTAATGGTTGTATTGTTAATTTAATATGTCTATCTTTGTAAATGGGTTAGGTTTTGGAAATTTTTATAGAGATTATGCTAGATTATGTAACAAAACATATTCTATTATCTTTAAATTTGATTATAATATTTTTTATAACTATTTTATCAAACCTAACAGTTGGATCGTTAATTTGATATGTCTATCTTTGTAAATAGGTTAGGTTTTGAGCATTTTTATAGAAATTATTCTAGATTATGTGGCAAAACATATTTAATTACCTTTAACTTTACACTTGTTTTAGTAATTTTATTAAATATAACTATTGGATCATTAATTTGATATTCATATCTTTGTAAATGTATTAGATTTTGAGCATTTTTATAGGTATTATGCTCAATTATATCAGAAAACATATCTAATTGCCTTTAAATTTGATGATAATACCTTTTTTTTAAATAATTTTATCAAATCTAATTATTGGATCATTAATTTGATATGCCTATATTTGTAAATATATTATGTTTTGGTCATTTTTATAGAGATTATGCTAGATTATGTGACAAAACATATCCGATTATCTTTAAATTTGGTCATAATATTTTTTTTTATCAATTTTATAAAATCTAATTGTTGAATCGTTAATTTGATATGTCTACCTTTGTAAATGAGTTAGATTTTGGGCATATTTATAGAGATTATTCTATATTATGTGGCAAAATATATCCGATTACTATTAAATTTCGTTATCACACTTGTATTAGTGATTTTATCAAATATAACGATTTGATCATTAATTTGATATTCATATATTTATTAATGCATTAGGTTTCGAGCATTTTTATAGAGATTATACTCGATTAAATTGCAAAACGTATCTGATAACCTTTAAATTTGGTCAAAATACATTTTTAGTAAATTTATTAAATCTAAAAGTTGGATCATTAATTTTATATGCATATCTTTGTAAATGTGTTAGATTTTGGATATTTTTATAGATATTTTTCTAGATTATGTATATGCATTTGGTGTGTATATATATTTATTAATATATATTAATATGCTATATTAATATATACATATATATATAATAATAAATAGTATACTAATTGTGTTGTATATATGTGTGTGTGTGTATTTTAATTTATACATATGTATGCCTATATATTTTTATTAATATATTAATAAAGTATTTTAATATATATATATATATAATATATATTAAAATAGTGTATATATGTTAATATTCTATACTAATATATATGTATGTAGATATATGTATGTAAGTATAGATATGTATATATTGTCATATATATATATATATATATATATATATATATATATTTGTGTGTGTGTTTATATATAAGTTTTTTGTTATTCGATCTATGTGTATAATCATTTAATAAAAATAATGATATATTAACATTATATACATCTTTAAAATTTTATAAATGTGCAAAATAATTTATTATACTGAATAATATTGTTTCATAGAAATTTAATGTAATTATTATACTTTTATAATATTAATTTTTAAAATTTTTAAAAAAATTTTGCGAATAGTTTTAAAAAAGATTAGACCAATCTAATGTGCATATATTTAAGGGTATAAATGAATGTGTGTGTGTATATATATATATATATATATATATATGTATATATATATATATATGTATGTATGTTATATATGTTTATTAATGTAATAATAAAGTATATTTGTATATATAAAAATATGTTAATTAAATTACTGTATAGATATTAATTTTTTGTACTAATATATATATATATATATATAATATGTTTGCATATGTGTGTATATATATGTGTGTTTTATATGTTTATTAATATATTAATAATGTATAATATATATACATACACACACACACACACACATATATATATATATATATACGATATAGATATTAATATTCTACACTAATATATATATGTATGTTTGTATAGAAATGGATATATGGGGTATATTATCATATATATAAATGTACATTGTGTGTATATACATACATACATACATACATACATACATACATACATACATACATATATATATATGTATGTATTAGAAAAATATATATATAAGTTTTTTTTAATCAATCTATATGTATATAATTATTTAATAAAAATAATGATATAATTAACATCATATACATTTTTAAAATTTTATAAATGTACAAAATAATTTTTTGCACTAAGTAATGTTGTTTCATAGAAAACTTACTATAATTATTATATTTTTATAATATTAGTGTTTCACAAATTTAAATAATTTGAGAATAGTTTAAATAAAAAAGATTAGACCAATTTGATGTGTATATATGTATACGTATGTGTATATATATATTTTTTGTATGTATATATATGTGTATATATATGTATGTGTGTGTGTATATATATATATATATATATATATATATATGTATGCATGTATATATTTATGGGTATAAATGAATGTCTGTGTGTGTATATATATGTTTGTATGTGTATGTATGTATGTGTATGTGTGTGTATATGTGTGTATACATATTAACATAATATATGTTAATATGTATATATGTATATATATATAAATTATTTAATAAAAAATGATATAATTAACATGTTATAAACTTTTAAAATTATATAAATTTACAGAATAATTTATTATATTGAATAATATGGTTTTGTAGTTAATTTAATATGATTATTATATTTTGTGATAACATTAATGTTAATGTTAAACAAATATAAAAGAATGTTGAGAATAGTTTAAATAATAAAAAAAGGAATACAACCAAGCATTTGACTTAGTTCGACGGCTAAGTCTCATCCTCCCCACATGAGAGGTCTGAGGTTTGATTTATGTTGGTGAATTGATCTTAAATTATCCATAGAGAAGGCTGCAATTCGGTATGACTTGGTGAGGGCTACAGTATATAGAGGACTGTGGCTACGATCCGATATGGTTGGTCCACGAAGTGGGTTGCAATTCGGTGTTGGTTGGTGCATGATGAGGGCTGCAATCTATACAGGATTATGGCTACTATCTGATGTGGGCTGCCGACCACAGTTCAATAAAATTTAATTTATTTTTCAAAAAAGTAATCTTAAATTATCCACAAAGAAGGCTGCAATTCGTTGTGGCTTGGTGCATGAGGAGGGCTGTGGCTGCGATCCGATGTGCTTGGTCCATGAAGTAGGATGTAGACCACAAATTAATATAATTCAATTTTTTTATAAAAAAATTAATAACACTTTAGTGAGGAATTTTTTTGTTTCCATTAACCCATTTTGGTGAGGAAATGTGTTATATTGGTGAGGAATTCTTTTGTCGCAATAGACCTTTTTGGCGACGGAATTTTTTTTATTGGTGAGTAAATGTTTTTATCACAAAAATTAACAGTATTTTTCCACCATTTTCCAAATAAAATTATATTTTGGCACCAAAATTTTAGCGACGAAACTTTTTGTTGCAAAAAATCATTATTGGTGTAATGCATTTGGCAAGAAAACTAAACTAGTTTTAGTGACAAAATATTTCCTAGCCAAAAGTGATGGTTTTAGCTAAGAAACTCATTTCCTCACGGAATATGCACCATTTAGTGACAAAACTAAAAGTTTTGTTGCTAAAGGGTGCCAAACCCCTTTGGCGAGGTCGTTTCAGCGAGAAAGTGGCGAGAGAGCTTTTTTCCTCGTTAATGGACTTTAGCTAGGAAATTTTGACCTTTAGCGGGGAAATTAGTTTGTCACCAAAGGCCATTTTTCTTGTAGTGGTATATGATATTATGCATTGTTTCATGGGAATTAATGATTCCTTCTGTGTTACATTTGTGATTTCATAATCACTAATAAACATATGGATTAATTCTTGATGTAGGCGTGTTTCCCTGTGAGAGCTTTAAGTATAATAACATTAAAGCATTGCTCATGGTGAGTCCTCTGACTTTCAAAACCCGACTTAGCTAAGTTTTTTTCTAAGATAATAATATAGGAACATGTTTACTGGTTGAATTCATGAACTTGTAAAGCTCTTAGCTTGTTAACTTCTTTTGTAGTGAAATGTTTCCAATACAATTAAATGCTTTTTGGATAAGGAATTAAGTTTTCCTGATATATTTTAGGCAAACCATTGGTAGTTAAAATTCCTTGGCTTTCAAATCCTTTAGAATAGCAAAGTGTTTGCCTAATACGAATACATGCTTCCTAATATGGATTCATATTTTTTTGATATACTCAAGTAAAGGCTTTTTGTTTGAAATTGCGGGTATTAAATGCTAGATTTTAATATAAATACTTTTTCTTGAGATTTACGAACAAGGAAGCTATTAAACACCAAAATTTATATTTGTGCACTTCAAGCGAGTTCAAATTTTAAGCCATATATAATTATGAGTTTTCGAATGAACTCGTGTGCAAGTCTTTTGTTTAAAACGAATCCGGATATGTATAAAACGTCGTTTTGGACTGAGGAATTCTTATATAGTAACTTTTTATGACCCATGAGTAGTCAAGCTTTGGTTTTCCAAACTCCATTTTAATTTTGGATTTTTACATCATGTGAAGTGCAAGCGCTTCACTCGATAAAATAGAAAACCAAGAATAATAAGAATTTTCTAATTCTTTTCGCATGTGAAAGCTGGAACATGATTTTGCTACTCATTAAAGCTTGGTTTACGAAATTTTCTTCACACTGCTTGTGTAAGGCACGATTCCTGATATTTTCTTAAAAGTACTCGATAAAATCCTATTTCATGCCATATTGATCAATTTGCTCGTAAATGACACGTCTTAAGCTACTTTCTTTTTAAGTTACTTGTGAAAATCATGCCATGTGCCATATTTCATAATATTTTCCTCATGCCTTGCATTGACTAACTTGACAAGTTGTGGGAAACGGGGTAATAAAACTTTTTCTACCGCTTGACCCCGCACATGGGTATGGTGTGCATGTTGAGTACTTAGCAATGAGATTTTCTCCATATACTAGCCTATGTTAGAGATAGAAGGATCTATGTATCTTTTCCGGCTCTGGAATTCATCTTACTCCAAATGGGGTGATAGGACTTTAGGATGAGTTGAATTTGTGGCATAAGCAAATTCCTGAATTCCTGACGTAAGTGCTAATAATTCCTAGTGTAAACACTAATAACTCCTGGTGTAAACACTGACTCCTACATTCCTGATAGGTGGACTTTCCTGAATTCCTCTCATACATCAATCATAACAAGGCATAGTTGATAGGGCTAAATTTGTTAAAAATTTCCTTGTTATTTGGGGATATTTTGTGATACATTTGATGCAATAACTAGTCATATTCCTTCATATTTGATATTTTGCCTTTGGAAAGGTATTTTGGTGTTTTGTTGTAGAATGAAGGGAAAAATGACAAAAACCCATTGCCGTTGCAGTGCACAACCTGCATTAGCGGTGTCCTATCGAGTCGGCACTAGCCCTAGGCTGGAAGCAGGGGGAAAAGCTGAAAAATAGAGCACGTCGGGTGATGCATAAATTTTAGGTGCATAAAAATTATCAATTTTAAATCCATCCCTTGGTCAAGTTTCAATTAAAACATTAATCCTAAAATACATATACGAGCAAGTATACTTATCACAAGCATAGTCTAGGGAATTAATGAGAATTGATCCTCAAAGGAACAAGTACACACTAATCACTTTTCATTCATTGTTTAATCGACCTAAAATAAAGTGAGAAAATAATAAAAAGAAAAATAAAGAAATATATACAACTCAATGATGTAGGTTTATGCAATTTAGACAATTATCCTGGAAAACATGATAATGAACCAATTAGGAATTCTCTCAACTAATTATCATCTTGAAATCATGAAAGAATATAAAGTAAAATTCAATCGTTTCACAAGTTATTAATCTACTTAAATAAATCCCACTTCGTTTCCCAATCCATGGAATCCTATATTTTCATTAAATTAACAAAATTTTCAATCAAGCTAACATAGCCAAAATGTGCATTAAGCCCAATTCCTTATAAGCATGAAATTAGCTAATAACCCTTTGCTCGAAATTCTTTGATTACTTAGTCCTATATTCTTAATTTCATCACTCATGTCCATCAAGATTAGACAAATACAAAATCAATACAATGAAACTCCTAACATCGTTGTCTCAAGTGAATTATAAGAACTCACATCAATAACCAATGATATCAAGTACTCAAATACCAAAGATGATAAAGAATTGATCAAATAAATAAATTAACACAAAATCATGAATCCCAAAAAATAATGTTAAATTACAATAAAAGCATTGAATACATCATTGTTTAAGAAAAAGAAGATAAAGAAAAAGGAAAGCACCCATAGACAAGCCCCTTTCTTTTTCCTTGAAGACTCTTTTGAACAACTTTCTTTGATTGGGTGAACTTCTCCTTCAATGAGTAATTGGGAATTTTTGCTCTTGGATCCACCTCTTTCTATGTATATCTCCTTTCTCTTGTGTTTTCTTGTGCTTTTATGGGCCTTTTTGGATATTAAATTCGTGGCTTACAAAGTCATGGCTGAGTAGGATTCGAAAAATATCAAAATTATTGGAGAATTTCTAAATTCATGCATAGAATATTCGCTTTCCAGAGCGTACTTGGCATCGGGTATAGTTGGGCCACCTGGTGCCAGGTGCACTCTGTTCTTTCTCTTGAGTTTTGCTTTGTTTTTGGTGACCGGACAGAATGGACCTGGCACTAGGTACACTTGCCAGACCTGGCACCAGGTCTGTTCTGGTTTTTTCCCTTGAAGCTTAGCTTGATTTCTTCTGCTCAATCAGAATGGACCTAGCGCCTGGTCCATTAGTTAGGCCTGGCGCCAGGTATGTTTTGGAAGTGTTCACCTTTTTGCTCGATTTCGACTTAAATATGTATATATTTGCCAAAAACACTTTTTACAAGCAAAATGTCAAATAAGAAGAAATATGCCTAGTCATTACAACAAATGTATATTAAAACAATCTCAAATAACTAGAAAAATAATGGTGATTTTAGCCCCTATCATCGGGTCCGATAGTGCACAACCGGTGCTGGCCGTGGGGGACTAGGCCGGTGCCGACTCAATGCTATTCAAAGGCGGTGATTTTGCAGTTCATGCGTAGATTTTGGAATTTCCTTAGAGTTTTGGTATTTTCCAACTTGTACTCGACCTCGAACTCTTAGGGAATGAATTTTGGTATCTTGGGAGCCTATTTAAGTAAGGAAAAGACAAAAGAAACATATGAATCTAAGGATCAAAGTAGCCAATTAATAATTAAAGAGGAGATTCATCAATCAATGCGCATTGTTGAAGATGGTCTTCAAGGAGAAGAATGAGGGCTTGATTATGAGTTCTTTCTTTTGCCTTTGTTTTCTTTTTCTAGAAAAAATGATGTGATTAATGTTTTCATTGTAATTTGACATTTTTTTTTGGAATTCATGATATTTAAATTAATTTAGTCTTTTGATCAATTGATTATTTATCTTGGTATCACTACAAAAAAAAGGGGTAAATATGATGGCTTATTTGCCAACAAGCCATCGTATTTGCTAAATACTATGGTTAAATGACAATTATTCAGCTATTGTAATAAGTCTTGTCGCTTTTGGTCGACAACGGCTACGAAATCGTCATATTAGCCTAATACAACAGTCAAATACGATGGCTATTTGAAAGAGTCATATTTGATCAGTTGAAAGGTCTAATGGCTAATCAACAATTAGGCATTTAATCACTAAATAAAGTTTAAGAAGATATTTATAAATATTAGTTGGTAGATAAGTGTAAGCTCGTGATTAAATAATAATTAGTAAAATCATAGAGATTAGTTATCAACAATTGACTAAATTTAGTTACTCGATGCTTCTATTAAATTACCAGCTAATATTCAATAGGTAAATAAATAGTAAGTAAACAATCACATAAGTATATAGCCAACAATAGAAAAATATGGACGTTTAGTAAATAATTCAAATCAATTAGCCGGTAACATATAACACTTATATTTAATGTATAATGATAAGTAAGTAATAGTTAAACCGTAGTATAAGTAGCAATCAAATACTTATCAATCAATCTCAATAGATATTCAAAGATTAATATTTGATAAATAAATAGTTTGTATTCTTAATACATAGAGAAATAAATATTTCAAGAAATTATTCAATCGATTTATAATTGATTGATAAGTATTTGATTGCTACTTATACTATCAAATAAATAGTTTGTCTTCTTAATACATAGAGAAATAAATATTTCAAGAAATTATTCAACCGATTTATAATTGATTAATCACATAAGTGAATGACTCCCAAATCAAAATATCACGGCCATCAAATATCTAGTTGACTTCATACACAAATTGAACCCTAGATCTCACATCGTCTTGTGGAAAATAGCATTGGTCACACTCATATTCATCAGTCAATCTTTGATCATAAAGCAACATACAATTAATAAGCAAAATACAAGTGCTATTTTTTATCCATCAAAACATGGCTCCCATCTCAATCGTAACTATTCACAACATATCCCTAAACCACATATTCATCCACCTTAACAACAATAATGTAAATACTGAAAGAAGGGAACGAAGGTTACTTGATGAGAAGTGAGATGCCTATGCTTAGCTTAAGTAGTTCGTGGATGTGATTCCTTGGAGGGATGCTCTTCTTGACTTGGGTTACAAGAATAAAATGGTGATGATTAGAGTTTGAAGGAGAAGATAGAGACAATGGCGGTTTCAGATCTGTGAAAGAGAAGAGAATTTGTATGTTCAAGATTTGTAAGGGAGAGAGAGACCACTTTACCCTGTCTTGATGAAGGATAGGCCCACAGCTTTTTTTTTTTGTGAATGTGAGTGCTTCGGATTTTGGAGAGGAAGCTAGAGAGAGGGAGAGACCGAGGGGTCAGAGAGGTTTAGGGTGAGGGAATTTTGGTTCCCTTAATAATGTATTGAGAAGGAGTGATTGATGGAATAAGAGAGGTATGTTCTTATTTTGTGGAGATAATCACATAAGATAATTCAAGAGGGAGAGGAGTAAGGTGTCGGTTGTTTCTTGGTGCAAGAGGGATTGCTTCAGTTGTTAGAAGAGAGGGAGAAAAAGAATGATGTTACTTCAGTCTTGCTGTAATTCAAGTGGCCGAATGGCCTTGATGGTATGACTATGCCAGTTGCTTAGGTTTTGAGGAAATGAGAAGGGGAAAAAAATCCTCCAAATGAAGAATTAGTCCATTTCCTTTCCTATACCTCATTTCCAACTCCCTGTTGGCTAATACATGGAATAATGCAAGGCTATTCATGGTGAGTTGATAGCCGAGATTGAGGCTTTCAATCAGTCCTTAAAATCGGACTGAATGAGAAGCAAGAAAATGGACTAATTTCATGATTCAAAATTCGAATGGCCGAAGATTAGGAGAGGAATAAATTAATCATGGTGAGTGAATTAGGTGATGAGAAAAGAGAATATTTATTCCCTTAAAATCCGTTAATTTCGAAATCCAAAAAGGATAAGGAGTATCTTCAACATTGGTAGAATTTTTAAAACACAACTCTTGTTACCAAATTTTGAGGAGAGAAATATGGAAACAATATTATGTCTTGGCCATCTATCTCAAGCACATAAGGAAGGAATTCAAATTTGAATTTTGGAAGGAAAGGAAATAAGATCTCAAATTATTTGGTGAATTACTCTTGAGCAAAATGAGAACAAAAAATAATATAGATACCAAAATGAAGCACATGAAATATAGAATTTTGGAAGAATTAAAGAAGCATGGATTTTAATTTATTTGGAGAATTATCCTTGCCAAATTCACATGCTAGGTGATAGCTAGGCTCATTAAAAGGAAAGAAGATTTCCCCCTCAATCCAAGAATATTGTTCTTGGTACAAAAGGAAATGAAAATAATGTAGTTGTTAAAATAGAGTACATAAAATATGGAAATTTAGGAAGAGTAAGGACATAGAGTTATTTAAAATGTAAGATAAATTTGGAATTAAGTCCCCTTAGGTAGATTATTCCGTAATCATGGAATGGTGTTCTCCAAACATGGTAAGGGCGGCTACATTGAGCTGGCCTGCCTAGGTGACTAAGGGAGAAAGTAAGAAAAAGAAAAATAAGGGATGTCCAAGCAAGAGTTAGCTATCAATCCCTCGACCCATGAATAAAATCCCATCACCCTTACCAATAACCCACTGCCACTTTTACGCCATAAACTAACAATGAAATTCCTACGCATTAGAGTTCGTTTCCTAAATTCTTTCTATAGCAAAATTAAATAACAAGATAAGTTAGCACGCACTCAAGTAATGTACGTGAGCTCAGCATAGCAACTTAGTAGAATTGTTACTCAATTAAATTGCACCCAAGATATGTAAGATTTATAAGACCAAGTATAATTATATTAGCATACAAATGATGCAATACATGCTCCTAGGCATATTAGGGTGGGGTTTTACTTGATAGCTAGCTCTTCATTGACAAAAGCAGCAAATACATCAATTTGATATGTAAATTTACTTATTGAATTTATCTCTTGAAGTTTATATTATATTTTATCTTTTTAAGTGATAACTAATATTTCTATTATTTTTCCTCTTTATTTAATTAGAGATATAGTTGAGGATTGTTGATGAAGAAAAAGAAAGTTGAAGACTTCTTGGATGAATTGAGGAATTTCATTTTGGGTTGTAGGTAATAGTTATAAACTTATGGGTATTTGGCATTGTTGTATGTATACTATTTTCTAATGTTTAATCTTTAATTTATATGTGTTGTAGCAAGAGACATGTTATTTTAAACTTGGATTGTTTTTTTATTATTGTAAACTTTAAAATTTAAGAATTTGGGAGTTTAGTTGTGATTGTAATGTAATGTAATATAATTTACAAGTGTATTTAGTTAGTATGTTTACAGGTGTATTTAGTTATTGATATGTAATGTAATTTATGGTGCATTTAGTTAGTATGTTTTGATAAAACATACTATTACACGGGTATATTTTAAACAGTTTTATAAAACTACAAAAGAGGTATATTTTACATAGGCCAGACCCGGGTCCGATACCTGTGTATTTGGTTTATTGGTAGTGTTATATCATACCCGTCAAGTATTTGTGTTAGGTCGAGTATACCACTATTGTTAATTGGGTTAGGTCCAGGACATGGTGATTCGGACCCAATCCGACCCATTTACAGCCCTAATCCTATACCATCATAATTTGTCATCACTATTTATTGATTATACCCTAATCCATCACAAATCCGTTGCTAATCTGTGACGGCTAATTAGCAATGACATCCTAAACCATCGCTATTTCATTGCAAATTTGTGACAATCTATTTTTCCTAATTTCCATATGTAACCTCATTTTGATATTTTCTCACTTACTGATTTTTTCTTAAAGTATATATTGATAAAGATATTTAAAATTCATCAAAAACTTGTCTACATAAAACTGAAATATTAAAACAAAAAGCCTCAAAATTTGATTTCATATATATGTGGATATGTGCATAGTTACAGAATATGAATTTTATATCATATACGTTGCAAATATACACTATTCAATATATTGTTCGCCTTCCTTATTGAACGAGATTGTTGCATAAATAATAAAACTATTTATTGTACAGTATAACTTTATTATTATTAATTAAATGAATTTATTAATATTCTATATAATACAATATATTATGTTATTAATAAAATGTGAAAATAATCACAAGAACAAACTTGGCCTAGCAAAGGAGCACATGCTTTTGCATAACAAGGACGCGGGGCTCGACCTCGCTTCCAGCATAATTTCAAGATTATTAGCGATGGGCACAGTGACAGTTGATTGGTTCGAGTTGGGGCCGGTTGGGTCGAGTCGAGTCGAATTTCAAGTTGACTAATTAAATTATTTTAAAATTTTAAAATATGGAATAGCGACAACCTATAATTATAAACTTAATTAGTGTCATTAATTAAACGGCTATTGCTAAGAGCTTGTAGACTTTTTGCTCACCATGCCATTCCCCGTTGCAAATCCATCGCTATTAGCAACGGTTATGCCTTCCTTCTCTATTGGCGAGGCCCATTTTTGCTATGGCCGTTTGCTGTCGCTAAGCTATTGCTATTATTCTTGTTTTAGTGACAGCTTAGTGATGGATTTGGACATCGCTAGTAACAAATTTTCTTGTAGTGATACATCCACCGTGCATGTAGAAATGTCAGAATAATATCTCTATGTGCTATTAATTTACAAGTGCTAGAAAGTGCCAGAGAAAAATCGTTATGACTATTTTTGTGATAATTTGCAAATGTTGGAATAATATTCATATTGTGACTATTTACAAATGTTTGAACTTTTTAACATACTTTGAAATGATGTAACAAACATCGGAATAATTAGGTACAGGAGTTCTAACAAATATAGCAGAAATTTGAAGCAACTATGGCAATCACGGTGTACGCAGTTGGCATTCTTAAAAACTTTGGTACAATCTATGCCCACATATGTCAAGGTGGAGTTTTTTCGTTCTGTCTTGCTTCTGCAATGCCTCGTTGATACTGGAGCTGTGCCATGAATTCAATGATATCCTTGGGTATATCAATATCATCCGAAGATTCTTGTGCAGTACAGTTACAAGCCATTTGACTATGTTTATTGATTTCCCATGGACGTCCTTGAACTGCAGAAGTTTTCTCCTGGTGGCAAAAAATGGAGGAAATGCAAAAAGAAAAACTAGTTAATTAACTAAATACGAAGGCATTTGCAAAGATTAGTCCATTAGCAAATTATAAAGACTATTTAGTTATCTGAAAGCTGCACTTCTGATAAACAAAGTGCACTGCAAATAAAACTGAAAGGCTGCAAGTTTTCTCCATCCAAGCTACTGTTAACATATCTTAAGTATGATTACAAATGACAGGTATTGAGAGATAACAACCTATATATTAAACCAATTCATGCTACAATGCCCAAAAATGTAAACCATTTATTTGGATGAAGAAATGTAAACTACCTATCTGGTGAAAGACTTACGGAATCCAATAGTTGACTCCTTGTCCGCAGTATATCAGGTTCAGAAACAGGCAGAATACTGCATTGTCCAAAATGAAGATCATCATTTTCAGGAAAATTTCTACTTCTGCTGACGTTTTCCTTTTCTCTGGAGGAATCAATCTTCTCAGCAAAGTTGGTCAGTGAATTAAGATACGGTCCCAATTTCAGATGTGATGATTTAAATTTTGAGATCAGCAAAGCTGTCTCCAAGACATCAAGCTGTTCCGTTTCCAGTACTTGTGGTGACCAAGAATGTTTGGACTTGTTGTCTGTTGCAGCAGCAGAAGAGGCCCTCAATGACCTGAACAAAGCACCAGTGTGCGAATCACCAACCTCGGAAGGCATCGGTTTTGTTCTCTGCTTAGCATAACTGGAGTTGGGTTTCACATCTGCAGATTGTTGGAACTGTCTTGGAATTTCTCTATTACCATACTCATTCTGTTGTCCTGTTGATTCTTTGTTATCATCTGCAGACATAGTTTGGAAGATCAAGATCTTAAAATATAGAGAATAACTCTGACAAGCTCATTACAATCTTCGAACTAGTGAAATGTGTACCACTACTGATGATATTCCCAGTATGAACAATTGTTTCTTTATCCAGTACTGGCTCGACTTGCCCCGCATCACCACCTGCAAAAACGGTTGGGATTTTTAAATGTGAGAAGGTGAACAAAATATTTCAGCACCTCCCACAGTTGAATATAAGTGCAATTTGCATCAAACACTTGGATTTTAGAGATATATACCAGTGACTGCCCCCTCAGTTAAAGTACTACAACACTCTGAACAACGCCGCCGTCTTAACTTTGGAACAGGCAAAGGAGGAAGCTGCTTCTTAGTGTCAAAAGGCATAGAAGCTGTAGGATTTTTCCGCCTCATTTCAGCAGCATATCCACTGCAGAAACAGTAGGAGTAAGCCAACTAGAAGTTTCAAGATATAGAACTATGTTCTTAGTCAGCAGAAATGGTAAAAGATTTTGCTAAAAATAAAATTGCATATGTTGTGTTATACATTTAGGATTTTTCATTTGATTCCGGAATTATTGAATTAGTCTAACGACTCGTACACATCTTTAAGGTTTCATTATCACTGACCTAATTATAAAGCTGTTCCAGCCTAAACAGGTTAGGACCAAACAATATTTGTAGAGCACAGACCATCAGCCAACCTTAGAAATTATGCAATAACTATCATTGGAAAGGAGCAGTTCAGGGAACTATCATTGCAAAGGAAAGAAGATAGAAATGGAAAACTTCAAACATAAATATAGGTGCCTGATTTGCATTTGAAAACAAACAGCCATAGAATGAGAACAAGTAGCAGTTACAATTAACAGGAATCTTTATCTTAATGTGAATAAGAAAACTGAAATGAAATTTCATACTAAAGCGCATAAAATATCTAGTAAAGAGAAGTATAATAATGGTTCTAGGATTTTGGCGAGGAAAGAGATTAGTTTTTTCTTAAAAAACGTTTCCACTTGATTGGTGGTAAAGAAAAATAATGAGCAAAAGAAATGAAGGAAATCCTCAGGGAAAACCTAAATAAAAGGTGAGGAAAATCTTTTTCACCAACAAAAGCCTATTTGACTAAAACATGCATTTTTCGTTGGTCAAGTTCGAATCTAGGACATAAAATTTTAATCAATCTGAGCTCTGTTTTGGCAAAGCCTCGCTTTAGGATGAATTCAACAAATCCAATTACCTTATGTGAAATAATTTTTTTTTTTAAAAATTAGTTTTGAAACTTAGTTTCGTTCACTTGTTTTATGTTGATTTTATTTCATATGTTGAGCTTAATTGATTCTTTAGGGCATATAAGAGAATATTTAATATTTTATGTTTATTTGTTGGATAATATTTATGATTCTTTTTTCTTCAACAATTGGTAATATTCTTTTCTAGGCACATTTCCCGCATGAAAAATTTGGTAGATTTGTAAAATGGTCCTTAAAAATAACTAATATATAAATGCATGCGTGTGTTTACATGTCTACGCGTGGAGAGGGCAAGTAGTAAATATTCCCTCAACTTTTCTCATCTTATCCTTATTTATTAAAATGGTAGGACCAACGAGTGAGTGGAAATTGTTTTTGTTATATGGACAAAGGAATTGTGGAAGTATAAAGGAAAATAATGTTTATTTAAAAAAAACATTCATTCCTTGACATAAAGATGAATATTTAATTCTGGATGGAACATACAGTACTTAATAAATCGGGTCTTAAATAGATCGTGTACTACCTATTACTCCAGAGCGTCCTAATTATGTAATAGACAAAAGAGTCCGGTTATGAGACTTAATAAACGGGCAGTATTGGTATGCCAGACCTCGGATAAATGTGTTGGTCTCTAGCCATTTACAACCCTTCTGTTGCTTCAGAATGCAAAAAGGAGGATATTAAAATGGGACGCAGTGTTTTTGAATGATTTATTAAATATATTCTAATGGTATTTGGAGTTGGAATTTATTGGAATTATTGAAGTAGAAAATAAAAGTTGTTTTTTATTGTGTTCTTAATTGTTTTTGTTATGAATTATTGGAATCTCCATTAATTAGCGGAGGCTCCACTAATTATGGATTTATGTGAATTATTAGAAGATTTTTATGGATGTCCACCATTTAGTGGAGACACCATTAATTGAGATTAGTTGAAGATGATGTATGCCATGATGTATTTCACTAATTAGAGCTCTATAAATAGAGCTATTCTCTAAGCTTGTAATACACCATCATTTTGTGAAAGAAAGAATTGTGAGAGAAAGAAAGAGAGAAGTTTGAAGAGAAATTCTTGTGCAAAGAATAGTTAGAATTTTCTTAGTGTGTAGTGTGTAGATTTTATTCTAATACTACCCTAATTTTATAACACGTTATCGCACGAGTCTCTCGCCGTTATTAAAGCCAGAAGACAGGTACGCATTTATTGATCTCGCTAAATTCGAATTTGTAGCCCTTGATATTTCTGAAAAAAAAATTTATATGTCATACAAAAATGCATCTAAATGCTAAAAAAAAAAGAAGATCCATATGTCATGTGGATAAAAAGAAATATTTGACCACCTGAAGATGGTCGTACTACCCACTGCACGGTATGAATGGTTGCACCTGAAGTTGCAAGATTGTAAAACCGTGAACTCCGTGATGTATAAAACTACATCTTAGTTAAAAATTTTGCGGAAAAAAAGTTACTGATGAAGTTATATTGGAGAAGACATTCTCCACTTTTCATACCTCGAATATTGTCCTGCAATAACAATATCGAGAAAAATGGTATCCCAAATTGACAAATTTAACATGAGTTATTATTGAGAAATCATGAAGCCGTATGAACCGGCTCAACAACGACTCCTGCAAGTGAATGCTGTTGGCTCCAGCAGAAGCCATCGTTATAGTCGTAGTTGTGGCAATTGCCCGTGGTTATGGTCATGGACACACTCGATATTTCCCTTATCACAGAGAAATACCGCCACCCGAAGTGGAACAGAAAAGATAATAAGGGAAAAAGATATTTCCATTAATAATAAGCATCACATCTTTTATTCATATCACTAGTGTTCATATGAACTTGAGGATACATGCTTATAGTTGCTCTTTTGTAATTGAGCTGACAAATTTAAGATGAAGGTTTGTAATTGTTCTTTTTCAATATTTACATTAGAGGAAGACAAACAATTAGTAATTATGGACTTCAACTCCTCTTTTTCGACATCCTCCTCCTTTTCTTTCCCCTTTGAGCCAACGATCGAGACTAGCAAGCAGAATTAGCCGTAAAATTACTCGCGAAATGAGTCTTGAGATTTTATGATCTCCTTAAGTTTATTATAATTAAATTTCTTATTATATTTGACCTTGAAGCATGCTTGTCTCAATTTCTGTGTTTGGTCCTCTAACTCGCGTATTAGGACTTTCTTCCACCAACTCGTTTTTCACATTCCAATATCGCAATGGCTTCTTTCAACTTCTTCTCACCCATATGTCCTCCTTCTTCTTTATTTTGCATCTCCTGTAAATCGAAGTGATATCATCGGTTATTTATTTATAAATCTTTCATAGTTTCATACTTGCAAATTATAAGTATGTATGAGAGAAAACCTGAACATTCTTAATTATGGTCTCCAAGCTCACCAACTTCCTGTGAGGCCATCGACGAATTCCTAACTCCCTACATCTTTTCTTGAGACAGGTTATGCCAATATTCAATTCTTTGGCTGCGCTCTTGATTGGTAGGTAAAAGTATTGAGAAATTGTTTCTCTTGATAGTGTCTGGGAGTTATTGCCCTTCTTCTCTCTCTCGCCTCTTAATCATCTTCTTCTCCCCAAGAATTTTGTCCGCAATAATATCTTGAACTTCGATATTATGCATTTCATGAGTACTTACTCCGACTTCGTTGTCAAGACCACTCATTATTTCTCCTAGAAAAATAAAATAATATAAGTAAAGGTAATACCATTCAAAATCCATGTTTAAATGGATAATAACCTGGAATCATATTCTGGCTTTGTTCAAAATCCATTAGAGAGTAGAAAGGATCATGCACAAGCATATCCTCATTCAAAGAAATAGTATCAAGAGGAACAGTATCAAAAGCAGTCTCTTGTAGGGGCAGATCAACTTGGTCCAAAGCAGTATGTTCAAAACTTCCACTGATTTACATCAAAAACAAACCAAAAGAGAGTTTAATTTCATTATCAAGTATACTAAAAACAAATGAAAGCCCTCAAAGGTATCTCACCTGAAATTAGGAGGAAGCGGTTGGTTTGGAAAGGAAAACATATCAAAATCTTCTCGCGTTCGAATTAGGCGTAAGCGGTTGGTTTGGAAAGAAAAATACATCAACATCTACCGCAGAAACCGAGTCAAAATTTGACCATGTCTCAAATGAATTACGAGTCTCCATATCTCGCTTTGTGATTTTTGTTTTTGATGTTTACTAATGACTCGATAACTGAGATATATATCGATACATATATATATATATATATATATATATATATGTATGAGGAAGAAGAAGAGGTAGATGGTAGGTAGAGGGTCGGAGGAGAAGAAAAGACAAGAGAGGAAGAGGAAAAGTCGGTACCGGGAAGAGTGAAAAAAAAAAAGAGATATTTTTCTTGGCATTTTCTGCTTGTCATCATTTTCTTATATTTCTTTTCTTATTCTCTTGTGAAATCATTATTCCCTAAATTAAGGGGAGAACAGAAACAGTACAAGAAAGATCGTGATTGGACAACATCATTAAATTATCTTGATCCGCATACAAGCGCGTGTGAACTTGAAGTTCAAAAGATAATTCATTTGTAAAGCATTGCAAATCAAATGCCAGACGCTTTTGTTGACTCTAGAAGAGTAACAAAATCGCATATTCCAGCTATAAATGCTCCTATTCGAATTGAAGTTCCAGCAGAACAAAATATTATACCTATAGCTGCTGAGCCAAAAGCATGCCAGAAGCATGGCCGACCTCTTGGTTCTAAAGATAAAAATCCTCGAAAGAAGAGAGGATTAATGGTCCGGATGATCATATTGAAGAAAAAATGATAAAGACCAAGAGAGAACCGATGACAAAGAACCGTAAGTTGATGAAAGTAACACCGAAATTTCTATCAATTATACCACTTCCGGTAGAAGTTGGAATCGGATAGAAACCGTTATTGATAATATATTTGCATACAATATATCTCTTGATGTTACACAGGATAATGATGATCCCGAACCAATATCGCTTGATGAATGTCGGCATAGAAAAGATTGGTCGCAATGGAAAGATGCGATTCAATCGGAGTTAAATGCACCGGCAAAACGTGAAGTCTTCGGACCTGCAGTCCGAACACCAGAAGGTGTAAAACCTGTTGGCTACAAATGGATATTTGTGCGAAAGCGCAATGAAAAGAGTGAAATCGTTCGATATAAAGCGCGATTAGTAGCCCAAGGTTTTTCACAAAGACCAGGTATTGATTATGATGAAACTTATTCTCCGTTGTTGATGCTATTACACTCCGATATCTTATCGGCTTGGCAAGACATGAAAAGATAGATATGCGCCTATTAGATGTTGTCACTCGCTTACTTGTATGGAAATTTAGAAAAATGATGTTTACATGAAAATCCCCGAAGGATTTCATATGCCCGAAGCATATAGACATTATCCTCGTGAAAATTACTCCATCAAGTTGCGTAAATCATTATATGGCCTCGAAGCAACTGGGCGCATGTGGTTCACACGTCTTAGTGAATATTTATTGAAAGCGGGATTTAAAAATGACCAGGTATGTCCATGTGTTTTTATTAAGAAATTTGGTTCTAAATTTGTGATATTAGCTATATATGTTGATGATATTAATCTTATTGGAACTCCTGAAGAGCTCCAAGAAACAATTGATTATTTAAAAAGAGAATTCGAAATCAAGGATTTTGGTAAAACCAAATTTTGCCTTGGTTTACAAATTGAACATTTGGAGAGTGGAACATTTATTCATCAATCAACATATACAGCAAAAGTGCTAAAAAGATTTTACATGGACAAAGCACATCCATTGAGTATTCCAATGATCGTCCGATCATTAAATGTGGATAAAGATCCTTTCCGACCTCAAGAAAATGATGAAGAACTCCTTGGTCCTGAAGTACCATATCTCAGTGCAATTGGTGCATTGATGTATCTTGCTAATAATACAAGACCTGATATTGCTTTTGCTGTCAATTTATTAGCAAGATTTAGTTCTTCACCAACACGACGACATTGGAATGGAATTAAACAAGTCCTTCGATATCTCCAAGGTACAATTGATCTCGGATTATTTTATTCAAATAAAACCAGCCCAACATTGATTGGTTATGCAGATGCTGGTTATTTATCTGATCCACATAAAGCACGTTCTCAAACGGGCTATCTATTTACATGTGGAAATACTGCTATATCATGGCGTTCTACGAAACAATCTATAGCAGCTACTTCTTCAAATCATGCTGAAATTATAGCCATTCATGAAGCAAGTCGAGAATGTGTATGGCTAAGATCCATGATTCATTATATCCGAGAAAGTTGTGGATTATCATCAATCAAAGGTATTCCAACTCCTCTTTATGAAGACAATGCAGCCTTGCATAGCTCAATTACGAGGAGGATATATTAAAGGAGATCGGACAAAACATATTTCACCAAAATTCTTCTTTACTCATGAACTCCAGAAGAAAGGTGAAATTGATGTGCTACAAATTCGGTCATGTGACAACCTCGCAGATATTTTCACGAAGACTTTACCGACTGCAACATTTGAGAAGTTGAGATATAAAATCGGTATGCGTCGGTTTAAAGATTTAAAAGAATCATCTTATCAGGGGGAGTAATAAATGGACATATAGAATAGTGTACTCTTTTTCCTTCACTAGATTTTTTTCCCACCGGGTTTTTATCTAGTAAGGTTTTAACGAGGCATATTCTTTATGTATGGATGGACATCCAAGGGGGAGTGTTATGAATTATTGGAATCTCCATTAATTAGTGGAGGCTCCATTAATTGAGATTAGTGGAATTATTAGAAGATTTTTATGGATGTCCACCATTTAGTGGAGACACCATTAATTGAGATTAGTTGAAGATGATGTATGCCATGATGTATTTCACTAATTAGAGCTCTATAAATAGAGCTATTCTCTAAGCTTGTAATACACCATCATTTTGTGAAAGAAAGAATTGTGAGAGAAAGAAAGAGAGAAGTTTGAAGAGAAATTCTTGTGCAAAGAATAGTTAGAATTTTCTTAGTGTGTAGTGTGTAGATTTTATTCTAACACTACCCTAATTTTATTACAGTTTTTGCATTTTGGGTCATTTTTTATAAATAAAAAAAAACTAGTATTTCATTTTGGTTGAGAAAGCCATATAGCAGACACTGGCTGCAATGCAAGGAGGCGTTAGGATGTGATGGTGGCATGCGTGGATGGTTTCATCCATGAGACTAATTTGTTACTATGAAAATAATTTAAGAATGACAGTCGATCGAAAAACTGTTTGTGGAGGATAAAGGTATCAGAAAAAACAAAATAAATAATTAACATTGATGATAGATAAAGAAATTTCAGAACAATAATAGTATTTAAGAAAACCATCCAAACGAATATGTGAACCAAAATATGGATGAACTTAATATGAAATTAAAATTCGAAAGTTATTCCGAGTAAGATAAGATCTTATATTAAATGAAGGAAAGACTTACAGAATTGAGAAGTTATGCTGACAGCTTTCTGTCTCATTCTTCTCCTTTGGAATTTTAAGCTCAATGTAAATCGAGCTAATCGGTATAATGGGAGATTCTATTGATTTTGATGCAAGATCATCTTTGACTGGTTTAATACTGGACTCCATGTTCAAATATAAGAAATCACTGCAAGAAGAAGAATTTTCTCACACACTAAGCTAAAGAAAATGTGTAAGACATATGATAAAAACTTGACACCATGTTAAGATGCATCTACAAATCATACAATAACAATGCATTCAAAAGTGGTCTTGCTTAAAAGATCCATAAAGGGAACCTTTTCCATTTCCGTACAGCAGATTATTATAAAACACAAAAACAAATAGATAACACAAATTTAACGAAATTAATCAACACACACAAGAAAAAAAAAAAAAAATCTTAGTACTAGCAACAACAAATATATAACTATACAAAACAAGTGAACCCAACCAAAAGAAAAAGGAAAAAAATTTTTCATTACGAACTTTTTAGGATAATAGAAAAATCGTCATGAAATATCTTACTTTTCGTGACCAACAAACATTTAGCATGAAAAAGTCATAATACACAACAAAATGTTTGTTTTCATGATGAATTGCTGTTTTTGCCATGAAGAGTAGATTTTTGGTGACGAAATTAGTATTGTGATGAAAAGTCATTTGCCACTTTTATTTTACATGAAACACTATAAATGTCATAGTATGCCTATATATATATATATATATATATATATATATATATATATGTAATTGTAAGATATATACATAATGGTGTTGTAAAGTAGCATATTATTGGCAACATAATTTTGATAACATTATGTCCATTATTATTAGCTAATCACATGTTTTCTACTTGATTCATTTTTATTATTTTTTAAATATTTAGCACATAATTTTTACAATGGTTAGACTTTAATAAGCGATAATGACATTCCCAAATTCTTCTACATTGAAATTACATTCCCAAACATTAAACATTCTCAAGTTTTTATGATAGTGAAACTTTAATAACCTATATATAAACAAAGCTATATAATTCTCAAATATACTACTATGAAATCTTACTTTTTTAATTTGCAATCGAATAATTTTTTTTTAAAATTTGCTTCCAATTGAAACTCTTTTGAGTTATTAAAGATTAATGAATCATATAACAATTATATATTATTATTAATATATCTTCTCAATTTCAGCGGATTACATTGTTAAGAATTCGGTAATGTATAAATATTTTCAATAAAAATGTTTCTATCAAACAAATTAAAAGCACATGGTCCTACGTTCGAGAGCTCGTGCTCGAGCTTGGGTGGGTGGGCCAGTGGAAGGCTTCTAATAAGGTTGTGTAGTTTTGGGCCCCAGTCAGCAATTTAAAAAAAAAAAGAATAAAGGGGAGCTTTTTAATGACTAAAATTTGATAATTTGATGACAAAATTCTTCATCCCTAAAAATCAAAGCATAAATTGATAGTTCGCATACGTTATAATGAAAAATATCAAGGCACTTGCTCAATAAAATCCAAATGAACTGCAAAATAATTTTCAGAAAATAAAGCATTTGAAGTTTTGCTTTTGAGAAATATGCAAAGTTTAATAGATTAGAAGGTAGATAAATGACAAGATGATATCTATCTTTCTACAATTCAAGGAAAATCTCCCACAGCACATTGTAACACAGCATAAAAATCAAAAAGCCCAAAATACAAATCTAGGTCATAAACAATCTGCAACCAGAATTACGGTTTATCAGATACTGAATGCTTCAACAAATCGAAGCATGAAAACCTTTCCAGATACACTAGAAATAAAAAATTTGTGAGAAAAAAAGTATCAAGACCCATTCAAACAGTATGAAAAAAAAAATCCAATCCAAAAAGGAAATAAATTAGATAACCTAATGCACAATTCATTTTAAAACGGCGGAACACAAAGAAATAATAAGCTAAAATGCAACTGAAACCTCAAAGAAAAACAACGCAACAACAAGCACATATCTTTTGAAGACACAAACAAAAGTCAACACCAAACCCATATGATAGAACAAACCTCTTCACTTGAATTCAAAATCAGATTGACACAAATCCGCTTGCGACCAAGAGTTAATTCTTCAACTGCTCATTTTTGAACACCTACCATTTGATAGTTAGAAGATCAATGAAGTTGTACTCTATAAACTTTGTCAATTGATAAAGCGTGGCTAAGATGATAACGAATGCAAAATGAGAAAAACCTAGAAGTTTTAGATTTTAAATGAAAAGTTGAAAAAGGAAAAACTGAGAGAGAGAGTAGAAAGAAACCTTGTAGTGAGAGAGCAATTATGATTTAGTGTGAAGTTTAAAAGAGAGTGAAAAGGTAATGTATAGAAAAAGGGAACATATATAGCAAATGGTAAGCTGCTAGCAAGGCAGGATGGTGCGAAGCTTATGACTATCAACTAGGCAGTCTTAAAAGCAAGTCAACAGGAAAAAGGCCTGTGATTCGACCGTGTTTGACCGACCTATTTTGGAAGATCCAAGTGGCCCGAAAAGTGATCCAAGAACAAACCCTAAAATGTGTGGTAATTAAATAAATATTTGTAATCCTGAAAATAAATATCGTTATATCGAAATTATTCAAGGCTTACCACGACAAAAATTCAGCAAGAACATTAATCTAGGTAGGTGGTGAGTTAATGCTAGTGTCCAAGTTTTTCCTTAAATTGGAAAGAGTGCATTTGGGGGAAAAAACAACTATTTTTTCTATAAGAACTCCAATCGTAATTTCTTTTCTTTTGCAATGTTTTCATACCAGTTCATTTTTTGGTAATTCGATTAACACAGAATTATAATCTTATTTGGATAGAATGAACAAAATAAATTGAAATAAGTCTACACTTTGACACAATATTTTTCAATCGTAATAAGGGATTTTCCCCCTTATTTTAATGATTTAGATTTTTGTACTCCCAATTGAAATTTCATGTTCTTCTTGATTTTGTTAGTGATTCGTGTTTTTGTATACCTCAACTATCTTGATAGTTGACTTAAATGCAAGGAATGTAAACATTAGTGTTTTTCAATGTCAATTAATCCGCGATTAGTTCTTATCTTTTTATTCCAATAATGACTTGATTTTCCATAGCATGTCTCAGACAAGTTTGAGATTTGATTCAAATTCAAATAATCGAACACCTAGTTCAAAGTAATTGTATATAATTGTTAATTATGCAGACCTTCTTTTATAGAACCATGTTTTTCAAATTGGACTGAGACGGGAAAAAAAAAAAGTAGACTTTCAATATTTTTTCATGGTATGATATTCTATGGAATGTGATCTAGATATTGTCCTAACTTCTAATTCAATATTTATAATGGTTGCCTAATAGGTCAAAAGTTTGTATTTCAACTAGAAATGAATTAATAACGTATGAATTGATCACCTCGACCTAGCTTCGAGCATGAACTTAACAAGCATCTAGTCAATTGCGAAAGATGGAAAAACGGAAGAAGAAGAATACTATCACACCAGATTCAGATTTATATGAAGATTTTGTGGATTTCTCTGGGGATGATTATGATCCAGATCTCCTTCTTAGTTTATGTAAAGACAAGAATCACCGTCAGCAGAAACAAACTCCACTTCAACATTGAATGATCACTAGGCAAAAAGTAAGGAGATTTTGTGTTAAAAAATATTGTTGATATTACAGCTTGTATTGTATTCAATTTTTATTTCAATAAATTTTCAGCCTCCTTGTAGGGGGTTATTATAATAAAAAAATGTTTTGTCGAACATTAATTTGATGTTGACTCAGAGAATTTAATGACCAAAATCCAAAACAAAGTGTTCATTTCAATTAAATTTGATATTTATGAATACAAAATTCAATTGGATTACTCATTTGTTTTTTAATTACAATGATTTTATTAATATAATCAAAGATCAATTACATTTTTTACTAAAGGATTTTATTAATAAAATCCAAAATTAATTACTTGTTTGGTTTCAATTTTAAATATTTGATCAATAAAATTGATAAAGAATTAGTCCTTTAATTTCTTTTGATTTATTTTAAAAAATAAAAATCATTTGAAGGATTTGAATATCAAAATCCAAATGAATTATAATACTTTATATTCTAGAAATTTTACTGAAACAAATCCAAATCAAGGTTCTTAGTTGCTTCAATTTGAAGGAGTTGGTCAGTACATAACTATTCTGGGAAGATTTTGCAACGATTCTTAAAGACATTTTGAAGAAACAACATATATAGGTGGAGGATGCAAGTTGTGCGAATAGACAAAGCTAAGAGGTCTAAGGCTCTATCCACTCAAAAGATAAAAGCCCCCACTAAAGAAAAATACACATTAGCGACTGAACAGATTCCTTGCTAAAGCCCCATTTTTCCTCGCCAAAAGGTCTTCCAGGACAAAAAATTTTGTCGCCCGTTTCTCACCAAAACCCCATGACTAATACCTGAAGCAAGATTAGAACTTGGGACTGGCGGGATTGCAATGTGATACTCAAACGCTGGGCCAAACTTAGTTGTTTGGTCTTGTCTTTTTTTTTTTTTAAATTAAAACTATTACAAAGTTCTATTTTCATTGTATTTAAACATTAGTACTATAGCAAAATATAATAATCAAATTAAATTTACTATGAAACATATTATTCAATAAAATAAATTATTTTATACATTTATAAAATTTTAAAAGTTTATATGATTTTAATTACGTGCATTTTTATTAAATGATTTATACATGTAGATCAATTAGAAAAAATTTAAAAATTTATATTTCACTACAAGAAAAGGCGTTATTAGCAACGGTACAACAACGACAATAAAATGACAAATTAAGGTTTGACAAACCGTCGCAATGCCGTCGCTAATTCAATATATGAAAATAAATTTAAATTTTTAAGATTTGCCGATAAGCCATCGCGAATCAGCGACATCCTTAGGTAATTATATATTAACACTAAACTATTGTGAAAGTCATCGCTAAACCCTCACTAATTAGTGACAACATTGTGACGTACGGTTGTCTAAAATTCAAAAATAAATTTAATTTTATAGGATTTGCTAATGCACCGTCGCTAAGCCATAGGTAAATTGCAATAGTATAGTGATGGCCTCTAAAATTCAAAAATAAATTTAATTTTATAGGATTTGCTAATGCACCGTCGCTAAGCCATAGGAAAATTGCAATAGTATAGTGATGGCCTTTTATAATTATGTATTAACATTGATTAATTGTGAAGCCATCGTAGTATTGTCGCTAAATAGTGACGGCTTTGCGAGAGATTAGGATAACATCTCTAAATAGTGACGGGTAACCCTCACCAAGACATCGCTAATCTGTTGCTATTCAACAACGATAACCTAATCCCTCTAAATCCATTGGTAATATGAAAATATTTTTAAAAAAAATTCAAAGTTTGATTTCATATATATATGTATATATATATATGTGGATATATGTATAGTTATAGTACTATATGGTTTTTATATCATATACGTTGCAAATATACACTATTAAACATATTATATGCATATAGTTATAATATATGATATTTATTAGATATATATAGACTAAAATATATATTTCCACTCATGTATACTAACACTCATATACACTAATATATACTAACATGTATCCCGTCCCGTATCCCGTCACAAATTCATTGTTGGTAGCGACGACAAAGCTTGTTGTCGCTAGTTTGAGGGGCATTGTTGCTATGGCCACTGGCTATCACTAAGCCGTCGCTAAACTAAAATAACGATGGTTTTGACCATTGCAAATATTGTTGTTTACTTGTAGTGTTTTCGACACATACAAATATATACAAATATATATATATATATATAACACACATATATATATACATACATACATATATATAACACATTCATATACACACATATATATACAACACATACAAATATACACATATATGTATTTGTGTTTGTGTGTGTGCACAACACATTTAAAATAATGTTCATTCAACTCTATGTTTTCTGCTTTTCATTTGATGAGTGTTTAATGTGAAATGTGTTTCAATTGCAAAAGTTCATGAATTGTGTTAAACAAAGAAAAACATTAATTTCACATTATAAGGAAAGTACCTACAGTTATTTGGCATGTGATGAAAAAGAATGAATATACCCTGAAAACTATTTTTTCGGAGTTGGAAAGAGTATGTGAAAATGTGAAGACATTGAGTATTCAGTAAGGGTTTTGACCCATGTACTATCTCACTTTAGACATAGATCACCTTAAGTAATCTGGTTCTAGTTTGAGGTCTATCTTACTCTAAATGGACCGACAGAACATTAAACATTACTATCCCAGCTAGTAGTTGTGTTCTTTAGACTTATCCCCTCTGTTAGAGGAACAGATGGGAGTAGTGACCTTGGACGAAAGTAAGTGCCTACTTAACCCCTTTGCTCCCTCTATTAGAGGAATAGATGGAAATGAGGACACCGTACAAAGCAAGTAATAAAATTGAGGTAGATGGCCAGAAATGTTTATCGAGTAGGCATAAATGGTTGAGTGTTATGTCTATGACCTTGGCAAAAAAGTCATCAACAGTCGAATGATAAGATATGGTTAAACCATCCATAGTCGAACGGTAGGATAAGGTTGAGTGCTGAGATACGGACTTTGACATGAAAATACCATTATCAGTCACAAGAGAAGTCCATTTAATTTGACTTTGCATACAGTGAACTTCTACTAAGAAGTGCCTACTTTCTCAAAACATAGGGCATCTATTTTTACATATTTCAGTGCAAGTGTGGATGATTTCCATACAAACAATACAAATACTTTACTTTTGAAGACTCTTCTACTTGTTTCTAATGGAAAACACCAGCACATATGAGATTCACTGAGTTTTACACTTACACATGTTATCCTGTGTTTATGTTTTAGGATCTAATCGCTCAAGAGAAGTTGCTCCTTTTGATTATAGGCGTGGAGGTTATGTAGAGACAAGAACAAGTATATATTTTATGTTCTAAGTGTGAATTTGGATTATTGTATGAAGATTTGAAATTTAGCACTTCTTATGGATTTTCCTTATTAAATGTATGTAAGATATGCTATATTTAAGAATTGACTTGTCATAAAGACCCCTTGTGTGAATACAGACGCAGGGAGAATGGGGGGAAGGGGGGATACCCTGCAATATAGGGCTCAGCCTAACTAAAAAATTAAAGCTGTTACACAAGTAGTATCAAATATCACAAGAAAATCCATAAGTCAACTCAAAGGCAACAAAGGCACCACAAAATCCAAAATTACAATTTAATATTAAAACCAACTAATTAACTTGTCAATAGAATTAATCAACTAAAGCCCATGATATCAAACTGTGAAAAATGCCAACAATTGTCCAAAACAGAATATTCAACGGATGATATATCAATTCCCACAACAAATTCTCCAAGATAAAACGAATCTCCAAGAAAAGATGTCACCAATTTTTGAAGAACTTGCACGCACAAGAATTGCTTTCTTTTGACTCGGAGCCGTGCGCTTGAAGAACTTCCATCTTGTACCTTGGATTTGTGAGAAATGCAAGAAAGCTTCAGATGGGTATGAAGATTTGAGTTGAATTGGAACGTGGTGTGGTACATTTGAGGTTGGATTCAAAGAATAGAAGGTGGAAGATGAAGAGCCGTGGTTGAAGAAGTTCGAAGAAAGTCATGACATTTCGAATTTTGAAGGGAATCCTAATGGTTTCAAATATATAGGGTATAATATATTTTAACAAGTCCTTTTTCAAACATATTATTCGATTTATATAGTTTACCGCATTTTAAAAGATTTTCAACATATTTACAAAATATTTAGAGCTTCAAAAATAGTGAATAATAATTAACTATAATTATCTTAAATCACTTAATTTATAAAAATCCATTATCAAGACAGTATTAAAAGTAGTGAGTAATAAAATAACAGATAAAGTGACAGTCAAACAGTTGACATGCAATCCAATGGATTTATTCCACATATTATTCTAATCACAAAATACAAAATCAGCTCATGAAAAGCTCATTATTTTTATATAAATCTGACAGATATGTAACAGGATTCTGCCTAATATTCAAAAAATACCATATTCAGTATCCAACAAACTAAAAGGATTATCCAAAAAGTAATTCAATAGAATTGTTTTCCATGTCAGTCTAAACATAAATATGATTATGGTATAATTATTATCTAGAGGAACAACCATTATTATTTATAAAAGTACTATTTTTCGGAAAATATCAAAGAAAATAATTTAATTTTAAATATATTTGTCGAAGTAGATATCATATTGAAACAATGGAGGAAAATGGTTTTGACTATTTTTGTATTACTCAAATAGCTTCAGGTAAGAAATCTTTATTAGAAAAGCTATATTATCTCTTTCATCTATCCTATATTATGCAAAAATCTATACAATTGAAGTGTATCATTTAGTAAACCAAAAGCTTACTGATCCTACTGTATTTATCATCTGGTATGAACATTTCTAGGAACTATTACAATTTGAAGAATAATTGAAAATATGTATGGCCATCCCTTTAAAAGTCAAAAGATTTTGACTTCAAATAAATTTTCATGTGTTACATATCCTCAAGGGAAATTGATTAATATTAAACCTTCTCCAGCAAAAGTAGGAGTTGAATCTCCAACAATTCTAGAAATGTTTCAATATGATATATGTGGACCAATTCATCTACTATGTGGGAATTAAGATACTCTATGATTTTAATTGATACGTTAACTCGGTAGTTGCATGTCTATTTGTTATCTATTCACAACCTAACGTTTGCAAGATTACTTACCTAAATAATTCACTTTAGAGTACAATTTTTAGATTGTCCTATTAAAAGAATATGTCTACATAATGTTGAAGAATATTCTTTGTATACCTTTGATGCTTATTGCATGTCAATTTCCATTTCTATTAAACATTCAATAGTTCATGTTCATACTCAAATGGTCTAGTTGAATAATTTACACTACAGGAAAAAGGCTATTCTGCGACACCATTTACCACCGAAAAATAGTCAGTTGCAATATTACGACTGAATTGCTACAGCCAAAATTGGGTCACCCATTGAAACCGATTTGCGTCTGATATACCAACATAATTGCTTTCGAGAAGTCAAATCCCATCCAAATTTGGTTGAAATTAAGTCATCAATTAAAAAGCGATGGAGTTGCTACTGATTAGCGACCGAATATGGCGACCGAAAGTGTTGTGGTAGCTATGCGGTCGCAAAACACTATGTACTATTTTCAGAACAGCCAAACCCTAAACCCTAAGCAATTTTGTGTCCCTAATCGGTCGCAAAGGTAGGCTATGTTGTCGTAGATAGGTCAAAAAGACGTTACAAATCAGTCGCAACTGTTGTCCTTTGTTGCAAATCAGTTGCTGTATAATTTTATTTCCTATTATGTATTTTTTTTATAATTTAAAGGGTAGTAAAAAAAGAAGTTATCCTAAATGCAGTAGGGTCAAATAATTTTTGAACAAAATATATAGTTTAAATGTGAATAGCTTGTGTTGTAATGAATCGCGGTTGTATATATTACGTAGAATGCTTGAAATATCATAATTCTTGAGTCGAATGTCTATTCGATATAAATGACCATATTTACATATTTAAAATTTCCTAACTTTGTTGTTGGTGTCCATTAATTTGACCCAATGACAAATAACAAATTAGTGTTACCAGAGATAATATATATTTATGTCATCATGAAAATGATTGGTCATATTATTATATTTGTTGTAATAAATTATTTTGCTCAACTTATATGTTTGAAACTGATATAAAACATTTAAAGTGTTTTTTGCAATTTATATAAAATTATTTTAGAGTGACCCCTCAACTTTGAAAATCTAAAAAGATTACCTAATATATTAAAAAATTAATAGAATATTAGAATATATAGGTAACTGAATGAAATTAAGAATATGAATTTAATTAAAAGAACAATGAAAGAGAAGTTAATCTTTTTTTTTTTTTGAAAGAATTTAACTTTTGGTTTTTTTTAGAAGAAAAAGTAATTGTATTAAATAAAACATGCATCTTCCGTGAAGATTTACTTTTTATTTTTCATTAACTTTTATTTAAATTGTTGTTCTAATTTAGTTTTGGAGGAATATATAATTTACTCTAAATTTTTTTTAAAAAAGAAAATTTTTAGGCAAAAAAAAAAAAGAAACTTTACTCTAAATTGGTGTTCTAATTTAGTTGTGATTGGAAAAAATCTTGACAATTCAATTTTTAGGCCAAAAATAATAATAATAATAAAAATCATGAACTTCATTCCTATTTCCCTGGCTTTATCTTTCCCTTTCTCTCTCCTTTGTCTTCTCCGTCATTAACATCGGCTCTTACTATCCTTGTCTTCTCCATCATTCACATCGGAGAATTTGACCGTCTTTGTGTTTTCTATCATTCACTTAACTCAGCCATTTTTGCTCCTCTCCTATCAAAAAGCTTTAGCTTACCAAATGAAGCTAGTTTCATCTCCGATGTGAACTGGACAGCAAGCATACGGTTTTGAAACTCCAATTGACTGACTGAGCTGAATTTTGAGACCAATTAGTTGCTCAATCTTTAAGTCTCAACTGATTTTAAAGAGGTTTGTGATAAATTGAGTTTAATTTATTCATGATTTAAGTGGTTTTATAGTAGCTCTTCTCCCTGCTAAAACCCCACATTATGTGTGCAATTGTTTGAACGTTTTGTGCATGCAGAAGGGATCTTCAGAATAAATGCAGAAAATAGCCAAGAGGAGTATGTTAGGGATCAATTAAATAGGGGTATTGTTCTTGATAGCATTGACATTCACTATTTGGTAGGCCTTATTAAGGTACTTAGGCTGATTCTTGAGATGTGTTAACTAGTGAATATGAAGAATTTCTAAATAGGTCCTAATTTATCAATTGTTGTTCCAAAACCTGGGTTGCTAATATTTCTTTTCTTCCCTATTCTTTTGCTTGGATAAAGATATATACACAAAGAACATGATACTTGGATAAATATTTACCCATTTGCTGCGTATAAATGTATCTATTGTTGCCTTTCTGAATACCTCACTATAGACATAAAACATTCATGAAAATCTGTAGCTAGTTTCATTTGTTATTTCTGAACTGAATCAGATGGTAAAATTGCATTCTAGTTATATGTCATGGATGGGTTTCGATGTCACAGTTGGAAATAATACTTCATTTTGACACTTCCAATCTCTTGCTATGGTAGCTTCTTTATCTGAATGAAGTAAATATCCATTTGTGGCCATGAATATTTTAGAAGCCAAATCACACATATCATTTATTTGAGACGAAGCTAGATTAAATGAACCTTTTGATGAAGATGAATTGAGGAAGAATTGGCAAATCTACCCCTGGCTTGAGTGAGAGCATGATTTTTCATGATCTATAACCATTTTTTGTTTGTCTTACCTTAAACTATAGCATATGAGATGAGCATAGTTGAATGATTAGATATTAATGGATTTCTGCTTACGGGCTTGCTGCTACGTGTAGTTGGTTACTATGAGGATTCTTTTTCTTTGTCATACTCTATCATAGGGCAATACTATGGAGTCTTGAATCTGCAGCTTGTTAAATGACTTCATTTCTTTTGTTGCAGCAATACTAATTTGTAGTAATACTAATTTTCTTGAATTGGTAGGTCACCAATATTATTTACCGACAATAATTGCTTTTATTGTACATGATTTGAATGTGAACATTTGATTGTTCATTTCACTTCGGTGTCATTCCATTGTGAAATGTTGCATTCTTGAATCATATTTTCTGCCCAGGTTTCCCTTGTTTCCAAGCAGAAATTTTCTTCCCTACTTCTAATTCAGCTTCTTTCCTATTTCTTCCTCCTTTGTGTGTGTGTGTGTGTGTGTGTGGTGGTGTGGGGGAGCTTAAGAAAAAGGTAAAATTGCAGTTTGTGAAATGCAACAACAGATACTTTCTAAAACCACTTTAACTTCTAGAACAAAAAATATTACTTGTAAACTTTTGTCCAGCCTTTCAAATCCTCCAAATTTTTTACCAGATTAGGAAAGCTTAGAGTAAAAAAGAACTTGCCCAAAAGAGAGAAACACTCCAACAAAAATTGGCAACCTAATAGCTTGGAATTTCATAAACTTGGAAGTTTAAAGTAGAGTAAAACTTACCATAAACTTCTTTCTATACACCAGACCAGAATACAGCAAACAGCATGAAACAGATGCAAAAACCACAATGAACAAAGGTTCTGGAATCAAGTTCTGCATATGAACAATAGATTTCCTAGTATATAAAAGCAACCTAATGGTCCTACTCTTTGCAATATTACTGGTATATAAATTTACTCTGTACATTAAGTCCTTCAGTGACTTTGCTGAGTTTAGTCAGTTCAGTTTCATCTGAAAAATTGCTGATTAATTTTTGGTTATCAATCATTTGCTATGTTTGTCCTATTCAATTTTGAGATGTGTTAGCCCTAAGGGCATTCTCCTATGTTTTGACTTATGACAAATATTGATGAGGATTAACTTGTGTGATCTATATGTGATAGGATATGTTTGACCTCAATTCTTTTAAGGCGTGCAAATAAGATTGCAAAGTAATTTTTGAGAAATGAAATCCAAAAATGGGTGATCAAGTGGAGGATCAAGCTTAAGAGATTGCATACCAAGAAGTCCTTGTGGAAGAACTTTAGACTAGGAATCGTTATTAAGGTATTTCTTGTCAATTCCTATGTTTCATTACCTTATGATTCAATTTATTATTTCTACCTTGAAGCACACAAACAAAAAGACTTCAAAGTTTTAAATATTAGAATTTTATATTGAGTAGTTTTGATGATTCTACATCCAAAAGATTAGTCTAAAATCACATAAACAGTGTCAAATCATTTATGTCTTAAAAAGTGTCATTTTGGACTTACATTTTGGATGCACCTTTGTCCGAAACATGCATCCAAAACGCGGGTAAATCTGACAGTGAAAAATAGCCATATTATAGCCGTTGGTACTTCACTTTATATCTCTATATAAGGCTTCTAAACTCAATTTGACAGGAGATTTTTGCCCTATCCTTCTAAGAAATACTATTCCTCTATATAAAAAAAAAAATCTCCTTTATAAAAGTATTTCAAAGTGAAATCAAATTGTGTCTTAAAGGTAAAAGTGTTTGTGCTTTTTCTTGGTGCACATCTGCTCAAAGAAGTGAGCCTTTACTGTTCCATTGATATTCAATCTTTTTTGTATACCAAGGTTGTGGTGTAAAACCCATCTGGGGTGAGCCTTGATTTGTTGATTGATTGAGAGGTTTTAGAAAACTAAGTATGGTGATCCTCTCTTATATTTGATATAGATTGATTCCATTAAGTTAGGTAAATGAAATCTGGTTGAAAATTTTTAAGTGTGAGATTAAGGTAGTGGATGTAGATCTTGGTAGATCAAATCACTATACATTCCGTGTCTTATTTCTCTACATATAGCATTATTTGCATTGTGCTTCTTACCTCAGACTGAATCTGGATATTTCTCAAAGTTTCCTTGGATATCTTTCTCTGTTGTTGTGAAGTTGGTCCAAGAAACTTGAAGAACGTTTATATTCTGTAAAACAGATTTCTTAAAAATTTTAGTTTGCCAAAAACCTTATTCACCCCCCTCCCCTGTAAGGTTTTTCATTTGGTATCAGAGCTTTGTCTAAGAGCTTGGTCTACATATTTTTGGTCTAACAACCATATAGGAAAGATCCTTATGGCAAGCTCATCCTCTCTTCTGTATATTGAAGGTTCATTAACAAATCGACCTCATTTGTTCAATGAAAATAACTACACATTCTGGAAAAATAGAATGAAAATCTATATATGCTCAATCAACTTTGAGTTGTGGAATTCGATAGAAAATGGTCATTTTATTCCGTCAAAAGTTGTTGATGGTGTAAAAATGCCTAAACAAAATGACAAATTTGATTTTGAAGACAATGCAAAGATGACATTGAATTTTTAGGCTATGAATATCTTGTGTTGTGCACTAGATACCACTGAATACAATCGAGTTAGTGGTTGTAATTCAGCTCATGACATGTGGAAATTACTTGAGGTCACCCATGAGGGGACAAATCAAGTTAAGGAATCCAAATTGGGGCTTCTAATTCATGATTATGAATTATTCACAATGAAGCCGAATGAAAGCATTACTGATATGTTCACTAGATTCACAAATATCACAAATGGTCTCAAAGCCTATGGGAAAGTTTATTCCCTTGGGGAACAAAATTGAAAAATTTTAGATGCATTACCTAAAAGCTGGCAGTATCTTACTGTGGAAGAATCAAATGATTTAAAATCTTTACCAAACGAAGAGTTGATTAGCTCTCTTCTAACACATGAAATGAAACTCAAAAGGTTTCAGGAATCCGATGATCATGATAAAGGTAGAAAGGGAATAGCACTGAAAGCTAAAAAAGAGGATGAAAAAACTAGTCAATCTAACAGTAGTGATGAAACTGAAGTAGACAATGAAGATTTGGCAATGATAGCAAAGAAATTTAGAAGGAAGTTCAACAAAAGGAACTTTAAAAGAGGAAAGCAAGTTTAGAAAAAGGAAAGGATAATCCTCAACGTTCAGGCCTCAATGTTATGAATGCAAAAGCACTGAATACAAATGGAAGTTTGTATGATAGAATTTATTCTCTTGAAAGTATGGTTAGCACTTTTGATGACATAAAAAATAGAGTCAATGACCTTAATATATGTATTGAAAAATTTACAAATGGCAAAAATAACCTGAAAAAATTACTTGGGACTCAACACCAAGCTAGAAAGCGAAGTGGCTAAGGATATAGACATAAGAATAAGAACAAAATTCATAAGCCTCAATTTGTTAAAGCTGCCTCATGTTACACGACACATAAAGCATGCACATATTGTGGAAAATCAGGACACATAGCATCGAGGTGTCTTATTAAGAAGAAAGTGGAATCCGGTGAAATAACTTTTTGAAAAATTGAAGGAAATACTACTAACCCTCATGGACCCAAGAAAATATGGGTACGAAAATCACTCTTCTTTCTTATGTATAGACACATTCATTAGAGAAAATGAACTTCACCAATGGTTCTTGGACAGCGGTTGTTCAAGACATATGACTGAAAATGCTGCCTTGTTAGAAGATGTGCAAACCACAAATGAAGGATTTGTTACCTTTGGAGACAAAAAGAAAGGAAAGATTCTTGGCATAGGTAAAGGTTCCTCAACCATTATAAAATAAGTACTACTAATTGATGAGCTGAATATAATTTGCTTAGCATTAGCCAACTATGTGAAAATGGCTGCAAAGTCATTTTTGAAAAGGATTCTTGCTCTATGGTGGATAGTTCAAATTTTGAAATAATCTTTGTTGCCAACCGTATTGGAAATGTGTATGTATTCTATCTAAATGACCTTATAACTCATAGTATTAGATGTCTCTCCATACATGACAACGATGGTTACCTTTGACATAGAAGATTAGGTCATATATCTTTTGATTTGCTAAATAAACTATCCTCAAAAGAGCTTGTTAGGGGATTGCCCAAAATGAAGTTTGATAAAAGTAAAATTTGTGGTGCATGCCAATTTGGAAAACAAATCAAAACTTTCTTTAAACCCAAGAAAATGATTTCAACTTCAAAATCTCTTAAATTAACTCATATGGATTTGTTTGGACTAATGAGGACTATTAGCCTTGGAGGTAAAAGTATGCATATGTGGTAGTTGAAACTTTCTCCAGATTTACTTGGACTTTATTTCTTGGACAAAAGGATGAAGCCTTTTTTGAATTTTCAAAACTGATCAAACGCGTCCAAAACTCTATTGGATGCAAACTGATTTCTATTAGAAGTGATAATGGTAGAGAATTTTGCAACAATAAATTTACATACTTTTGTGATGAAATTGGAGTATTTCATAATTTTTCAATAGTCAAAACACCTTAACAAAATGGAGTTGTTGAGAGGAAAAATCGAACTTTGCATGAAATAGCAAAATCAATAATTTGTGAAAATGCCCTTCCAAAATACTTTTGGGCTGAAGCTGTTAATACAGCTTGTTATATTGTAAACTGAGTAATGTTGAGACCATTTTTGAGAAAAAAACACCCTTTGAACTTATGTTTGAAAAAACTCCATCAATTTCTTATTTTAAAGTATTCGGCTGCAAATGTTTTGTCCTTAATATCAAAGACAATCTTGGGAAATTTGATAGCAAATCCGATGAGGCTATATTTCTTGGATACTCTTCTAATAAAAAGGCATGTAGAATGTACAATAAAAGAACTCTATGTGTAAAGGAATTAGTACATGTTATTTTTTATGAATCTAACATTTATACTCCAATAAAAGATAATGATGATATACGAGATTCAAAAGAAGTAAGAAAAGACCAACTCAAAGCTCCATTGCTAGGTACTCATGCAAAAGAAGAAGAAATTGAAGAACAACAAGCTGAACAAGGAAGGCAACAAACTGAAGAGTCCATGGATCAATAATTACCAAATGATTGGAAATACAAAATTGGTCATTTCAAAGAACAAATCATTGGTGATCCAAGTTATGGAGTTAAAACTAGATCGTATTTCATAGATAACTTTGCTCTTCTCTCAAGTATAGAACCTAACTGTATTAATGTAGCACTACATGATGGATTTTGGATAATTGCTATGCAAGAAGAACTAAACCAATTTGAAAAAAAATCAAGTTTGGAAACTTGTTCCTAGACTACTTGATCGTCCGGTTGTTGGTGCCAAGTGGGTATTTAGAAATAAACTTGATGAAAACAGAGCTATCATTAGAAATAAAGCTAGACTAGTCACCCAAGGATTCAATCAAGAAGAGGGTATCAATTATGATGAGATATTTGCTCCTGTTGCTAGACTAGAATCTATAAGAATGCTTCTTGCTTTTGCTTCCTTCAAAAATTTCATGCTCTATCAAATGAATGTTAAGAGTGTGTTCCTAAATAGTTTTATTGAGGAGGAGGTGTATGTAGAACAACCTCCTAGTTTTATTCATGAGCACCTTCCAAATCATGTTTTCAAACTTTCTAAAGCTCTTTATGGGTTAAAACAAGCTCCATGAGTTTGGTATGAGAGGCTTAGTGGATTCTTACTTTCAAAAGATTTTTCAAGAGGCTTGATCGATACCACTTTGTTTATCAAATCTAATAAATATGGTGATCTACTTATTGCTCAAATTTATGTTGATGACATCATTTTTAGTGCTTCTAATGATTCTTTGTGCAAGATGTTTGCTAAGACAATGCAACATGAATTTAAAATAAGTATGATGAAAGAACTAAACTTCTTCCTCAGACTACAAATTAAGCAAACTAATGATGGAATCTTCAAAAATCAAGTAAAGAATGCCAAGGAGTTGCTCAAAAGGTTTGGTATAAACGAAGCCAATGAAATCTGCACACCTATAAGTACTTCTATAAAACTTGACAAAGATGAAAATGGTAAGAAGGAAGATGAATATAAGTATAGAGGTATAATTATGTTTTCAATTTATCTTTGTGCCCGGTTTTAATCGTGTCCGAAGGAATCGTACCTATGTGCAGTAAAACGCATCATTCGATATCTAATCGGCACACATGATTATGGCTTATGGTATCCTCACACTAACACATTTGATCTTATAGGATACACTGATGCAGATTATGTGGGTTGTAAAGTGGAAAGAAAAAGCACAAGTGGCCATTGTCAATTTCTTGGACACTCTCTAGTGTCATGTCACAGCAAAAAGCAAGCATGTGTATCATTATCCATAACCGTGGCCGAATATATTGCAGCCGACAGTTGTTGCACATAAATCTTGTGGATGAAAAATACGTTGCTTGATTTTGGTCTTAACTTTAATTGTATACCCATATTATGTTACAATACAAGTGCTATCAATCTAACTAAGAATCCTATTCAACATTCTAGGACCAAGCATATAGAAGTTAAACATCATTTTATCTTTGATCATATGCTTAAAGGCGATGTGTGTGTTGAATATATTTCAACTAATGAACAACTCGCAGACATCTTTACAAAATCTTTGGCCAAAGAAAGATTCAACAATTTGAGAAGAGGTTTGGGAATTATAAGAATCACATGACTGACTAGTTTCCACAAGTTTTCTTTATCTTGCAGAATCACTAAAGACAAAGATTTTTGACGCAATGTTTGAATCCAAAACCCCCTCCAAAACTCATTCCTGAAGAAGTTTTGTTTGGATGTATATTTCGGATTGGGCCTGAATCCAAAACAGAATCATCTTTAATGCTTCGTATTTTCCTATTAAAATAACTGCTTCTATATTTTCATATTTGAATTTCAAAATGCTTGCGCTTTTCTCAAGATGGTTTTTTTGTAATCTCTGAGTAAATTGGTATTTTCAATGTACTTAATTGCACTTCTATCACAACTTTCTAGGTATTAACAAAGTACTTTTCTTTCCTTCTCTCTTTCAAACTCTGGAACCAACGATTACTCATTCCATCTTCCTTAAAATTCTCTGAGTTCTTCCTCTATGAACAACCGATTGTTAAAGCCCTTATCTTCTCAACAAAATGGCAAAAACAAAATCAGCCACACCGAAACCAAAGAAGGAGCAAAAAACTTCTCCAATGATGAAGAAGAAGCCTTCTACAACGAACAAAGGAAAATAAATTGCACCAGATTTCTCAGTCTCCCATTATAATTCCTCAAAATCATCACCGAAACAAGTGAGTTTCGAGACTCAGGTATTTCGATTTATAGATTCAAAAAGTGAGTCTGATTATAATGATTGGGTCTCAAGAAATAAAACTGTGATTATTAGGTTTCGAGTAAATCCATCGTCTTTCCTGAATTTCTCCAATGTGTTGAATATATTTGAGTCTATTGGTTGGGGTAGTTTACTGTCTGCCAATGAAAAGTTTTTTACCCCACTAATTTAGGAATTCTACTCTAACTTGAGGAAAGGATGACTTGAGGAAACCGGGGGAGGGTTTATGATTTGATGGTATACTTCTAGAGTTGGGGGGAAGAATATTGAGTTCGACCACCGTTTGCTGAACAGAGTGTGTGAAGTGAGAGATGGAGGGATTCAGTAATTTGGACTGAATAAATATCTGGAGGGAACTGACATGTTTGATTTAAAGAAATTTGAAGAATTGTTTGTTGGTGGAAGGAGTTTCGAGAGTTCTAGTAACAGAAATACCAAATGGCTAAATAGAGAAGGTAGGATCTTACACCATATGGTTTCTACCATGATGGTGCCAAGTTTTGGTCATGAAACCTCCATTAACATATTACATATGGTGATTATGTTAGCCTTGGCTGAAGGAAGGTAAATAAATTTTGGGTTCTTGGCTGCCAAGTTGATATTGCAAACAAGAAACACCTCTAAGAAGACTCTGCCATATGGAAATTTATTAACAAAAGTCTTCAGATATTTTGATGTTAATTTAAATTCAATCCTTTGTGCGCCATCAAAAATGAATATATATAGCTTTGAGTCCTTTGAGTGCATGGGCTATGTGAGGATGGGAAATGAATGGAAGTTGCTCTGTGACACAGATGGTGAGGAAAGGGAAAGATTTTTGAAAGTAAAAGCTGAAGCAAAGAATGCCCATTCTATTGGAGCCAAAAGAAAATTTGAGGTAGAACCTCAAGAAGCATCCTCTGCCAAAGGAAAAGAATAAGCTCAAGACAAAGGATTATCCGAGAACATTTTGGATGCCATCAATTCTTTGGCTGTTAAATTGGATGGGCTTAGTTTAGAACTTCAATCTCTTAGAAATAGACTAACTGTGGTAGAGAAGAAGGTAAAAATGGATGAACTGGTGTTTGATCCTACAGCACCTGCTCTAGCAAAGGTAATAGCAGAGGTGATAGTCCCTAAGAAAGAAGCTAGACGAGAACAGCTTGCTGAGGAAGTGACAATTACTGCACAAAATAAAGAAAAATTCCCGCCTCAGAAAGCTGTAGCACCCCCTGCCTCCTCTGAATCTCATGTCTCATCTAGGAAGAGATAGAAACATGTTATGGTTAAGAGGAAATCAAGTAGGATTGCTGGCCAGCACTCCTGAAATGGTGCTGGTTTGAAGATTGAAATAGTTCACATATCCTGAGTGCCTAGATTAGCAGATTACACTCTAGCTGACCTCTACCCAGACTGAACTCAATTCTGACTGATATCTTGAAGATTGAACAATTTTAATTTCTTTTTACCTCTGAACAATTTAGTTTCTGTCTTCTAACAAATTTGTCTACTTACCTTTTGAATGTTTCATATATATATATATATATATATATATATATATATATTACTGTTTCATTTCTATTATTCCTCTGATTGATGACATAGGGGGAGAAAACTGACTAATATTCATTAGATTGTGATTATCATTCTTTGATATTTTGTTTATACCTGCCTGTTATGATTGGGCAATGTTGGGATAAGTTTCTGCTTATGATTGTGAGTGTGTTGGTTCCGCTAACTATGCTATGATTATTCTACTGATCAGGAACGAACGAAAAATTCATTTGATCATCTATATAGTTGTATGCTATGCTCTCCGTGGCTAATTGTTAATAATGCACTAATGAATAACTGTTTGACAGTCTTCTTGACAATCCTAGAGTAGTAAACTAACATGAGGGAAACTTTGTGCTCTGAATTGATGTTCTGCACTAAAATTGATAATCTGCACTAGCATATTGCCTCTGAATATAGCTAAAGTCTTGTAATTTTTTCTATGAAATTCATGACAAGATTTGAATAAACTGCTTGATATGAAAATTTATAATCTGTGATCTCAGGTTGCTGATGTCCAAAAAGGACACCATTTTAGTATCATGAATGTCGTCCAAAAGTACTCTCTTCAGGAATAAAGGTATCTTTGAAACTAGAGTTATTGGTAAATTTGTTTTAAGTTATTGACATGATTATGTGACATATTCATTGATAAAAATCTCAGACAGTTAGATAGCCTCCTTAATGATCAAAACTCTTTGAGAAAACCAGGACTGATCAAATTTTAAAAATCCATTATCTCCTGTATTATGACAGGGGAAGTTTTGGACTCATATTTTCTTGATCCAAAAGTCTAGTCCAAAAATGTATTCCTTTAAACCTACATGCTATTTCTACACACCTTTTGGACATCCAAAACTCAAATTCCAAAAAGTTCCATACTCACCTTCACCAAGTTTTGGATGTAGATTTTAGACGTACAAAATTAACTCCAATTTTCTCTCATAATTTACAAATATTCATATATGCACTTATTAAGGGGGGGTATCTCATCTCATGACTTATTTTCTATAACTCTCTTCTATACATGTTTATAAAATTATTGTAACGGTTATTTCTTTAAGGACTAAACGTATGATGGAAGGAAGGAGGATATGGAGGTAGGTTGGGCCATAAGCTCATTGAGTCATACTTTTGAGTACATGCCTAAAATTCTTATATTCAACTCATAAGCTCTTTTTTAGTCCTATAAATACAGATTACACTTTATTAAAAAATATTCTTATTTCTCTCGGTCTAACATGTTCGTTTTGTATATATTATTATTTTTATATCACAATCCAATCAAGTTTGTCATCATTCAGAAAGGGAAAGATTGTTAGACCTAAGGGCATTCTCCTATGTTTTGACTTGTGACAAACATTGATGAGGACTAACTTGTGTGATCTATATGTGATAGGACATGTTTGACCTCAATTCTTGTAAGGTGTGCAAATAAGATTGCTAAGCAATTTTTGAGAAATAGAATCCAAGAATGGGTGATCAAGTGGAGGATCAAGCTTAAGAGATTGCATACCAAGAAGTCCTTCTAGAAAAACTTTAGACCAGGAATTGTTATTAAGGTATTTATTGTAAATTCCTATGTTTATTTATCTTATGATTCAATTTATTTCTACCTTGAAGCACGCAAACAAAAAGACTTCAAAGTTTTAAATCTTAGAATTTTGGATTGAGTAGTTTGGATGATTCTGCATTCAAAAGATTCGTCCAAAATCCCATAGACAGTCAAATCTTTTCTGCCTAAAAAAGTGTCATTTTGGACTTACCTTTTGGATGCACCTTCGTCTGAAACATGCGTCCAAAACGCGGGTAAATTGACAGTGAAAAATAGCCATTTTATAGTCATTGGTACTTCACTTTATATCTCTATATAAGGTTTCTAAACTCGATTTGATAGGAGATTTTTGCCCTATCCTTCTAAGAAACACTCATGCTCTATAAAAAAACAAAAATCTCTTTTATCAAAGTACTTCAAAGTAAAATCAAATTGTGTCTTAAAGGTAAAAGTGTTTGTGCTTTTTCTTAGTGCACATCTACTCAAAGAAGTGAGCCTTTACTGTTTCATTGATATTCAATCTTTTTTGTATACCAAGGTTGTGGTATAAAACCTATCTGGGGTGAGCCTTGATTTGTGGGTTGATTGAGAGGTTTTGAAAAACTAAGTGTGGTGATCCTCTCTTGTATTTGATACAAATTAATTCTATTAAGTTGGGTAAATGAAATCTGGTTGAAAATCCTTAAGTGTGAGATTAAGGTAGTGGATGTAGATATTGGTAGATCGAACCACTATACGTTCTGTGCCTCATTTCTTTGCATATAGCATTATTTACATTGTGCTTCTTACCTCAAACTGAATCTGGATATTTCTCAAAGTTTCCTTGGATAGCTTTCTCTGTTGCCGTGAAATTTGTCCAAGAAACTTGAAGAAAATTTATATTCTATAAAAACATTTCTTTAAAATTTTAGTTTCCAAAAACCTTATTCACCCCCCTCTCCCGCCCCTCTCTAAGGTTTTTCAAGATGAAATATGAGGAATTACAAATGCATTAAGTGCTGGGTTTTGTGTAGCCTGAACGGTGAGATATTTCTATGAATGTGCTATGTGTGTCTAGAGATTTACAAAATAGGATGGGACCAGCCATTTAACTAGAGATTTATAACTGGAGATATTCTTTGCAAAATTTTTGTTCAAGTTGGGAATATTCGAAGTTTGCTAAAGCTTGAAAGTTGATTGTTATGTTACCTTCTTCTTTCTTATGCAAAAGTCAAGCTAGATTGTTTACTGAAAGGAATAGGTTGGTCATACTACTATTTGGTACTTGCAATTCGCATACATTTTAGTGCCTGATTGAATGCAGGACTATGAAGGTTGTTAAATTTTGTGCAACTGATGGCTACAAAACTTATAAGTATGTTTAGTAAGACTAAGTTCCTCTTTGAACTCGACAATGTTTTGAATATAAGCCCTTTTCTCTAATGTTACGCACAAGAACTCATGATTTACTCCAACCCTATACTTCTTGGCTTCCAAAGTCCACAAATCCAGCCTATTCCCATCTAAATAAGGTGACACCAAGGGCAAAGTATTCAACAAATTCAACTTTCTCTGATCATCCTTATCCAATTCCTATGCCTTGCTATGTTTCACAAGACACTTAAAAGCCCTCTTCACCTTATCCTTATCGACCATAAATTCCCTCTCTAACGCACTTACTGCCAATGAAGGATCCCAATTTACAAGCTCAAGGATTCTTTTGCCATTCTCCTCAACAACCACCCTAAAGTAATCTGGAAAGCTTTGAAGTGTTAAGATGCTAGAAATTTATTTAAGGTTTGGTAGGGAAGAAGTTCTGGGATGTTGGAAACTAGAAAAGCTACTCTAGTAGCAAAAAGAATAACCTACATGGAATGCTTGGAATTCGTGCATGCTTTTTAAAGAAAGATGACTAGAATTTGTAGAGGAATGTGTTAGGCTTTTGAGATTAAGGAAAGAAATAGTGCACCATTTACTCTTAGTGTTATGCAAACCTTTATTAGGGAACAACTAAATGCTTTTTTGATATAGCTAAATGCTTTCTTGATATGACTAAGTGTTTTTCTAATATATCCAAGCATAATTAAGAGTTTATAGATGGATAATCGTAGTGTTTATAGATGGATAATCATAATGTTTATATCCAAGCATAATCTAGTGTTTTCCTGATATATGACTAAATGCTTTCCTGATAATATATATGTTACAGATGGATAATCGTAATTAGATGTATGAATGTCATAACTCTGGGGGACAAGGGTTTAATCCAGAGTTTATTGAGAGAGTCTCTAAATTCATTGAGTTTGCATTATTAAATGCTCCTCCAACAGATAGGGGTCAAATTAGATGTCCCTGTTCTTCATGTAAGAATGAAAGGCTTTATTCTAAAGAAGTAATCATATCTCATTCGTATTAGAATTGTAAATAATTGTATGAACTGGACTTGTCATGGAGAAGTATTGGTCCCAACAACCCATAGGAGTGACCAATTGGCATCATTCGTAGAATTAGCATCTAAAAACCCATACTGATAGATGATAATTGATGCTACAGGACCAAGCTTTGACTCGGAGCCTCAATCTGGTGCTGAGGAATTGCCTAATCCACAGGCACAAAAATTGTACGATATGTTAAGAGCTGCAGATACACCAAAACATAATGGATGTGCAAGTCACTCATAGTTATTTGTTGTTTCTCGTTTGCTAAATATTAAGTCCAAAAATATAATGTCTGAAAAATGTTTCAACCAAATTGCCCAACTTATGAAAGAAGTTATGCCAGCTGGTAACAAGATGGCGGAAGACTTCTAAAAAAAACTAAGAAGTTGGTTGCCAGACTTGGATTACCAGTGCAGAAAATCGATGTATATGTCAATGGTTGTATGCTCTATTGGAAATATGAAAGTAATAATAGAATGTGTAAATTTTGTGGCCATGAATGCTATATGCGTAAGAAGAAGGTTGGAAAGAATAAATTGCGGAAAGAGATTGCTTTTAAAAAAATGTATTATTTTCCAATCACTCCAAGACTACAGAGATTGTATGCATCTACAATCATTGCAAAGAATATGAGGTGGCAAGCAGAGGGTGCATATGAGGATGGTATTTTGAATAATCCACCGAGATAGAGAAGTCTGGAAGCACTTTGATGATGTTATCCTGATTTTGCATCAGAGCTTAGAAATGTTAGACTTGGCATGTGTACAGATGGATTCTCACCATTTGGAATTTTTGGAAAACAGTACTCCTGTTGGCCCGTCATTATGACCCCTTATAATCTACCACCTTGGTTGTGCATGAAAAATCCCATTATGTTCCTAACTGTCATTATACCGGGACCAAAAAATCCAAAACATAAGATAGATGTATATTTGCAGCCATTAGTTGATGAACTAAATCACTTATAGGCCAATGGTGTCATGACATATTATATTTCAAAGAGGCAAAATTTTCAAATTTGGGCTGCCCTTTAATGGACAATCAATGACGTCCTTGCTTATAGATTGTTGAGTGGGTGGAGTACATCGGGGAGATTGGCTTGTCCATATTGCACGGAGCATACAAAAGTATTTCAACTGCATTCTAGAGGAAAGCAATCGTGGTTTGATTTTCATCGTCAATTTTTACCTATTGACCATCCATTTCGAAGAGACAAAATATCCTTCAAAATAGACAAAGGTGAGGATCTAAGTCCACCACCACCTCGTCTTACTAGTGACCAATTATGGAATATAGTTAAACTATTTCTAAAGATAACTGAACTTAGGAAACAAGATGGCAGGGGTGATTACCATAATTGGGCAAATTATAGAATATTCTGGGATTTACCCTATTGGAGAGATAATGTTGATGTAATGCAAAATGAGAAAAATGTGTTTGATAATGTATTCAATACAGTGATGGACGTGAATGGTAAGACCAAGGACAATGTCAAGGCTAGACATGATTTGACCGTGTTCTGTTATAGGCCAGAGTTATAAATTCATTAAGTAGATCGGAAGAAAAGTACCAAACCTAAAGCTTGCTACTATTGACAAAAGAACAAAAGAAGCTTCTACTGGATTGGGTTAAGGATCTTAGGCTTCCAAAAGGGTATGCATCAATCTTAGAGAGGTGCGTTGGTTATAATGATTTGAAAACGTCTGGCATGAAGAGCCATGATTGCTATGTGTTCATGGAGAGATTACTCTCAACTACCTAAAGGGAACTACTTTCTCCAAAAATGTGGAGTGTTTTAACGGCATTGATCCTCTTTTACAGTGACTTATGTTCTCAAAAGTTGTCCGAGTCCCACATGCACAAACTAGAGGAAAATATTGCTCTTCTGATTTGCAAGCTAGAGAGAATCTTTCCACTAAATTTTTTGATGTAATAGAACATCTTCTACTTCACTTGCCTTATGAGGTAAGGGTTGGTGGGCCTATGCAATGTAGGTGGATATATCCATTTGAATGATATGTCTCAATTACTCAAAAAATTATGAAGTTAGTTTTGGTTAAATATTTTTTTCATAACATCATAAAGTTTTGATAAATTGGTGATGGTAGGTTCTTGCATCATCTAAAGGAAAAGATGAAAAACAAGGCAATGGTAGAAGGGTCAATCTGCAATGCTTATCTTGTTGAGGATGCATCAATATTCTTTTCCCACTATTTTGAACTTCACGTGGAAACAAACAATAGAACATCATCTCACAATGAAGAATGGACTCCCAATTCAACTGAAGATGTTTTGTCAATATGCAAGTCAGTGGGGTGAAAAATAGATGGAGCAAAAAGCAATATTTGAAGGATGAAGAGATGATTGCAATTACAAATTATGTATTACATAATTGCGAAGAGGTTGAACCATATGTTTAGTAAGTAATATACATATATTAAATATCCTTGATAATGTATTATATGCATCAAAGATTCATTAGAGAGGTTCAGAGATCATAACACGTGTATTACTTATAATAAAAGGGCTAGCCCCAGTGTGCCAAGCGCTCCCCGCCTTGCGGGAGTAGGAGGAAGGAACCGGGTATGGACGCAGCCTTCCCCTAACATTTTTGTCAAGAGGTTGTTTCCACGACGTGTATTACTTGTAATGTTTCTAGGAAATTCAAAGATTATTTGCGGTCTGTGGAACCGAATATGACAAATCTAAACATTAACCTAAGATTTGACAAAGGGTTTGCTCATTGGTTTAGGAAATTTGTAAGTGTAGAATCTTTTGCATCCTAAATCTTACATTGAGTTCAATGTAATATTTTGTTATAATTTATTCACGTTTCATCAATTGCGTTTATAGGTTAACAATAAATTGAATCATGTGGATAACCAGTGCCTAAAGGTCATTTCTTGGGGGCCTTCTCGAATTGTGGATTCCTTTAAAGGATACTTTGTGAATAGATATAGGTTTCATACCTATTCACACAGTGAAGGGAAAAAGACATGCAATAGTGGGATTTGTATCAAATGAAGTGATAACAATTTAGCTACTTTTGATTACTATGGAGTCTTGCAAGAAATTATTGAGTTTGAACTCCTTACTTTTGTTCAAAAAGTGCTAATGTTCAAATGTGATTGGTTTGATCCAACTAGTAATCGGGGAGTGAAAGTTAACCCACAGTATAAACTTGTGGATATCAACCATAAAAGGAGATACCATAGTTATGACCCATTCATCTTGGCCCATCAAGCTATTCAAGTTTACTATAGCCCTTATCCTGGAGTTAAGAGACAAAAAAATGATTGGCTAGCGGTGTAAAAATGTAAAGCTCGCAATGTCATTCATGCTCCTTAAGTTGAAAATGCATATCAAGAGGATGGAATTGATGTAGAATTGGCTATTATGACTCATGGGGCTGGTGATGTGGGATCTTTGTCTCATAAATATGGTGATAAAGAAGTAGTAGAATTAATTGTTGAGTTACCACACGAACAAGGAGATTTACAATTAGGTGAAAATGATGGTAAAGAAGAGGAAGAAGAAGAATGGAATACAAGTGATGAGAGTTTAGAGAATAAGGAAAATGAATTGTTAGAAGAATTCTATGAATCCGATGAATAAAAATAGTAAGTCCAATAAAACAAGCTGTTAAGCATTAGTGAAACAAACTGTTAAGCATTCTCTTTCTTATATAGCCTCCGACAAGCTGTTAAGTATTCATCTGCTGCTTCTATGCAAAACGTATTTACATTGAATAGGATATTACTTGATCCATACTTGTGTTTTGATCATAAATTGTATTTTGATTTTGATTTTTGATTTTTGCTTTTTTTGCAGAGATGGATAATCTAAATATAATACGTGCATCAACCAATAGGGTCAATAGTTCAGATCACTCTTCGGAGGAGTACCTAATTCACAGTCTTCTCCTAGTGCTAATTCTCAGTCTTATCCGGCCTTAGGTAGTCACCCTTCACCAGTGATACGTAGTCACACTTCTCCTGCGATAGGGTCACAATCAGGGATGGAGACTGATACTCCAACTAGTAACATTGTACATCTGCCTCATCCGGTGCACTAGATGCAAGGGTATTGATTGAGCCATATGGTGATACGTAAGTATAGTACGAGAATTTGTGTTCGTCATTAAATTCATAATGGTTTTTATATTTTCATACGTTATTTGCCTAAGTTATTTTTATTCTAACTTTCAATGTTATAATATAATGTACATGAAACAGGATGACTTTGCAATCAAAGTGTGCATCGTCCATCAATAATATCATTCATAAGAGGTATTTTAGACCATACCTCAGCTTTGCTAAGGTGCCTAGGGATGTTAAAGAAGTATGTTAGGGCGAGTTCATGGTACTTTTCACTTGCTCCTACTTCTTGGAATGTTGTTTTATCAAAGGAACAATATTTTACCTATTTGACCTACTCCTCTTTTTTTTTTTTTTTTTTTTTTTCATGAATGCCATCTATGGTTTGAGTAGTATCTCATATATTTCAAGAAAATAAATTACCTATTTCAATTCATTTAAAATGTTCTATTTAGCTAAAGATGTAACAAATGCCTCATTTTATTTTTCTTCTTCTTTAGAATATACTTGCATCAAATTCTTTTTTAACTTAATCATACTACTCCTTTTTGTAGAAATTGTATAGATGGGATCCTTTGCATAAGGGGAGTATCAGGAAGGCATAGGAGGCTCGTTGTGTAATTAGGTTAAAAGATCACTTGCGCAGAGTCTGCAAATCCCAATGAAAACCACATTGGATCTCTGATACTGTTTATCAGAAGTTGTATGAAGAGTAGGCTAAGGAAGATTTATCAAATGTTCTTGAATAGGACCACGTGCAATAATGGTGGGGGTGCATCCAAACACTTTGGTGGATCTATCTCTTTTCTAGAGCATGAAGCTAGGATGATATGTAAATATTACATTTTTTTTTCTAGTTGCCACTTCTGCCATCCCATTATTCCTACTCCTATTACATCACTCTAGTATTATGAATACTTTTCACTTTTTTTGCATTTTTCTACAAAGAGAAAAGATCAAGGATCAATTTGCATGAATGTTAGGAACAACTTCACACTGTTCAGAGAGATTGTCCTGAAAAAAGGTTACTTCATAGAACCTAAACCTAAACAAACTTGAGTAGATATTATTTTTATTGATCTTTACATTTTCTTTTCCTTCATCAACATAAGATTGTATGTTCTAATTTATAATGTCTTGTTTTTTAAGAAAAATTTGGTTCCCTTGTTGAGAAACAAAATCAATAAACTTAAGGCTCTTCAGGTTCCTCACAAGTCAAGGATGAGAAAATTTTATTTACTGTTGCTGCATAGGGACTAAATAATGGTCATGTGTAAGGGATGGGCTCCGAAAGTAAATGAATCAAAGCAAAAATAAAAAATAAAAAATTTGCAAATTGGTTTATCTCAGTTCCAAAGCTTCTTCTGCAGAAAGAGAGATAATTAGCAACCTTACTTCCAAGATTAGCGAGGTGGAAAAGAAGTTGGCTACTAAAGTTGAGTAAATTCAATTTTTGCTAGAGCAACAAAAGAAAATGCAGCAGACTTTAGATGAGCTACGAGGAAGCAATAGGAGTATATGCATGAATAATGTTTCTGCTGTTGTTGGTGACTTAGGATCTGATGACGATGATTTGACTTGATGTATTTTGTATCCTTTCCCATCCATTTGTGAATGAATGGCTAAGTTTTATTACTCTTAGCACATTTTTTGGAACTTTTAGATTTTATGTGAATGAATGCTTAAGTTTTATGTTGATTGGCACATTAATTTTCTATGTGAAGCCGTTGTTATATGCCATTCAAATTGCGTGTGTGTGTTTTGAATGCTAAGTGGTTGTTGTTGAATGGGAACCGGAGATTTTGAGCGTTGAGTTGGTTGTTGTTGAATGGGAAATAGGGTACATGAGTTCAGCATTGTAGACATATGTTTGTTGTTGAAACAGGGCATTTTTGAGCTGTAACTAGCCACTATTTGGGAGTAGGTTAGCAATTGCATTGCGATCGAATAGAGACCGAATGCAGCAAATAATTAAATAAATATTAGATATTTTCAGTCACAAATTGGTCTATTGTTGCAACTACTTTGTGACTGACACAATATTTTTAAAAAATAAATAAAAATTTAGACCGCGGTCAGAATTCAGTAGCAAGACCCTAAAATGTTGACGCAACACGGCAACCAAATAGCAACTCTATTGCAACCAACTTTTGGTCGCAATTTGCAACCACAAATTTTTCAATTGCAAATTGCATTTTAGCTACTACTGTAGCACGTTTAGGACCATGAAGTTGCTATTCAGTCGCAATTGTCAAGTTTGCAACTGAATTGCGACCAATATCGTGGTTGCAATTTTGCCCTTTTCTTGTAGTGTTATTAAAAAGTTACAATCAATTACTAAACCATTATACTAACGAAAGCATATCTCCCTACATCTGCTTGGAGACATACTATTTTGCATGTTGTAGTCCTTGTGCATATAAAACTAACAAGTTATCATAAAGTTTCTTCCTTACAATTGACTTTTGGTTTATAGCCAAATATTACACATTTCAGAATTTTTAGGTATGCATTATATGCACTAGTAGCACAAAAAAAAAAAAAAAACTATATATAATAGGACCTCACAGAAGATTAGAGATATATGTTGAATATCATTCTTCCTCTATAATCAAGTATCTTGGACTATTGACTAGAGATGTATTTACAACAAGATTTGTTGATTGTCATTTTGATGAAACTTTATTTCCTAAATTAGGAGGAGAATATAAATAAGATAAAAAAAGAGCTTGCCTACATAATATCATTAAATTATTTTGATTTGCACACAAGTGCAAGTGAACTAGATGTTCAAAATATAACACATTTGCAAAGACTTGCAAATCAATTGCTGGATTCTTTTGTTAACTCTATAAGGGTAATCAAATCTCATATTTCAACTATAAATACACATATTAAGATAGAATTCCCAATAAGACAAAATGAAATTACTGTAACTACTGAATCAAAAATAGCCAAAAGCATGGACAATTCCTTAGTTCTCTAAAGATAAAATTTCTCAAAACAAAAGAGTATTAAATAATCATAGTGATTAAATTGAAGAATTAAAAAATAAAAACCAAGAGGTGAGTGATGAAAAGATTCAAATTTATGAAAGTAGTGAAAAGAATAGTGAAATTTTCATTAATTATATTTCTTCTAGCAGAAGTTGGAGTCAGATGGAAACAATTGTTGATAATGTTTTATAAACAATATAGCACTTGATGTTTTAAAAGATAATAATAATCTTGAATCAACATCAGTTAAAGAATATCATCATAGAAGTGAATAGTCAAAATGAAAAAAAAATACTATTCAATCAAAGTTAGCCTTACTTACAAAACATGAGGTTTTTGGATATGTAGTCCAAATACAAGAAGGTATAAAACCACTTAGTTATAAATAAGTATTTGTGTGAAAGTAAAATGAAATAATGAAGTCATGAGATATAAAACACCACTTGTAGCACAAGGTTTTTTGCAAAAATTAGGTGTAAACTACAATAAGACATTCACTTGGGACAAATGCAATTGCACTCCAATACTTTGTGAGTCGGGTAGTATGTAAAAATATTAACATTCATATAATAGATGTAGTTATTACTTATTTATATGGAAGTTTTGATAATGATATTTATATGAAAATTTCAAAAGGATTTAGTATGCCTAAAGTAAACAATTATAGCCGACGAGAAAATTATTATATTTAAAGTAATGTGGATGCATATGGTATAATTGTCTTAGTGATATTTATTAAAAAATAGGATAAAAAATGGTCCAATATGTCCATGTATTTTTATCGGGAAATTTGAATATGAATTTGTGATACTTACTATATATGTTGATGAAATCAACCTTACTGGAACTCCATAGGAGTTCCACAAAATAAGAGATAGTCTGAAACAAGAATTTGAAATTAAGGATTTAGAAGAAATTTGGTCTTGGTCTACAAATTTAACATTTGGAAGATTGTATTTTTATTTATCAATTAATATATACAACAAATATTCTGAAAACGTTTTACATGGAAAAAGCACATCCAACTATTCCAATGGTCATTAGGTAAATAAAGGTCTTTTTCGACTAGAAAAAGATGCTGAAAAAGTTCTTGATCTCGAAGGATCACATCTTAGTATAATTGGTACATTAATGCACATTTTTAATAATACCAGAACTGTTATAGTATTTTCTGTGGATTTATCAGTAAAATTTTGTTCTTCTCCTATAAGATGATATTAAAATGGTATTAAACACATCTTGAGATGTCACAAACGACAATTAATCTTAAAATATTTTATTCAAATAAAATCAAACAAATATTAATTGCTTATGCATATGTTGGTTATCTATCTGACCCATATAAAGTATGTTCTCAAACTGATTATTTATTTTATATGTAGCGGTACTGCTATATTATGGCGCTCTATAAAATAATTTATAGTAACCACCTCTTCTAATCATGCTAAATTAAAACTATTCACAAAGCAAGTCAAGAATATGCGTAGTTAAAATCACTTATCCATTGTAATCATGAAAATTGTGATTTATTCTCTGAGAAAGAAATTCCAATTCCATTTTATGCAGATAATGCGACTTGTATAACTTAATTGAGAAGAGGATACATTAAAGGAGATAAGACAAAACATATTTCACTAAAAATTTCTTTACTCATGAACTTTAGAAGAACGGTGAAATAGATATGTAACAAATTTGATCATGTGATAATATGACCTATTCATTCACTAAAATATTGTTGATTGTTACATTTGTAAAAATTAGTATATATAATTGGGATGCGTCGATTGAAAGATATGGAAACATCTTGAATGATGCCATGATGAAGGAAAGTATATATACGTTGTACTATTTTTTCTTAACTAAGGTTTTTTCTAACTGATTTTTTTTGTTAGATTTTTAACGAGCTATTATTTCCTCAAAAATAGAACTTATACTATTTTCCTTCTCAAGGTTTTTGTCCTGCAGAGTTTTTCTTAAAAAGGTTTTTAATGAGGCATTTCCTAAATTTTGAAAATGAATATTTAAGAGGGAATATTATGAAATCAACAAGAAAAAGTAGTTGTTTATTTTTCGAAACTATCCATTTACCTACAAAATATATATGACTGTTCAATAGGTAATTGCGACTGTTTTTTTTTTCCTAATATTATTAATTTTACAAATAAGCTAAAATCGTATTTTTTATATTCATTTTTATCCTTTAAGATGAATATCTACCCTCTATAAATAGAGGTGTTATATAAGTGAATAAAAGATCAATTTGAATCAATTCTAAGTGATTCTCTTATTTTTTTATTTCCTATAATATTTTTAATTTTTTTATAATTCAAATTCATAATAATGTAGAGTTTGTTCTGTTTTTATTTATCTTTATTCTTATCATGGTAAGTTGCAACACTGATTCTGCCACCCAGCTCAACTGTTACCGGCAGTGGTGACACGACTGGTGCAGCTACACAGGAGGACGGAATAATGCAGATTATAGCTGGAGTTCTATGGCGTTTAGACGGAATTGGGGTTTGCTTGTTGTTTACTTGTTCTACGATATTGGCTGGATTTTCTGAGGGTAACTGAAGTTGATTCTGCTTTTCGTGGATATAAAAGTAATCCATTGCAGTAAGATTTATTTGTTCTATCCAATTACAAGCATTTTCGAAGGTGTATTGTAGGATGTAGTTTAGAAATGAAGACAAAAAGTTTTTTTTTGGGGCCCGGGGGGGGGGGTTTAAAATAAAAGAATATGCGAGAAACTAAAATAAATACTCCCTCCATCCCCTTTTTTTTTTGTCACAATTAAGTATTTAATACAATTTAAGAAAAATTAGTTAATCCCTAAAATTCATACAACTTTGTTTATACATTTCAAAAGTACCATTGAATTTAATATTCTTCATAACTATTTTCTTGCTTTGTTTGTTCAACTCTCTCTTTAAAGTTATGGCATTCTCATTTTCCAAAACTATTTAATACAATAGTATAATAGACAAATTAACATTAATGATGCCTAAATTTTTTTAATGTAACAGATAAAAAGGAATATAAAAAATTTTCATTTGTGATATATAAATAGAAACGAAATGAATAAATAAATAAGAAAATACAGAGTATTACACATCTGGCATAGTTGACCACTGTTGGGATTGCAACATCCAAGGCCTCCATGTATAATCTAGCAGTTTCAGTCGCAGTTGCATCCTTATCAGTAATCTGACAGCTCTTAACGGTGTGCCCAAGTCGATGACACTGTTGGTATCCCTTCAAACGTAAACGTAGGTTTGATAGAATCCATCTTCCTCAGTTGTAAGGGGTTTCGCCAAATCAATTTTAACGTAAACCTGAGCAACACTGGGGGCAATAGATTGGCTTTTGCCTTATAAATCTTAAGTGGATTATAGGTCGCTGTAGCAATGGATGGCTTCGGAGAAAAAAGGAAAAAAATGCAAAGGCAGATTTTCAAAAGCCACCCACCCATATGGGAAAAGCTGAGGGATCCACCATGATTCTGAAGTCCGTCTTCCATTTCAACACTTCCAGCGGAAATCCTGATAGAAACCAGAGGTTCTTCATCCGCAGTCCGATATAATCTTCCACCAAAGCCAGTTTAATAAGAATTGGCTTGAAATCCAATAAACCAATTGCAACATCCGTTTTGAGTTTAATGGTTTGAAACTCTTTGCGAATCTTCTCTAAAACAAGCCTGACACTATGGAATGGGCCAAGAAATTTGGAAAGGAGCTGGTAAGGCATATATTTCAGTTTTGGAAAAGACCAATGCCGGTTTTGCCACAGTTGGTGCCCCCAGCTGCCATTGCCAGTGTGAAAGCAAAGAATGAAAACGAAAGATAGCAGGCAAAATGAGGGAGAAGCTTTCACTGTTATTTCTCAGAATTATCTGGTGAATTCAACCAGAAGTTTGAAGCAAATCCATTACTAGAACTTCGAAGCAAATACATTGATTTTGGGTCTTCTATGGAATCCACCTATCTTTATATATCAATTGTTGGCTCCAAGATATTTTTTTGTTTTTGATTTTTGATGGCTTTCCCTTTCTTATTTGGTGAGACACTCATGCCTATTTTATATATCAATAATATGGAGATATCCATCAGAGTCGCGACCATTGCCAACAGATTGGTGTGCTACACTATGTCATGAGGATGCAGTGATGTTGTGGTTGTATTGAAAATTTTCATATCAAAAGCAGCAATTCAAGCGCCACCATGAATTATGTTATGAAATACTTGACTTATTTGGAATGTCCTATTTTTATTTGATATAAAAAATTTAGAAGAATATTTAACAAAAATAAGTTATCACATTATCTCTATCAATTACAGAAATTAATGGTGAAATAAATTTATTAATAGAATTTGTATTTTCTAAATAAAAAAGATTAACTGTTGATGTCTTGAGAGAGTTTTGTTTGTTTTACTAAAGTCAACATTTATTTCGGAACATTCTAAAATGGATATTATACTTTCAATTTTGGACCACAGGATTAAGTAATAATGCCGAATTACTCTGCGATGACTCACCCTCAATCAAGCAACTGTAGATGCTGCCTTAAATATAATATGAAGCGTGGATTGTGTTTGATCAAAGAGGCTCTTATAGGTCTAATTTACAAAAAGGAACTTTTAATACTTTATTCTTACACAGAAGGCGAACTAATAATACAATAATTACCACATTCAAATTATAAAATTTCGTTTATAAGTTTCTAACGAAATACTGATGGAGGGCAATGAGACCATTTTTTAAGCCTTAAAGAGCACAATCAATTTTTGAACGGCTTAATTAGTTCAAATCCATAATTTTAGGGACCTTTTTGTTTTGGAATTCTCCCTAATTAGTATCAAATAAAATATTTATATCAACTCAAATCTATCATAGATTTTATGATATCTCCACCACGTGTGATAAAAATTATTACTTCTCTAAATTTTATTTTATCTTAAATACATCATTTAAAATTTAAATATAACATATAATTTTCCTTCTTTTTCATTTCAAACCCCAGTGCACAAGCACTCCAGGCATAATGTGCGTAGCCTTCCCCTTACATTTTTGCAAGGGAGGCTGTATCCACTAAATGTAACATATAGCATATAATTTATATCCAAATAATTAACTCTTTTCCTTTCTACAACTGATGAGTTTATATGATTTGTGAACAATTAGAAGTTTCGTAAATATTTTATTTAATCTAAAATATGGAAGCAATGCTTCTTGGAAGCCGACTAACCACATACTAGCTACTTACCAATTCCACAATGTCTTTAACCATAATTGTCTAGAAATTGCCCATTTCAACGGAGAGAAAACTGGGAACTAAATCCCCCAAACGATGCTTAATATAAAAGAAAAGGCGAATGGCAAGATTCACACCCTTCTGAACTAGATCCACACCCCTATTTATTAATATTTATTAATTAGACAAAGATATTCTTCCTTATTTTTACTTCCAATCAACTATACTACTTCTTTTTTTAATGTAGATTAATTGTTTTAATAAAAAATTAATAAAAGTTAAACGGTTACTAATTATTTTTTTTCCTAATGCGTCTCCTCAATAATCTCTAATTTTCTTTTAATATTTGATAAGTCCTCTATTTTATCAAAATTTAATCTAATAATAAAATATATAGTGTTAAGGATGAATAAATCGGTAGTTTTTCAATCAAATGAAAACCTACATTATGCTTAATATATATTTTCACAAGTTTCACAAAGTATGAAGGAGAAATGAGGAGAAATAAAACTTTTAATATATAATTAAATATATGAATTTTAATTCTTTTACAAGTCATCAGTTTATAATAATTTAATTCCTATATAATTTCATATATTTAGATTAGTTTGATATTTACTCAAAAGATATAATTTTGTGTAAAAGTTGAAAAAAAAAAGATTTTAAAATTACAAAAGAAGAAGGACACTTTTGTCTAACTAATAGATATTAATGGATAAGAGTATGGATTTAGGTTAGAAGGGTTATGAACTTAACCCTTCCCAAAGAAAAATTCGATCAGTAGCGGTGGGAAATTGGTCTGGTGCTCATCCTTGATTTCTGACCCTTGTTTCGTTATATTACATCATCGTGTAAACAAGTTCTGATGCTTCCCATCTTAAATTTTGTACTAAAAAAATCCCAAAGTTTTATTACCAGCAAATTGCTACAAGAAAAAAGTAATTTAACGACGGTTGAATCCGTCACTAATCCAATTTAGGTGCCCCAACCTATGCTAACTGGATTGACCCGAGCCACAATGAATATTATGAGATTATACCGGACATAGGGCTTGCACCCTTATTGTGAGGGAGCACTTGCTCCACCATTAAACTATTGAAGTTCTTGTAATTTTTTGTGCTATTTATTACTTATATAGTATAATTTTTTTGTAGATTAGTAATGAATTTGTAAGGGATTTGCGATTGATCAGTGATGATCCAATTTTTCATCGCAAATCAATTGCAAATTAGCGACAAATTAGCGATGACTTAGGTAAAAATAAATTAATTTTAGAAATTTGAAATTTCATCGCAAAGCCATAGAGAATTCGTGAGGGATTTGCAACTGATTTTAATTTTTTTATTTTTAATTTATGATTAGATGAATCTATTTTCCAAGTTTTATTTTGATCCCAAAATCCAAAACAACATTTTCCCCAAGATTTCCAAAATGAAACCAAAACCTTATATCCATTATAGTAATTTGTTCAAGGCATAATAATTCATTATACACTATTAACTTTGTAGAAAGTGATAATAAAGGGAGCCATTTGAATAAGATTCGTGCCTTGATTTTCGTAACGTTTGCCTGCATGAAATGCATAAGCATGTTTCATGAACAACATATATTTAATGCAAGACTCCAAAATTATAATACTCACGCAAAGCTTCGCATAAATACTTAAGAATAAATAAACAATAATAAAACCATTATTTTTTATTGGCATCATTTACATGCTTAAGTATTTTTCTCCAGAGATAGTCTTGTAATTTAGATCAAATTTTCATGCTATAAGCATAAACTTTTCATGAAATCAAGCATGCATTATATATGCAAAATCTTGCATAGTTAAAGTCATGGTATTTAGTAAGGATTTTGCATGTCATAATATGCATTTGCAAAAATATGTTTTGGGATGCAAGGATTTATCTTGATCAATGTTTAGAAAAAGAAAGGTCTTCAATTAAATCAAGCTCTTGCTTCACTTCCTCCTCCTAAGCCCTCCATGTCTAACATGTATATACAAATAGAAATTAATTTTCTATTTATTGTATACTTAAACAAAGTGATAATCGAGACCCCAGAATAATTATAAAATTTCTTAGGTCTTAAGTAATCTAAATTAGGCACTTAGCAACAAAGTTTAATTAACTCTATAACGTACCTAGCAAGAAATAAAATAATCTACTACAGCATTCATAATCCACATAACATAGGATTCTCCTATTTTCTTATTAATACTAATGGCCAAATAGAGCCTTACTTAATATGGAAAACCCTAATTATCCATGCAAACCCTAATTAGTCACACAAACCCTAATCAACCATGTAACTCTAATTATTTCACTCCATCAAGCAGCATCTATACTAATTTTTATACCAAGCAAATCAAGAAATCAAATAGCTTTGCAAAATTAGAGTTCTAACCAAACTCTCATTTTATAATGGTGTAAGGTATCACTATTCAAAATCATACAAGTTAGGAAAATTACCAAAGCTTTAACAAATATAATCTCCACAATGCTAAACATCACACAAAATCCATTTAAGTCAAATTTTGCAACATTTATAGTTATTCCTTTGAATAAATTCATTTTCCCACTTTAAGCACAAAAAGGTCAATTACCATATTGTTGTCTCCCCAGGATTCCCACAAAAAAAGGGCATAAATAATTCTTACATAATACCTCGGGTGAACAATAATCGGTTTTGCGTAGTCAATTTAAAAATTCATAACTTGCAAATTACAATATATTTTTCAATAATTCTTTTTCTGAAATTTCCTTAACATCTTGAAGTTTATATAGTCAAAAAGTAATGAGAAAACTCAGTCGGGAAAGGGGATTTTCAGGGGCTTAAAAATGGCTATCTATACAAGGATTCCTGTACTGATTGCACTGTTTTGATATAAACATCACTAAGTTGAGTTTTTTTTTTTTTTTCACTTAATTCATGCAAGATTTACACCAAAATAATCTTAGCACCTTATACAATTCTCAGGGACTTAAAAGCAATCGAGACACTAACAAAAACTCAACTCACAAACAAGACCCAATTCAGCTCCAACACAAAACCAGCATTCCTCTGTTTTTATCACCTTTAAACAAACTCCTCAGCCACATGAAATCCCTTCATCTACCACATATATAACCACCCACCCAAAGCATAACACAACCACAACATAGCTACATCATTTTTCTTAGTAAAAACACACAAGATTAGCATTTTCACATATTATACCAACTTGTACATCACACTCAAAAATTTTGGCCAACGTAAGGAAAAGGAGAGAAAAATGCATTCTTCACTCACAAAACTCCACATTCACATCAAACCACATTTCTTTGGCATCAATATAATATCTCACTTCACCAAATGATATAAAAAGTCGCATGAAAAACAAATTTACATGGAGCTGGACAGATTATATTATTTTCTGTCATAATGGTACTAAAGGAAGAAAATGTATTTTCAGCCATAAGGTGACATCTTTATTTGATTCTAAATAGTTTTAATCTAAGTATATCATTCGGACATCAAAATAACACATGAAAATAGTCTAAAAAACAATCAGATCATTGAGTTGCAAATGGGCTAATTTTCGGTCAGCAAGAATGGGAAAGAAATGGAAATAATTTTCTGAAAACTCACCTTCGTCCTAGTTCAAGCTTTTTACTTCCGCAATAGCAGTCTTCCTTGCTCAAAATAAGTGTTGTCTTTCTTGAAGAATGGGGAAGGAAACGAATGAGGGTATGTATTTATGTTAAATTGTTTGCCAACTTCAATGGGAAGGAGCTTGGTGGCTGATCTCATGGCGGAAGAGAGGAAGAGAGTTGAGAGAAAATAGGAAGGGGATAGCCAGCAAACTTGGAGAAAAAAGGGGAGAAAATGATGTTTTATACCAGTGTAATTTTTAATCTAATGGTCGAGAAAATTTTACCCTAAATTCAAGGGTTGCGATTTAATGTATTTGTAATGGGTCAAAATAACACACGGGTCATGGGTATGGTCTTGGGCTAATTGGTGAATTAGTTAAAATTGAGTTTATCTCGGTTTTGACCAAGAGTTATAAATCATCAAACGACACTAATTTTTCAAACAGATTTCAATTTGTTCAAAAGAGTACTTTTCAAAAAGGGAAATTCATTGATATAATATTATTTGAGATGTAAAACAATAGTTAATGTTGACTACATTACCTATTACACATAATACAAATATATAATATAATAATTATGTGCATAAATCACTTACTACAAATCATGTAAATAATTATTTTGATGCAGTTATTCCACTAAGAAATTTGAATAATGAATACATGAAATAGTCACATTTACTTCATTTAACTTATAATGCATGAATAATTTAATTGTCGAAGTTGTGATTTAGTAGGGCATTACAATTTGTAAAGCTGTCGCAATTAGCGATGACACTATGACAGAACCCAAAATTCAAAAATAAAAAATATATTTTAGGATGTTTTGTGGCAGCTTGGCGACAGTATCCTAAGCCATCACAATTTGCTGTTGCTATTTAGCGAATATACCCTAATACATCACAAATCCGTCAGTAATCTACTATAGCTTTGCTACGTGACCCTAAACCATCACAATTCCATTACAAATTTGCAACAATTTATTTTTCTTAATTTCCATACATAACCTCATTTTGATATTCTGTCATTTACTGAATTTTTAATAAAGTATATATTGATAAACATATTTAAAATTCATCATGAACTTGTCTACGTAAAACTAAAATATTTATAAAAAAAAGTCTCAAAGTTTGATCTCGTATACATGTAGATATGTGTATAGTTATAGTATATGAATTTTATATCATATACGTTGCAAATATACACTATTCGATATATTGTATGAGTATAGTAATAGTATATAATTTTTACAATATTAGACCGATATATATACATTAAGATATATATACTACACTCATATATATTAACATTTATATATACTAATATATATATATATATATATATATATATATATATTACCAATGAAGAGGTCTACATAATCAAAGCAGTAGGACATCTAATGAAGGAGGAATCTCTGGATTGGGCTCAGAATGGCTATCAATATCTAAATCATTTTGATTTAAAACAGAAATAGAATGTTGGGAACCAATAGGTTGTTAAGGAGTTGAAGGAGAGGTTGATTCTAGGATAATAGATTTCTCTATTTTAGCTATCCTTTTTTGAAGTTCAGTGAGAAGAGGCTTCTCTGAAGTCTTTTGCTGAATTCTTTCCTATATTGGAGATGAATCTCATAAGGTTTGAAGAGCGGAGTAAAAGAGGTTGAAGAACTTGAAGAAGTGCTAGATACAAGTTTATCCTGTATGGAAGAAGTACTTAGTTTTGAAATCAAATATTCATCAATAGTTTGTAAATATTTATTTGTATAATTGTTTTGTTCATAAAGATTTTGAATATCTTTTGGACAAAGCATATCATTATCTTTGCCCTTTCTTTTAAAAGGAGAAGCATCAATTTGCTTAGTCCTATAAGGAATTTTAAACTTATGACTAGGAGGAAATTCAGAAGAAATATTTGTTCCTTGGGCAGTTTGCTAAAATTTTGAAACATTGATAGTTGAAAAAAAAGGATAATCAATTTTATGATTATCAGCTTTAGCTTCAAACTATAAAAAGAAGTCAATTTATTTTTGAATTGAATTTAAAAATTCATAATAATAATCTTGGATATGTTATTGTGTAGATCCTTGAAAATGTTCAAAGGACCAAGTTCTTTTTGAAAGATTTGAAGGAGAATAACATTCTTCTCTAAGTTTTGTTTTATCAATTACAAAATGATTTTCAAAATCAGCTTGTAAAATATTCAGTTCTCCAGCCATAGTAGAATGGCTAGGTGATACAGGACTTTCAGATTCAATATCATCTTAATCAGGCTGAATTGTATCTCTAGCCGGTGGAATTTTGGGTTCTAGATTGATATCTTGTAGATGGGTAGCTACAGAAGATACCGAATGTCTACGAGGTTGAATGCCTGATGAAAATGCATGAGATTGAGGATATGAAAACCTTTGACTGAGAGATTTTTGGAAAGCTATTTCCATAGATCCACAAGAGAATTGTTTGATGTCTGACACAGTGGTGTTTTCTAGCTTTACAGAAGGAGCTGCATCAGTTAATAACTAGTTAGAAGGAAGACTAACCTAGTTCCATAAGATAGGTTTTGGAAAGGAAAGATAAGATCTTTGCAAATCTATTTGGAAGAAAACTGTTTTACCCTTGTGGGACATTCTCATTGTACCAATATTGAAGCTAGAAGTCATAGCCTTTAACTAAATGCGAAATATAATGGCTACAGGAAGAGAACCTGTTTTGATTTTGTAACTTGCAATCTTGATATTAGTCAGAGCATCAAGACGATTTTGATCTTTGAAAGAGATTATAAAATTTGAAAAACAGTCAAAATAAATTGGTCCACTACAAAGGCTAGTTTTCACCATACCTAAGAGTGAATCATCAAAGTCTAAAAATCTAGTATCTCTAAGATAAAGATGTAGAGAAGTATCAAGTCCTTATGTAGAAAGAGGTTTTGCTACAATTCGGATAAGGCCAAAATATAGATAGTTATATTTGTTTTGAAATCTTTTGATGGTATTGGCAGAAAGAAGTTTTATTTCTTTGCAATCAGAATCAAGTTGAACTGTTTCCTCAATAGTTCAAATAACATAGTCACTGCTAAGTGACTATTTTCGAGATTTGTAAATCTCATTGGGGGGAAAATTTAGGAATTTTCTAATTGTCAATGGATTGTTGGAGATTGGAAAAGTTAAACTCTTCATTATGTTTTGAAGAATTTTGAGAAGAGGAGGAGGACATAGGAGAAGAAGATGAGGAAGAAGAAGCTTTGGAAAAGGAGTGGAGAAAAGAAGACATAATGCAGAGAGTATGAAAATTATAAATAAACATATCAAATGAAAATATAGGCTTTATACTTCCCGTAAATTGGCAATCATCACCTTCAGGTTCCATAAGGAGGATACATTCAAGTTATTAATAGCTTATGATGTAAAACATAGAGATCTGTTTGTGAACTTGGTAGATATGAGCATTAATTAGTAAATAGAGAGTAGATATATATTATCTATAGCAGATCTTAGTGGAATTAGACTATTGAGAATAAATTCTAGTCTCTTCCAAGCTACCAAGTCAACAACATCCATTACTCAACTCATCAGCCAACAACAATTCAGTTAGACCACTTGTAGAATCGATCTAAAACCATATCTCTTTCCTTATCACCTTAGATCTGACATAGGGTTTATAGATTTATTCAAAATATACTGAATAATTCACATATCTAACAATATCAGAAACATTTATTTATCATACGTGGGCTTCTGATGGCAAGCCTTTGTCATGAACACAGAGTGTTTTCATGCCTCGTGAACGAAGACACCCAATATACTTAGCATCGTTAGATCCACATGAAATTCATCACTAAGTATTAATTACAAGAATCATCCACTTTACTTCCCCATCTGGCTCTGATACCAAAATGAGGAAAGCTGGTCCCAAAAAAGGAGGGGAGATACGGGAAATTAATAGAGGGAGTAAGGTCGCATGCGAAATGCACACAAAGTATAAAGCAGTAAATAAACAAATTAATAAAGGTGGCTTAGCTGACCAAAAATAGGGATACATAAAAGATGCACTATATGTATTACAGTAACGTAAGATTACAAATTGAAACTGAAATACATATGAATTCGGAGTTAGAAGCGAATTCTAATCGGAGAAGACTTGGGGATTCAACCATAGAACTTGTGTAACTAAACTTATCATTGAATGGGAATGAGATGGCTATTTATAGACAAAATAGCTGTGTTGCTACAGTAGCCCGCTACAATGTATAGTGTAAAACAGTGACACATGAAAAGTCGCTACAGTGTACAGTTGAAAATAGTAATACGTGAAAGTACGAAAGTACTGCTACAGTATTTTGTTGATCATGGGTGATATCAGATTTTTGCTTATGTCACCCATGATGTCATGGTCAGATTACTATTCAAAATAGTCATCTTCGTCTTATTCATCATCGTCATGATTTTCTTAGGATGCTTTGGAGGACTGTTTTGGATGTGCAGAGGATTTTGCTTTCATCTGGTGCAGTAATTTTTCTATTGCTATAAGGAAATCTTCTTTCGAGGCGGATGCTACTAGGGTTGCAGAAGTTATGGATTTCTTCTATAAAAATCCTGTTTGTTGACTGTTGGAGGGAGGCAAGTATTTGGGATTGGTCGTAAACCATTTCTCGATGGATAGAATGTATGTATTCTGTGCATCCCAATCCTTCCACCATTTGTAATGACCTTAGAGGGCAATTTATGGGAGACTTGCTGATCAGGAAGGATCTTTTGTATATGCAAACTTCTAGGAATATATATATATATATATATATATATATATATATTAGTATATAATAAGTATCTAAAGTAATCAAATGTATAGTATAGATATGTACTATGCTAAAATCTAAAATTTAGATATGAGTTTTTACTTTATTTAAATGATTAGTAGAATTCGAAAAAAGATATTTCTAAATAGAATATATTTATATATCTATAAATATGGTATAATATTAAGTATAATATATAATGTATAATATATTATATACAATAAATTACAATACATGATAACATACAATAATTAGTTCTATAATACTCGTACAACATAAAATATGTTATAATATATTAAATTCCAAAAAGATTGTTGTATAAAATATATAACTGTTTGTTGTATTGTATAACTTTATTATTTTAATTAATTAAAAGAATTTAATAATATTCTACATAATACAATATACTATATAATTAATATAGGGTGAAAATAATCACAAGAACAAACATGCCCTAGCGGAGGAGCACATACTCTCCCACAACAAGTATGCGAGTTCGTCCAGCATAATTTCAAGATTATTAGCAGTGGGCACAGTAGTGGTCGTTCAATTCAGGTTGGGGGCTGGTCGGGTTTCGGGTTGACTAATTAAATTATATTAAAATTTGGTTACCATCGCAAAACTGCTAATTTTTTTTTATAAATTTAAATTTTGAGAGCCGTCACAAAATGATATGGAATAGAGACAGCCTATAATCATAAATTTAATTGTAATGTCATTAATTAAATAGTCATGGTAAATCCATTGCTAGGAGCTTATTGACTTTTTGCTCATCTTGTCGTTCCCAATCACAAATCCATCGTTATTCATGTTTTAGCAATGGTATCGCTAATAATAATTTTTCTTGTAGTAATACATCCACTGCGCATGTACAAATGTTAGAGTAATATCTCTTTTGTGCTATTAATTTACAAGTGCCAGAGGAAACTTGTTATGACTATTTTGTGATAATTTGCAAATGTTAGAATAATATTCATATATATCGTGACTATTTACAAATGCTTGAACTTTTTGAGATACTATGAAATGATGTAACAAACATCGAAATAATTAGGTACAAGAGTTCAAACAAATGTAGCAAAAATTTGAAGCAACTATGGCAATCACGGTGTAGACAGTTGGCATTTGTAAAAACATTGGTACAATCTGTGCCCACATTTGTCATGGTAGAGTTTGTTTGTTCTGCATTGCTTCTGCAATGCCTCGTTGATACTGGAGCTGTACCATGAACTCAATGATATCTTTGGATTCCTACAAACATCCTTGAATTACAGAAGTTTTCTCCTAGTGGCAAAAACTTGAGGAAAACCAAAAAAAAAAAAAATATGTCAATTTTCTAAGTATGAAGGAATATGCAAAGTGTTGGATTGATCAATCATTGGATATAATTATTGACTCCAATAATTGCGATTAGACTAAGAGTGCAGTTACGTTCTTTTAGTGGAGTGGAACGTAATTAATAAATTATTTTTAATTAACAAAATAATTTATTGGAGCTTAGTCTAATTATATCCGGTTAAGTCCCTTAAGTGGCTCCTAATTATGGGACAATAATAAATTATAATTTATTTATAATTTATTAATAAAAATTGCAGGAAACCAAAAATCGTATTTGAGATGGAATATGATAAGAAGAAATAGTTGTACCCAACTATACTTTTCTTATTCTATCAGGATTCATATTTTGAGATAGAGTTAATTATACATATTAGTTTATGACTCTATTTTTAATATACATAAGAAACAACGTTGTTGTTCTCTAAGTTTTATTCTCTCAGTTTTTGTGTCAGTCCACCCTCGACAAAGAGAGAAAAAAATACGATTAGTAATTTTCTGGTCCAGGGAGATTACATTGAAGAAGACTTAGGGGTCTGGAGCATTACTAGAAAGCTCAAAGACTTCAAGAATCGTATTGGTGAAGGCGATATCTACAAAAGTATGGTTCGTTTCACGTATTCTCAGGGTTTAATCTGGTTGACACATAAACATATCGATCTTATTAACTAACAGTTGGTATCAGAGCCTGTTTTGATATGTGTTTATGTGTTAAGATTAAATCTTTTATGCATATATTTAGTTGAGAAGTGTAGGAATGATGCATTTATATTCATGGTGAATGATTTGATTAATTCTGTTCAAAATAATTTTATGGCCATAGTTTTTTATTTAGTGAATATGTATAAGTATTATCGAATCTTGTAACAAAAGGGGTGGATTACGTCTCCATGTTTCCCTTTTGAATTACTTTTGATTTATTTTATTTTTATGCTTTAAAAAAATATGTAATCGCACGGGAGCAATTGGCGAATGAAGAAGAATCCAGCATCGCCAATCGCTGTTGGAGATGGCTTGTGGCTGGAACTGGGCTAGCCCAGCAATATGCCAACAGGATCAAGTTGCCACAGTCTAGCGCTCTAGGTTGAAGCCACAATCCAATGGCTTGGCCAACTTGGGCTGGCCGCTATTGAGGCCCTACGGCCTGGGCTGGAGCCGCAGGCCCGGCCTAGGCTGCGACAACAACTTGGCCAGCTTGGGCCCAGTGTCTGGGCTGGCCAGCACGGCCCAACCACAAGCCTAATGCCCAGACTGGGCTGGTCAGTGCGGCCCAGCTACAAGCCTTATTCCCCCTTTAATAAATAAAAAAAATGAAGGAAGTGGCAGAGCTGGGATTTGATCCCAAGAGCACTAATATGGAGGCATAGTATTCTATCCAACATTCCACAACAGAGCTTGTGTTGTTATTTTGCTTCAACAAATTAATATTGCAGAAGATTGAAGGTTAGCTATTTTGTTAGCCAATTATATTTTCAATTGTAATTTTGCAATTTTATTTTTAAGTCTAGGTTGGCCATAAAATTATTTTTATTTTATAGTTTTTACTATTTAATTTTGATTGAATTATGTATCATTCATGTTAACATGCCATATAATTTACATTAAAACCGCTCTAGGTACTATTTAGTTATGCATAAATAAATTAATATTTTTTTATTAAATTAAAAAAAAGTGTAAAATAGTTAATTTTAATTAACCTTATGCCTCCCCTATTAGCCGATTAGTAAAATTAACATTTGTTTCGTGTTATTTTAAATGGTCTCCCTACAGGAATGCTTCGTTTTATTGGTTACTAGATTGGGCATCAAAATTTTAATTATTTTTTTAAGTTTAATTCATTTATAATTACCCTATAGATGATGTGATTGGATTGGAAACTTTATAATAAAAAAATTTGAATATAGGGGTTACACTTTAATCAAAGACATTATAAGGACTTCTTATAGAATATCCAAATAATGTCTATGATGGCTAAAATATTAACAACACTAAAACTAATATTGCATTTAGATGCAAGGTATATTAATTTTAGTGGGATGATCCAGGCTTAACTATAAGTTATGTTGTTATCTCCTATAGAGGTGCATATTACTTTGGGATTTTAGGTTGTGGATCTTGATCTAACTATAAGTTACATTGTTATCTCCTATAAAGGTACATGTTACTGCAAAGTTTTAGGTTGTCATATTTTGATAGTAGTTTCTATTACTACTTAAAATATTATCATATTAATCATGCATCATACTATTTTATATTGTTCATGCATCATGATATGATGAATGACTCATATGTTTTATTTTATTTAATTTCAGAAAAATGACTTCCAACACTTTATCCCAAATTTGAACAAGGAACCAACTGCTTGGAGAAAATTTTATTGATTAGGAACGGAACATCATAATCATACTCACTGCTGAAAAGCTCAAATACATATTAACTGAACCGTGTCCTGTTAAGCCTACTGAACAGTTTACGCATGAACAAAATGAGGCTTATGATAAGTGGTTGAGTTCTGATGAGATGACTCGCTGCTATATTTTGGGATCTATCTCAAATCTGTTGTAGCAGAAACATGAGAACATGACAACCGCTACAGACATCATGAGAAGCCTCCAACAAATGTTTGAGCACAAAGGACGTTAGGCCCATCAAGCAGTAACGAGGTGCATAATGAATATGCGCATGAAACCTGAAACGCCCGTGAGGCAACATATATTAGAATTGATTGCTCAATTCAACGTGGCAGAGATTTTAGGGGCTGAAATTAAGCCTGAGACATAGGTTGATATGGCTTTAGAAACTCTCTCAGAGATGTTCTCATAGTTCAAAGTTAATTATAATATGAACAAGATGGAGATGTCTCTTACAGAGTTAATAAAAGAGCTTGAGAGCGTTGAGGCTACCCTAAAAGTAGGAAGTGGCAATGCTCTTGTTCTAACTCATGTTGGATCTTCCTCTTCCAAGCCTAAGGGCAAAGAAGGAAATAAGAGGAAGCAGAATAATAATAAAGGGTCTAAGAAGCAGGTTAAGAAAGTAAAAGTGGATGAAAAGCCCAAAGGCAAATGTTTCTAGTGCAAGTAAAAAGGACATTGGAAGATACAGTGCCCAGATTACTTAGCTAAATGCAAGCAAGATACTGGTGAGTTATTCTACATTGAAACTTGTTTAGTGGTTGATTCTACAAATATTTGGATAGTAGATTCTGGAGCCACTAACCATGTTTGCAATTCATTGTAGGGGTTCTAAATAACCAGACATCTCAATGAAGGAGAACATACTCTAAGGGTTGGCATAGGATTTGTGATATCTACAAGAGCTGTTGGAGATGTTTATCTTTATTTTAATAATAAACATTTAGTTTTGAGAGATCGTTATCATGTTCCCGACATTTATAGAAATTTAATTTCGGTTTCTTTGTTATTCGTTCTGTTAAATTTTATAAATTATAAGTAGAGATATTTTTGAATAACTCTTTGATATGTTGTGGAGATTTAAATAATGATTTGTATGTTTTGAAACCTACTAATAGTTCATTATATCATACTGAAACTAACAAACGCATTAAGTTATCTCCTACTAATGAGACTTTCCTATGGTATCTTAGACTTGGTCATATTAATCTAAATAGGATTCAAAGACTTGTAAAAGAAGATCCTTTAAGTAACTTAAAGGTGGAACCTTTTCAAGTTTGCGAATATTGTTTGGAAGATAAAATGACCAAAAGATCATTTCCTTCCAAAGGAAATAGAGCAAATAAAGTCTTAGAATTAGTGCATTTTGATGTATGTGGACCAATTAGTGTCCAAGCTAGAGGTGGGTATGAGTATTTCATTACTTTTATAGATGATTACTTAAGATATGGCTATGTTTATCTAATGACTCATAAGTTTGATGCCTTAGAAAAATTCAAAGAATTTAAGGCTGAGACTGAGAAGAAGTTAGGAAAGAACATTAAGACATCTAGATCAGATCGAGGTGGAGAATATCTATCCCATGACTTTATATTTTACTTGTCAAAAAATAGGATTATATCCCAACTAAGTGCACCTAGCACTCCTTAACAAAATGGAATGGCAGAAAGGAGAAATAGGACCTTGTTAGACATGGTCAGAACAATGCTAGGCTTCTCTACGCTCAGTACATCCTTTTGGGGATATGCTATACAAACTGCGACATATATATTGAATATGGCTCCATCAAAATCGATCCCTAAGACTCTATTGGAATTGTGGAATGGGCGGAAGCCTAATTTGACACATATCCATATTTGGGGTTGTCCTGCATATGTGCTAAAGGGAAAGAAGGATAAAATGGAATCACGATCAAATTTATGTTTGTTTGTTGGGTATCCAAAAAGAACAAGGGGATACTACTTCTATAGTCCACAAGATAAGAAAATATTTGTAACCACAAATGCAATTTTCTTAGAGGACAAGTACATAGAAGAACGAGAATATAAGAGTAGGGTTATTTTGGAAGAAACTAAGGGAGATAATCCCAAGCAAATGGTTATAGAAACCCATACTCAAGATTCACGTGGAGGATTCGTATCTATGCCACTTAACTGTTGGGTATCTCATGCATATCATATATGGCGCAGTGGAAAAATAAGAACGAGATACCATCCCAAGATCTGCATATGTGTGGAAAACAAGACATAAAGAGAACAAATGTAACATCTTTTTACCTTTCTTTGTTCGTGTGAAAAATAAATTTTTTTTTCTTCAAGTCAAGGCACGATCCAGCAATCCTCTTGATCAAAAACCACGAGAGTTGAATGTCCAACCACTATAATCACAATGTGTGATTATCTCTAACAAACATTCACACAAAGGAACACTCTCAAGCACCAAGATATTTCTGTGCTAAGCAGAAACACACAAGGTGGCTAAGGTTGGTCTTGCTTTCCAGAAAAATGAGTGAGAGAGAAGAAGAGAGAATGCCGTGAGTTGCCCTAGGGTTTTAGAGTGTTTTCCTGTCTTACACTTTTTCAAAATTTCATGAATATCTACCATATATTACGCGAAAAATCTGCTGAAAAATACTCCAACTGAGAATTCTAAAACAGTTAGAATTCTCTAATTATAATTGGAAATATCAAGTTCTCGCAATTACAATTTGGCCTATAAAATTGTAATTACTTATAATTTGGCCACAACAACTTCTCTTTCTCGCAATTAACCCCACTATGTTATCAAATAACATCTTGAGTATATAATCCTCTATTGTATGTGACCCATTATATTTCCCAATCAATTGATAGCGAACATGAATGAATCCAAACGTCTTTGAGATTAAGAATCCATAATTAATTAGAATTAATCATATTGATTCTAATTAGGATTGGTTTATTAATTCATCAATTAATAAACCCATATTCCTAGATAATGAGCGGTATCTAGCAACACATCATGATCACCTAAGAGTCCAGGAAGTCAAATGGCTTGACATAAACCTTTTAATAAAAAAATTCCAATGCAATTAACTCCTTTCACCATACAATATCTCATTCGGTTTAGAGTACGGAATTAGTGCTAATTCCGTCCAAAATGTATATTAATTTTGGCCCAAATATAATAGTACTTGTACTAGGAACCCACTATTAGAATTGTTTCCAATACACAGACGCCTTGGCCAAGGACTTCTCGAGTAGTAATTCCTACAAGTGGGCGTGAGATATTCGCCCCTACTATTAGGAGTGATGAATCCTTTATTGACCCTCTCAACTGCTTTCGTTTACCTCACAATATATCCAATATCTATCCCATAGGTGGCCCTCGATCTGGCTCGAGAGATTGGAATCAAAGCACAATGCTCAACGAACAAAGTACTTTGGAGATCTCAAGTCTAATGATACTTGTACGTTTGCTATATAGAGATTATATCACTGGCACTAAATAGTTATCCTTGTGATTATCTCATAGCTAGGTCATCTAATGTACTTGTTCCATTAACAAGCATCCATGTGTTAACTTTGAGTATCTCTCAATACTCATGGATATGAGAACCACCGCCTGATCAAATCAGGAAGTCTAACATACGCTAGTCTTAACGCATTAATGATATTCTGTCTCATCAATACTACAACTAGGGACTATTAAGTACTAACACCATACAGTGTAGTAGGAATCTCATATCAAGATCTCTATCATGATTTCCTTAACACAGTGTTGTACTAGGGACTTTATCTAACAGTTATTTTACACAAAAATAAATAAAAGAAACTGTAAGATAAATAATACCTTTTATTAAAATAAAATGTGTCATATACAACGTATAAGTAATTGCTTCTAGGGCATAACACTAATAAACTCCCACTTGTACTAGAGCCAATCAATCTTGTATCTAATGCCGAATGACTTAACATGCCTATCATGTTTCTTTTGGGATAGTGCTTTTGTAAGCGGGTCAGCTATGTTCTCATCCATGGAAACTCTTTCTATCTTTATATCATTTCTATCTATGATCTCTCGGATCAGATAATAGCGTCGTAGTATATGTTTGGATTGTTGGTGAAACCGTGGCTCTTTTGCTTCTGCAATGGCTCCGTTGTTGTCACAATACAATGATATTGGACTAACAACGCTAGGAACCACACCCAGTTCCATCACAAACTTCTTAATCCAAACAGCCTCCTTAGCTACTTCGGAAGTGGCTATGTACTCAGCTTCTGTCGCATAATCGGTAATAGTCTCTTGTTTAGAACTCTTCCAACTTATTGCCTTTCCACTCAACGTAAACACGTAGCCTGATTGTGATTTGAAATCATCTTTGTCAGATTAAAAACTGGCATCAGTATACCCATTTATTTTCAAATCACCTTCTCCATATATTAAGAACACATCCTTAGTCCTTCGTAAGTACTTAAGGATATTCTTTACAGCCGCCCAATAACTCTCACTAAGGTCAGATTGGTATCTGCTCGTCAAACTGAGAGCATAAGATACATCGGGTCTTGTATATATCATAGTATACATGATAGATCTAACTATCGAAGCATATGGAATCTTACTCATGTGATCCCTTTCAATTTGTGTCTTGGGAGACATCGACTTTGAAAGGCTTACACCATGTGACATGAGTAAGAATCTCCTTTTGGATTGATCCATGCTAAACCTCTTTAGCACTTTGTCTATGTATGTAGACTGCGAAAGACCTAGCAACCTTTTGGATCTATCTCTATAGATCCTTATTCCAAAAATATAGGTTGCTTCTCCAAGTCTTGAATGGAGAATTGTTTAGACAACCAAACTTTAACCGTTTGCAAGATAGGTATATCGTTTCCTATTAGTAATATGTCATCTACATAAAGTAATAAGAAAACGATTGTGCTCACACTGACCTTCTTGTATACACAAGCCTCATCCATGTTTTGAATGAAACCAAACTCTTTAATTATTTCATCAAAATGGATGTTCCAACTCCTAAATGCCTACTTAAATCCATTTATGGACCTTTGCAGCTTGCACACCTTTATGCTATCATTAGATATAAAACCCTCAGGTTGTGTCATATACACTTCCTTAGTCAGATTTTCATTTAGAAAATCTATTTTCACATCCATTTGCCAAATATCATAATCATAAGGAGTAGCAATGGCTAGGAGCATCCTGCTAGATTTTAACATGGCTACTAGCGAGAAGGTTTCGTCATAGTCAATATCATGTTGTTGACGATAACCTTTCACCACTAGTCGTGCTTTATAGGTAACTACATTACCATCCATGTCCATTTTCTTCTTGTAAACCCATTTGCACCCAATAGGTTTAATCCCTTTAGGTGGATCAACCAAAGTCCATACTTGGTTATCGTACATGGAATCCATCTCTGACTTCATGGCCTCAAGCCATTTGCCAGATTCTAAACTGTTTAGAACATCCTTATAGGTAGTAGGCTTATATTCATCTATGAGCAATACGTCATTGTGGTCACTAATGAGAAATCCATATCTCTCTGGTGCCAAGGTTCTTGTGTAGTAGAAGGTTCATCTATTCTTTCAATAGATGTAGGATCAGACGGTTGATCCTTGTTTGTTTGATCTTCTTGAACTTCACTAAGTTCAATTTTACTCCCACTGTCCCCTTTGAGTATGTGTTCCTTCTCTAAGAAGATGGCATGCTTTAAAACACACATTTTATTTTCAGAGGGTAGGTAGAAGTAATACCCGAAAGATTCTTTCAAATATCCCACAAAAAAACACTTGTCATACTTATGATCAAGTTTGTCTGACTGTGGCCTTTTGACAAAGGCAAGACAACCCCATACTCGCAAGTGAAATAACTTTAGTTTCTTACCAAAGAACATCTCAAATAGGGTAGAATCAACCGATTTTGTCAGAACTCTGTTTAGTATATAAACAGAAGTTTGTAGTACATACCCCCAAAATGATTTTGGTAGGTCTGCAAAAGCTTTCATGGTCCGTACCATGTCTAAAAGGGTTCGATTCATCCTCTTAGATACACCGTTATGTTGAGGTGTATGTGGTGGAGTCCATTGAGATAATATCCCATTATCTCTAAGATAACTTAGAAACTCTTAGCTCAAGTATTCTCCTTCTCGATCAGATCTTAGAGTCTTAATACTTTTACCAAGTTATTTCTCTATTTCATTCTTAAAGTGTTTGAACTTTTCAAAGGCATCATATTTGTACTTCACTAAATACAAATACCCGTATCGTGAGAAATCATCTATAAACGTTATGAAATAGTTATAACCTCCTCGTACTTGTATTGACGTTGGGCCACATACATCAGAATGTATGAGTTCTAATAACTCCTTAGCCTATTCTCATTTTCTAAAAAAGGAGTTTTAGCTATTTTACCTAGTAAATAAGACTCGCATGTGCTATATGATTCATAATCAAATGACACTAAGTCACTAAACTTGTGTAACTTAAAAACACGATTTTTGTTTATATGGCCCAAACAACAATACCATAAGTAAGAGGTGTTAGAGTTATCTATTTTAGGTTTCTTATTATTTATATTAAGAATTAGATTATCCAAGTCTAGAACATATAAACCATTAACCAGAGTTGCTGAACCATAATGAATACCATTCAATGAAAAAGAACAACATTTATTCTTAAATGTCAAATGAAATCCATTTAAGTCTAAACACGCACCTGAGATAATGTTTTTCACTAAAATTGGTACATAATAATAGTTTTGTAATTCTAGAATTAATCCTGAAGGCAGGTTCAGCTCGTATGTCCCCACAGCAAGTGTAGCAACCGTTGCCCCATTTGCAGTACGTAGGTCCACGTCACCTTTCTCTAGCCTTCTACTGCTTCTTTAGTCCCTGCAAGTTGTTACACAAATGAGATCCACATCCGATATCTAATACCTATATCTCATTTTTAAAGACAGTATTTATCTCAATCATAAATATGCCCGAAGTAGAAGTAGAAGTGTTTGCAAGCTTCTCCTTCTACTTCTTATCCTTAATGGTCTCCAAGTAGGCCTTGCAGTTGTGTCTCTAGTGGCCCATCTTGCCACAATGATGGCATGGGCCCTTGGTGGCAGCGTCCTTCTTCTTCACACCACCTTTGGGCTTCATGGGAGCCTTCTTCTTCTTTTGAACTTTTTTCTTAGAAGAAGATTCTACCATTAAAACTGCATTGGAATTCTTCTTCATGGAGGATTCTGTAGTTTTGAGAAGATTGATCAACTCAAGAATGGTGGACTCAATCTTCTTCATCTGATACTTAATCAAAAATTGTGAGAAACTATTAGGCAAAGACTAAAGAATTAAGTCAACACTTAAGTCATGATCCATCACGAACCCGAGAGATCCAAGTTTTTCTATTAAGCCCAGCATCTTCAGCCCATGAGTGGCCACAGAAGAACCCTCTGCCATTTTGCAATGGAATAGTTGTTTCAAGATTTCGTATCTCTCAGTTCTGGCTAGGGCATCAAACAGCTCTCGAAAATGTAGTATAATCGATTGAGCATCCATATGCTCCTCCTGTTTTTGCAGCTCGAGAATCATGGATGCCAGCATAATACATGATGCTGTATCACTATCCTCCTTATGCCTTTTATGGACAACATGCTTATTAGCATGAGCATCTTGAGCTAGTGGTGGTAGAAGAGAGTATCTAGCACGTAGAATAACAATTTCGATTTGAGAATGATTCTCAAATTTCTATACCAATTGAGGTAGTTTAATTCGTTTAACTTGTTGGTTTCTAAGATGCTACGTAGGTTTAGATTTGTTGACATGATGCAAGTGTCCTAGATGTAAAGATAGAGAGGATTAGTTACTGTATATGCGCATAAAATGCAAATAATTAGAACTTTAATTAAACGCATTTTTACTCCATTATTTTACTCATACTAATAGCCCCCACTACTGATTTGGGAAAGCCCATTGGAAGCTTTCCTAGTGGATCGGTATCCAAAATCCTCAAGAATAACCTTGGGTTTGCCCAACAAGCCACCATTGAGTTCATTGATAGGTATCCAATACCAATTACATCGTATGTAACTACCAGATCATTGGGTGATTAACAGCTTTTAATCTTAAAGCCTTTTGGGCTACCCCAACTTTGCCTCTAAATTTCTTTATACTTAAGTTTGCCCAACTGGGATAAAGAATTTAGTTAAACCCGACCCATTAATCAGGAATTTAATTCTATTGTTTGAACATTTTCGATGTTAAGTAGGCTTGGGTTTGCCCAACCTGGTCTCAAAAAATGACTCTCGTTCTTACTATATTAACGGAAGGAATTAAATTTAATATTAATTGAGGGATTTTTTCCTTTTAGTGATTTCAATAAATGACATGCATAAAAATCAATAAATCACATAATTGATAATCATGGTAATAAAGTGATTACGTGGTATAGTTATGGACTTTACCCTAAATTAATTTCTTTAAGCCATAAAAGAAATTAATATAGTTAACCCTATGTGTTCGTGCATGATTTAAGTAGCAGGTCTTACCTTCTCGCCTTGTTTTGGTTGCCATCTCCAAAATAAGATAATTCTACTCCTATCTAACTTATATAAACTAATTACATAATTTTCTAAAGCAAGAAAAACCTTAAGTTACATTTGAGGGGAGTTAGATGAGAAGAGAATTGCACAAGAATTTTAGAGAAGGCAGGACAAACAGGCCTTATTTCATAAAAAAAATCAAAACTGTAAAATGCATGAACAAATACAATTGGTTTTAATCTATAACCATCCACCATGTCATTAATTATGTTTAAACAAAATAAACATATATTTGTTATTATTCTAAAATCACTATTTTGAAAAAATAAAAAAAATTCTAAAATCTGTTATAAAATTAGGGTAGTGTTAGAATAAAATCTACACACTACACACTAAGAAAATTCTAACTATTCTTTGCACAAGAATTTCTCTTCAAACTTCTCTCTTTCTTTCTCTCACAATTCTTTCTCTAATCTTTCTTTCACTAATCTTTCTTTCACAAAATGATGGTGTATTACAAGCTTAGAGAATAGCTCTATTTATAGAGCTCTAATTAGTGAAATACACCATGGCATACATCATCTTCAATTAATGGTGTCTCCACTAAATGGTGGACATCCATAAAAATCTTCTAATAATTCACATAAATCCATAATTAGTGGAGCCTCCACTAATTAATGGAGATTCCAATAATTCATAACAAAATCAATATTTTAGAAAAATACATTAATTTTAAATTTTTCAAAATTATTATTTTGAAAACTAAAATTATTTATCTCAAAACTAATTTTGAGAAAATGTTTTTGGGTGTCGTTTCTCATCAAATGAGAATTTTCCCTTTCAAAATTCTATTTCAGATTTTTTTTTTTTTAAATAGCTAGAACGTCTCGAAAACAGAGTAGAACCGGCACCGGTTAGGAGCCAGAGCCGGTGCTAGTTGCAGTCTGGTTTTAAGGAATATTTTTCTAGAAATGATTTCTGGACGTTAGCGAAATAGCACGGAACTGGCGCCAGTCTAGAAGCCAGAGCCGGTGCCGGCTGTAGTTGGGAAGAGTCAGCGATTTTTAGAAAATTTTCCAGAAACAGTTTTTAGTGCCTTCTTCTTCTGCAAATTTTTAGTGAAGAACAATTCTCAGTAGAGTTTTTCTGTTTTGAAGCTCAAAACAACAACCAATTTGTTCGTTTAAACAAAACAAAATAGAAAATTAAATTCACAGGATGAAATGGAAGGCAACAAACATATCCAAGAAAATGTTTTTTCGCAAAAAACTTTCAGCACATAAAGAAAATATTTTTCGAAGTATGTTATAACTATTATATAAGCATATTGTGCTACAGACCCAACTCACAATCCTCGAAACAATTTTGACTCGAGTGAAAACAAATTTCACAGCGAATAAAGATAAACACGAATTCATGAAACAGCTTTTCATGCCAAAATAATGTCTGCAAACCACACATAGCATGCCTCTGATACTACTATTGGGTATCTCACGCATATCATATATGGTGCAGTGGAAAAATAAGAACGAGATACCATCCCAGAATCTACATATGTGTGAAAAACAAGATATAAAGAGAATAAAGGTAACAACTTTTTACCTTTCTTTGTACGTGTGAAAAATAAATTTTTTTTTTCTTCAAGTCGAGGCGCGATCCAGCAATCCTCTTGATCAACAACCATGAGAGTTGAATGTCCAACCACTATAATTATAGTGTATGATTATCTCTAGCAGAAATCCACATGGAGGAACACTCTCAAGCACCAAGATATTTCTGTGCTAGCAGAAACACACAAGGCGGCTAGGGTTGGTCTTGTTTTCTAGAAAAACGAGTGAGAGAGAATAGGAGAGAATGTCATAAGTTGCCCTAGGGTTTTGGAGTGTTTTCGTGTCTTACACTCTTTTAGAATTTCATGCATATCTACCATATATTACACGAAAAATCTGTTGAAAAATACTCTAAGTGAGAATTCTAAAACAGTTAGAATTCTCTAATTGTAATTGGAAATATCAAATTCTCACAATTACAATTTGGCCCATAAATTATAACTACTTATAATTTACCCACAATAACTTCTCTTTCTCGCAATTAACCCCACTATGTTATCAAATAACATCTTGAGTATATATTTCTCTATTGTGTGTGAGCTATTAGGTTTCCCAATCAATTGGTAGCGAACATAAATTAATCCAAACGTCTTTGAGATTAATAATCCATAATTAATTAGAATTAATCATATTAATTCTAATCAGGATTCGTTTATTAATTCATCAATTAATAAACCCATATTCTCAGATCATGAGCGGTATCTAACAACACTTCATGACCACTGAAGAGTCCAGGAAATCAAGTGGCTTAACATGAACTATTCAATAAAAAACTACAGTGTAATTAACTCATTTCACCATACAATATCTCATTCGGTTTAGAGTACGGAATTAGTGCCAACTCCCTCCAAAATATATATTAATTCTGTCCCGAATATAATAATACTTGTACCAGGAACCCACTACTCTAGATGTGTATCAATTGGAACTATTTCCAATACACAGATGTCTTGGCCAAGGACTTCTCGAGTAGTAATTCCTCCAAGTGGTCGTGAGATATTCGCCCTTACTATTAGGAGTGGTGAATCCTTTATTGACCATCTCAACTACTTTCATTTACCTCACAATATACCCAATATCCATCTCATAGGCGGCCCTCAATCTGGCTCCAAAGATTAGAATCAAAGCACAATGCTCAGTAAACAAAGTACATTGGAAATCTCAAGTCTAAGGATACTTGCATGTTTGCTATATAGAAATTATATCACTGGCACTAAATAGTTATCCATATGATTATCTCATATCTAGATCATCAATGTACTTGTTTCATTAACAAGTATCCATGTGTTAACTTTGTGTATCTCAATACTCACGGATATAAGAACCACCACCTGATCAAATCAGGAAGTCTAACACATGTTAGTCTTAACGCATTAATGATGTCCTGTCTCATTAATACTATAATTAGGGACTATTTAAGTACTAACACCATACAGTGTTGTAGGAATCTAATATCATGATCTCTATTATGATTTCCTTAACATAGTATTGTATTAGAGACTTTATCTAACAGTCATTTTACACAAAAGTAAACAAAAGAAACTGTAAAATAAATAATGTCTTTTATTTAAATAAAATGTGTCATATATAATGTACAAGTGATTGCCTCTAGGGCATAACACTAACATTAACATGCCAAATTCCAGTGGGAGAGAAATAGATGTTACACCTTTTATACCCACTGGCTCTTCAGCACATAGAGTGGAAGAACTTCCTGCTCCCGTTCAAAATCCAGTTGTTGAGGAATCAGCAGATCTAGTTCCAGTTAACAAGGAGGAGGAAAGTCCAATCATCTAAGATCCTCCACAGCTTAGATATAGTGGGAGAGTCATTCGACATCCTTCTAGATACTTACTCTATGGAGAAGCTTTTCAAATCTCTTTTGAGGAAGAAGAAGATCCCACTACGTATAAAGAAGCTATAGAGGACATAGACGCAGACCATAGGAAGAGTGCAATGGATTTAGAAATGAAATCCATGTACACTAACTCCGTCTAGGAACTTGTGGACCTACCCAATGGGGTAAAACCTATTGGGTGCAAATGGGTCTACAACAGAAAAAGAGGATTAGATGGGAAAGTGAAAACTTTTAAAGTTAGATTGGTTGCTAAAGGTTATACCCAATGAGAAGGTATTAACTATGAAGAAACCTTCTCACCTGTGGCCATGCTAAAGTCTATAAGAATCCTCCTATCCATTGCAGCTCACTTCAACTATGAAGTATGTCAAATGGACGTCAAGACAGCTTTCCTGAATGAAAATCTTAACGAATGTATCTACTTGGTACAACCAGATAATTTTATCCAAGAAGGTCAAGAACAAAAAGTTTGTAAGCTTAATAGGTCCATATATGGGCTTAAACAAGTGTCTAGATCTTAGAATATCAGGTTAGATCAAGCCATTAAATCTTATGGTTTTAATCAGCATCCTGATGAACCTTGTGTCTATAAGAGAATTATAGATGGTAAGGTGATTTTTCTCATACTGTATGTTGAGGACATCGCTCTCATTGGAAATGATGTAAGAACATTAACATTGGTGAAAATTTAGTTGGGTAAACAGTTTGATATGAAGGACTTGAGAGAAGCAAGATATGTTCTGGGTATTCAGATCCTTCGGGATAGAAAGAATAGACAGATAGTTTTATCCCAACTTCATCTATTGACAAAATACTAACGAGATTTTCTAAGCAAAATTCTAAGAAAGGTCAATTGCCTTTTAGACAAGGAATTATGTTATCTCAAAAGCATAGTCCTAAAACTCCTAATGAAGTTTAGTACAAGAAACGAGTTCCTTATGCATCAGTTGTAGGAAGTCTTATGTATACTATGCTTTGTACTCGTCCAGACTTTTGTCATGCTATTAGGATGATCAGTAGATATCAGTCAAACCTAAGACCGGAACACTAGACATCAATAAAGCATATATTCAAGTATCTTCGCAGAACTCGAGGATATATGCTAGTTTACTCAGCTATAGAATTGGTACCTATAGGTTACACTGATTCTGATTTTCAAGCTGATAGAAATCTTCGCAAGTCCACCTCAAGCTCTGTTTTCACCTTAGGTTATGGTGCAGTTATGTGGAGAAGTATCAGATAATCTTGTATTGCTGACTCTACAATGGAAGCTGAATATGTGGCAGCATGTGAAGCAGCTAAAGAGGTAGTATAGTTGAAGAAGTACTTGATAGAACTTGAAGTGGTTCCTTCTGTATCTCAAGCCATTAGTTTGTACTGTGACAATAATGGTGCAGTGGCAAATGCAAAAGAACCACGCAGCCATCAGCGTGGTAAACACATTGATCGTAAATATCACCTACTTAGGGAGATTGTTCAACGTGGAGATGTAGAAGCATGTAAAATTTCTTCTACTGAAAAACTTGCTAATCCTTTTACTAAAAGTTTACCTGTAAATGGTTTTGGAAGTCATATAGAAAGTATGGATATTTTTGACATGTCCCATTTACTCTAGGACAAGTGGGAGAATTTTTGTTAGATATGCCCATCGAGTAAATACAATATTTGTATTTTAAAATTAAATAAAATATGCCTTTATATATTTATATATATGAATTATGTATGATCCTGTTTTGTCCACGAATTATTTAGATATTATAAATCAAGTATTTATTTGTTAAACATAGAAAGACTTAATTTATAATTTAATTTGAAATAAATTATCCGCGATCTAAAATAAATTTGGACAATTTATTTTGGAGAGATCGTCTTAATTTTATTGAAGTCGGACTTTGACTTTGGTAATAAAATTAAGGATATATATTTGATATATTAGATGGACCATCAATATTTATTTGTGGAATAGATCATACAAATAAAATTTTAAAGGATTGTCGCATATAATACCTTAATCCTGAGCAAACAATTATTTATATTTACTAACTTGAAATTCCTTGAGTTGCCAAAAAGTGATATTAACTTAATAATCAATATCTCGGCATCTTGGGAATTAAAGTGAAATAAATATGAAATAATTATTATGCAATATGGAATCGGTCACCTTTAATAGGTAAGATCATTTCATCATGAGTTCTTCTAAGGGACAGTTAAATCTGAGCTCAGTAATTCAATAATGTCTATTGTACTGTCAAATTGAAGATGAGAATTGAGGATTTGAATATGGGGCACTGTGGTCATACTGCCTCATTCAAAGTATTATATTAATCAACGGGTGTAATTTGTTGGATCAATCAATCATTAGATATAATTGTTGACTCCAGTAATTGCGATTAGACTAAGAGTGCATTTACGTTCTTTTAGTGGAGTGAAACGTAATTAATAAATTATTTTTAATTGACAAAATAATTTATTGGAGCTTAGTCTAATTATATCTGGCCAGGTCCTTTCAGTGGCTCTTAATTATGGGACAATAATAAATTAAAATTTATTTATAATTTATTAATAAAAATTAGAGAAAACAAAAAATCATATTTGAGATGGAATAGAATAAATGAAAATAGTTGTACCTAACTATACTTTTTTTATTCTATCAAGATTCATATTTTGAGATAGAGTCAATTATACATATTAGTTTATGACTCTATTTTCAATATACATAAGAAACAACGTTGTTGTTCTTTGAGTTTTATTCTCTCAGTTTTTGTGTGAGTCCATCCTCAACAAAGAGAAAAAAATACGATTAGCAATTTTCTGGTCCAGGAAGATTATATTGAAGAAGACTTAGGAGTCTGGAGCATTACCAGAAGGTCAAAGACTTCAAGAATCGTATTGGTGAAGGCGATATCTACAAAGGTATGGTTTGTTTCACGTATTCTCAGGGTTTAATTTGGTTGACACATAAGTATATCAATCCTATTAACTAATACAAAGATTAGTCAATTATCAAATTATAAAAATTCTTTAGTTATCTAAAGCTGCACTTCTGATAAACAAAGTGCACTGCAAAGAAAACTGAAAGGCCACAAATTTTCTGGGTTTTTTTTAATTAGAATGGCCCCAATTGGCCCGTTCGCTGTAGGGTGTCTTCTTTTGGCCTGAATGCATCCTTAGTCGAATACAATTTCCCTGATCATTCCTTTTTTTCCTAATTCGTCGGTGCTCATTTGAACCTTCACTGCCATTGTGATTTTTTTGTGCCTAATCTGCCAGTGGAAATCACCCAATCTTTAGATATCTTTTCCCCTCTCTGTTGTCCATCTCTTTAATTTTAGCCTATATTGAGGGGGTTTTAGGGTTTTTCTTGGTTTTATTTTGGAAGGTAGAGACGGCATTTATATGCAAAACCCAGGTATTTTATCAAAATTCATAATCATTTTTTTATTGGCATATATTTTGGGTTGAGCTTCGTTTGAGGAGGCTAGGTTTGAGATGAATTGTGTTGAGTTGTCAAGCATTTTTTTTTAATTTTTTTTTATGTGAGAATTGTTGATGTTTTTGTGTTGAGAATTATTGGGTTGAGCTTCTTGTGATTTTGTGTTGAATTGAGAATTTCAATAATTTATGTGCTTATTTTTTTAAGCCAAGCCTAATTATTCTTTTTTGAATTTTTTTTAATGTTGCTGGGTTTTATATATGTTGGATCAGTGTTTATTTTTTACACTTCCATTAACTTTTTTTTTTTTTTTTTGTTATTGGCCCATTTCTTTGCCTTTATCACACATGTAAAGACCGTGTAATTTAGCAATTCTGCTTTCTTCATCTTCCCCTCATCCCTCCCACCAAAAAAGGTTATTCCTTTGGAGAGGTCTGCAAGGCCTGGAGAGCTTTAATTGTTTATTGTAGCACTACCACATATATTTGTCTGTTTGTTGTGTGGACAATCTACACGTTAGTCTAAATGTGAAGAAATAATATATTAAAACATTGTGATCATATTATCACTACAACAAAAATATATTTTAACTGTACTCTTTTGACGTCATTAATTAAAAGTGTCCCTATAATAAAAATATTCGCAACCTTTTGAATAAAATGTCGATAAATAAAAAAAATCCCATCATCTTTTGAATTAAAGTGTCACATATTATATATTTTTTCCGACATTAATAAAAATATGTCATAATATTAAAAATAATTTCGACACTCTTTTAAAAAAAAGACATATAATTAAATAATGTCAAATATCGGCAATGCTTTTTAATATAAGTGTTGTCTCATCTAAAATCATAGGGATACTTTAAAATTAATTGTCGTGACTCAAAATAAGCTTTTTAGTTGACATTAATTAAAAGTGTGTCAATAATATAGATATTAATGACATTTAATATAAAGTTTCTACTAATTAGAAATTGTTCAAAAATAAATAAATTAGTGTGATATTAACCAAAAAAAAATCAGAATACAAAAATATTTTCGACACTTTTTTTTGAAAAAGTAACAATTTAATCATATTAACTAATAGAATACTTAAAGTCATTTAATTCAAAATTTTAGGGACATTTTAAAAATAATTAACATAATTTTTTAAAATCGATAATAGTAAGTGTGTAAAAAAGTAAGACATTAACTAAAGCATAGCATATCACTATCTTATTTCAGTTGAAATTTCAAAAATAAGTTTTTAAATGTTAAGAAAAAAATTGAGAGAAAGTTAAAATGGAACCAAGTTCCACAGCTGCCAAAGGAGAAATCGGCACCTACTTACTTCCGCCGACCCATCGCTGGTTCTTTCCACCTCCATCACACCTGCCGTAGAAATAAAATCGTCGTCGTTTCCACCGCCATCGCTACTTGAATCGGCACCTCATAGGTTTTTAGCCCTTTACTGTTGGGTGAGATTCAAGTGTGCTACAGGAATTTGGCAATGCAACGGTGAATTAGGGCATAATCTCTTGGGTGAGTTTCAAGTGTGCTTTTTTATTTTTCCTTATGGGTTCTTTCTAGACATTGAAGATTAATTAACATTTTAGTTTAGTTCAGTGGGTTTATTGGCTACAAAAATATCTATAGTTGCTGAATACTATAAAGAAAGATTTTGTTTTTACTCGCAATGAAGTGAATAATTTGTTCCCTAGGTGAAATTATATCTGCAAAAATCAAGTCAAAACCCAGTATGCTTTATGATTTGGATTATCTACACATAATTCAAGTTAGGGGTATTAACACACTACTTGTTTAGTGTAAATCCTTATACTTTACCCCATTGATCATCGGCCAACTGAGATGCATAGAAACAGCTGTTAAAATAGAAAGTGAAATGGTGTGACTATCTTAAACTATGTTTAATTATTCTTAGCCTTATTCTAGTCCCAAGTGGTGTCTAATATGATTCATAGAAAGATTGGCTCTATTTCTTCATATTTTTCCCTTTTTCTGGACCATCGGTTGGCATAATAGATGGCTTTCTTTTTTCCTTCTTCATATGGGAAGTGTTCTTATACTTTAGTCTATCATTTGTATGATACCAATGCAGAGCTCTACACAGGTGCATTACAAACTATCTTTTCTTTTCTTCTAAAGTTTAAAAAATCATTTTTCCAATTATTTTCAGTGGGGTATATCAAATAATAGTTTGTGCAATTACTAATATGGTACAAGTTACCTATTTTATGCTTCATGATGCATTTATTAAGAACAAGATATAATGTAGCATCGATTGTCTATACTTTAATGCTCTCTACTTCATTGTTGCACTCAACTGAGTTCTTGAAGAATAATTTGAATGCTGCTAGACCATTCAAAATCATCTTGAGATTGAGTTTGAGATACTCTTTCTGAGCAATGGAATGCTGATTTTTTCCCAATGCATTTACTTACTGATTTGGGTTTATTTATCTTACCTTTTTTTTTAATTGTAAAATGAAAGTGAATATTAGCACTTTTTATTTGGAATTGGTTCATAAGCATTTCCATATGTTTTTGCCAGAGTAAAAGGACTTTACAAACCAAAAAATCTACTAACTTTCTTCTCTTTTTCTAGATTTTGAGATGATTCAAATACCATCTTATTTTTTGTTAGCCCTAAGGACTTTCTTCTATATTTTAACTGATGACAAACATTGATATGGACTAACTTGTTAATCTATTGTGATAGGACATATTTGACCTCTATTCTTCTAAAGCATTCAGATAAGATTATTTGGCAACTCTTTTGTGATCGAATTCAAGTATGGAAGATCAAAAAAGAAGATCGAAGTATATAGAGTTGCATATCAAGAAGTCCTTATAAGAAGAACTTTAGACTAGGAAGTGTTATTAAGGTATACCTATTAATTCCTATATCTCTTTATCTCTTGATTCATATGATTTTACCTTGAAGCTCCAAAGGAGAAGATTTTAAAGTTTTTGAAAATCTCAGAATTTTGGATTGAATTGGTTGAATCCAAAAGATTCATCCCAAATCCTGTTAACTGTGTCGAAATATTTCTGTCTGAAAAAGTGCCATTTTAGACTTATATTTTGGATGCATCGTCGTCCAAAACCCGACTCCAAAACACGGATAAGTTTAAATAGAAAACTATAGTTGTTTCTTTATAACCGTTGGCACTTCACTTTTTGACTCTATAAATAGCCTCTAAAGCAAGATTGAATATAAGATTTTTGAAACATTCATCTTAGAAACTCTATTACTCAATATTTTCAAAAATCTCCTTTTATCAAAGCTTCAAAGTGAATTCATTTTGTATCAAAGGTAAAAGTATTTGTGCTTTGTATCTGAGTAAAAATCTGCTCAAACAAGTGAGCTCTTTACTGTTCTATTGATATTCAAATCTCTATTGTAGTGCAAGGTTGTGGAGTAAAACTCATTGGGGTGAACCTTGTTTGGTGAATGTATTAAGGTTATGGTGTAAAACCGAGTTGGGGTGATCCTTGATGTGATTGCTTGATTGAGAGGTTTTGGAAAACCTAGTATGGTGATCCTCTTTTATATGTGGTACTGTTTGATTTCATTAAGTGAAGTAAATGAAATCTAGTTGAAAATCCTTAAATGTGAGCTTAAGGTAGTGGATGTAGATCTTGGTAGATCGAACCACTATACATTCCTTGTCTCACTTCTTTTCGTTATTCATTTACTGCTTTGAGTTTCTTTCTTTGTCTAAATCTAGATTGGATAACTTTCTATGTTACCATAAAGTTCGTCCAAGCAACTTGGTGATCATCATTATTCTGTATTTTAGATAAGTCGGGTTTTTTTTTTTTTTTGCTTGCCAAAAACCCTTATTTACCCCCCTCTAATGTTTTTCATTTGGTATCAGAGCTTGGTCTACATATTCTTGGTTTAACAACCTTGTAGAAAAGATCTTAATAGCAAGCTCATCCTCTCTTCCATATGTTGAAGGGTCTTCAACGAATCGTCCTACTTTATTCAATGGAAGCAACTATACTTTTTGAAAAAATAGAATGAAAATTTATACGTATTCTATTAACTTCGAGTTATGGAGTTTGATAAAAAAAAAAAATTGTCCTTTTATTCCATCAAAGATTATTGATGGCATAAAAATACCTAAACAGAATGATGAGCATAGTGTGGAAAACAATGCAAAGATGACTCTAAATTTTCAAGCTATGAATATTTTATGTTGTGCACTATATGCGACTGAATACAACCATGTTAGTGGTTGTGATTCAGCCCATGAAATGTGGAGATTACTTGAAGTCACCAATGAGGAGAAAAACCAAGTCAAAGAATCAAAACTGGGGCTTCTAATTCATGACTATGAATTGTTTACTATGAGGCCAAATGAAAGCGACACTGATATGTTCATGAGATTTACTAATATCTCAAATGTTCTTAAAGTTTACGAGAAGGTTTATTCCCTTGGGGAACAAAATCGAAAAATTCTATATGCTTTACCAAAAAGCTGGTAGCCTAAAACTCTTGCTGTAGAAGAATCCAAGGATTTAAAATCCTTACCCACTAAAGAGTTGATTGGATCTCTTCTAACTCATGAGATGAAGCTCAAAAGATTTCATGAATTTGATGATCATGATAGAGGCAAAAAAGGGATAGCATTGAAGGCTGAAAATGAAGATGAAGAATCAAGCCTGTCGAAAAGCAGTGAGGGCATGGAAATGGACAATGATGATTTGGCGATGATAGTAAAGAAATTCAAAAGAATGTTCAACGAAGGAAACTTCAAAAGAGGAAGGAAGTTTATAAGAAAGAAAGGACAAACCTCTGGATTCAAACCTCAATGTTATGAATGTAAAAGTACTGATCACTTCATTGCCGACTGTCCTATTGCAAAAGGTAAGGAAGGAAAAACGTCTAAAAAGAAGAAATATATGAAGGCAAAGAAAGGTAAAAGCTTGATAGGAACTTGGGACTTAAATGAAACTAAGTCCGAATATGGAGATTATGAAGAAGAAAATGCCAACATATGCTTCATGGCTTTGGAAAATGAGGTAAACTCTTCTACATCTAATTGCATGCCTAATTCACTTATTTCTGTGACTGAAAAGCATGTTGATCTAAATGAGTTGTTAAGTGATATGTTTCATGAATTAAAAAACTGTCTAGAAGAAATTAAGAAATGAAGTTGAAAATTAAATGTTTAATGGAAGACAACGAAGTATTGTTAAATGATAATAAAATGTCTCTTGAGTTACATATGTATGTTATCATTGAGAAAGATGTGATCATGACTGCGTTACAACATGCATCTCTGGAAAATAAAAACTTGTGTGATAAAATTCAAACTCTTGAAAGTATGGTCAACACTTTTGATGATATGAAAATTAGAGTAAATGATCTTTCCAATTACATTGAAAAATTCACAAATGGTAAAAGTAATCTGGAAAAGTTACTCGGAACTCAACATCAAATTGGTAACCGGAGCGGCTTAGGATATAGACATGAGGATAAAGACAAAAGTTACAAGCCCAGATTTGTTTATGCTGGAAATCAAAGTTGGTCAGGATATGAGCATGAGAATAAGAATAAAAAGAACAAGTCGCAATATGTTAAACCTACTTTATCTTACAGTACACACAAAGCATGCTCATATTGTGAAAAACCGGGACATGTAGTTTCAAGATGTCTTATTAAAAGAAAAGTGAAATCCGGTGGAGTTACATTCTAGACAATCAAAGAAAATATTACTAACCTTCGTGGACCTAAGAAAGTGTGGATACTAAAAATCATTCCTCCTTCTCATGTATAGGCACGGTCTTTAAGCTTTACTAAGTGGTTCTTGGACAGCGGTTATTCAAGACACATAACTTGAAACGCAACCTTGTTAGAAGATATTCAGACTACAAATGAAGGATTTGTTACATTTGGAGACAAGAAGAAAGGAAAAATTCTCGGTATTGGTAATATTAGTAAAGGTTCCTTGACAATTATAAAACAAGTTTTACTTATTGATAATTTGAATTATAACTTGCTTAGCATTAACTAACTTTGTGACAATGGTTGCAAAGTCATTTTTCAAAAAGATTCTTGTTCTATACTTGCCAGTGGAAATCTCGAAATAATCTTTACTGGCAAATGTATGGGAAATGTATATATGTTTTATCTTAATGACCTTGTAGCTAATGGAATTAGATGCCTATCCGTTCATGACAATGATGGTTACCTTTGGCATAGAAGATTAGGTCATGTATATTTTGATTTGCTATATAAATTGTCCTTAAAAGAACTTGTTAGGGGACTGCCAAAAATGAAATTTGATAAACACAAAATCTGTGATGCATGTTAGTTTGGGAAACAAATCAAAACCTCTTTTAAACTAAAGAAAATGATTTCTACCTCAAAATCACTTGAATTAATTTATATGGATTTGTTTGGACCTATGAGGACTGCTAGTCTTGGAGGTAAGAAATATGCATATGTACTTGATGATTTTTCTAGATTTACTTGGACCTTATTGCTTGGACAAAAGGATGAAGCATTTTCTGAATTTTCGAAACTGAAAAAGCGCGTTCAAAACTCGATTGGATGCAAACTAATTTCTATTAGAAGTGATAATGGCAAATAATTTTGCAACAGTGAATTTACTCACTTCTTTGATGAAAATGGGGTCTTTCGCAATTTTTTACCAGCAAAAACTCCTCAACAAAATAGTGTTGTTGAAAGAAAAAATTGCACTTTGCAAGAAATGGCTAGATGAATGCTTTGTGAAAATGTCCTTCCAAAATATTTTTGGGCGGAAGCTGTTAACACAACTTGCTATATAATAAATCGAGTTATGCTAAAACTATTTTTGAGAAAAACTTCATTTGAACTTATGTTTGATAAAACTCCTTCTGTCTCTTATTTTAAAGTATTTGGATGTAAATATTTTATCCTAAATACCCGAGAAATCTTGAAAATTTTGATAGCAAGTCCGATGAGGCTATATTTCTTGGATACTCTTTGAAAAAAAAGGCATATATAGTATACAACAAAAGAACTCTTTGTGTGGAAGAATCCGTGCATGTTGTGTTTGATGAATCTAACATTTACACTTCAAAAAGAGATGATGATGATGATGTAAGGTGTTCAAAAGAAGTCAAGTTAGATCAAGTTAAAGCTCCACCGTTCGACACTTCTGTGATGAAAATGGGGTCTTTCACAATTTTTCAGCAGTAAAAACTCCTCAACAAAATGGTGATATTGAAAGGAAAAATTGCACTTTGCAAGAAATGGCTAGATGAATGCTTTGTGAAAATGTCCTTCCAAAATATTTTTGGGCGGAAGCTGTTAACACAGCTTGCTATATAATAAATCGAGTTATGCTAAGACCATTTTTGAGAAAAACTTCATTTGAACTTATGTTTGATAAAACTCCTTCTGTCTCTTATTTTAAAGTATTTGGATGTAAATGTTTTATCCTAAATACCCGAGATAATCTTGAAAATTTTGATAGCAAGTCCGATGAGGCTATATTTCTTGGATACTCTTCGAAAAAAAAGGCATATACTGTATACAACAAATGAACTCTTTGTGTGAAAGAATCCATGCATGTTGTGTTTGATGAATCTAACATTTACACTTCAAAAGAGATGATGATGATGATGTAAGGTGTTCAAAAGAAGTCATGTTTGATCAAGTTAAAGCTCCACCGTTAAACACTCATGCAAAAGAAGAAAAGATTGAAGAGCTGCAGATTGAACAAGAAAAAGAACAAACTGAAGATTCCACGAGTCAACAATTGCCAAAAGACTGGAAATACAACACAGGTCATCCCAAAGAATAAATTATTGGAGATCCAAACTATGAAGTTAAAACTAGACAGTATTTCATTGACAACTTTGCTCTTCTTTGAAATATTGAACCTAGCTGCATTGATATCGCATTGCATGATGAATTTTGGATTATTGCTATGCCAGAAGAGTTAAATCAATTCGAAAGAAATCAGGTTTGGATACTTGTTCCTAGACCACATGATCGACCTATTATTGGTACAAATGGGTGTTTAGAAATAAACTTGATGAAAATGGGGCTGTGACTAGAAATAAAGCTAGATTATTCACCCATGGATTTAATCAAGAAGAAGGTATTGATTATGATAAGACATTTGCACCTGTTGCTAGACTAGAATCCATACGAATGTTGCTTGCCTTTGCATCCTTTAAAAATTTCATGCTCTATCAAATGGATGTCAAAAGTGCCTTTCTAAATGGCTTTATTGAAGAGGAAGTGTATGTTGAACAACTTCCTGGTTTTACTCATGAGCACTTTCCGAATCATGTTTTCAAACTTTTTAAAGCTCTCTATAGATTAAAGCAAGCTCCAAGAGCTTGGTATGAAAGGCTTAGTGAATTTTTAATTTCAAAAGGATTTTCTAGAGGCTTAATTGATAATATCTTGTTCATCAAAGCTGATAATTCTGGTGATTTACTGATTGTTCAAATCTATGTTGATGATATCATCTTTAGTGCTACTAACGATTTTTTGTGCAAGATGTTTGCTAAGACTATGCAGCAAGAATTTGAAATGAGTATGATAGGAGAACTAAACTTCTTCCTCGGACTGTAAATTAAGCAAACTAAGGATGGTATCTTTTTAAATCAAGCTAAGTATGCCAAGAAGTTGCTCAAAAGGTTTGGAATGAATGAAGCAAAAAAAATCAGCACACCAATGAGTACATCTATCAAACTTGATCAAGATAAAAAAGGTAAAAAGGTAGATGAATATACGTATAGAGGTATGATTAGGAGTCTACTCTATCTTACTGCTAGCCGACCCGACATCATGTTTTCGGTATGTCTTTGTGCTTATTTTCAATCCTGTCTGAAGGAATCACATCTATGTGCAATAAAACGTATACTCCAATATTTAATTAGCACATATGATTATAGATTATGGTATCCTCACACTAATGCATTTGATCTTATAGGATACACTGATGCAAATTATGCAGGATGTAATGCTGAAAGAAAAAGTACTAGTGGCCATTGTCAATTTCTTGGACATTCTCTTGTGTCATGGCACAGTAAAAAGCAGGCATGTGTATCCTTTTCCACCATTGAGGCTGAATATATTGCAATCGGGAGTTATTGTGCTCAAATCTTGTGGATGAAGAATACGTTGCTAGATTTTAATCTTAATTTTAAGTGTGTACCTATATTGTATGATAATACAAGTACTATCAATCTGACAAAACTTCTTGTTCAGCATTCTAGGACAAAGTACATAGAAGTTAAACATCACTTCATTTGAGATCATGTGCTCAAAGGCGATGTGTGTGTTGAATATATTTCAATGGATGAACAGCTTACTGATATATTCACTAAACCTTTAATTGAGGAAAGATTCAACAATCTAAGAAGAGGTTTGGGAATTACGAGAATTTGATAACTAACCTTGTGGTATAAGTCTTCTTTATGCAGGATTTGTGAAGAAAATGGTTTCAGAAGCAGTGTTCTGCATCTAAAAGGCACATTCATCTGATTTGGACGTAGTATTTGATTCCAAATCCCTCTTCCAAAATGCGTTTCAGAAAAACTCTTTTTTAGATGATAGTTTCGGATTGGGTCAAGTTCCAAAACCCATCTTTAATATTTTTCTTATTCCAAATTTTGAAATTAAAAAAAAAATTGATTTGCGCGTCTTTCTAAACTTCTCTGAAAAACTTATATTTTCAAAGCACTTTATTTCACATTAGTTAAAGACGTTCAAAGTAGTTAGAGTTTTTTTTTTCTTCTCTCAAAACCCTTGTAACTGTCTCTTCCAAATCATCAGTGTTCTTCCTGTTCAAAAATCGAAAGTCTAGAAAAAGTTCCAATCTTTCAAATGGCAAAGACAAAATCTTCAGTTTTGAAACAAAAGAAGGGGCAAAAATTGTCTCCCTTGATGAAGAAAAAGGTTTCAGGTTTAAGTAAGGCAAAAGAGAAGGAAACTTCTCCTCAACCGAACTTCTCCGCATCCCACTATAATTCTTCTAAGTCATCTTCAGAACAAGTGTGTTCTGAAAATGGGGTACCTCATTTCCTTGATTCTAAATGCGAGACTGAGTACAATGATTGAGTATCGAGAAACCGAACGGTTATCTGTGATTATCGTGTAAACCATTACTGCTTTTCTAAATCTGTCAAATATTTTGGATATATTTGATCACATTGGGTGGGAGAGTTTACTGTCTGTTGATGAGAAAATATACACTCCTCTGGTCTGGGAATTTTATGCTAACTTAAGGAAAGGGAAACTGGAAGAAACTGATGGTGGTTTTATGATTCGTTGGTATGTGTTGAGAGTGAAAGGCAAAGACATAAAGTTTGATTATAGGCTATTCAATAGGATTTGTGATGTAAGAGATGCTGGATTTCAATACTTGTGGAAAAAATTTTGATTTAAAAAAATTTCAATACTGATAATTTTGATGGAAGTGACATTTTTTATCTAAAAAATTTTGAGGAATTATTCACTGGCGGAAAAAATTTAGGAAATTCTGGAAATAGAAGCTTAAAATGGCTTAATGGCATTGGTAGAATTCTGCATCACTTGGTGTCGACCATGATAGTATCTAGCTATGGGCATAAAACTTCAATTAGTATTCTGCATATGGTGATTATGTTGGCTCTAGCTAAAGGCAGGCAGATTAACTTTGGGTTTCTGGCAACAAAATTGATGTTGCAGACTAGAAACACGTCAAGTAAAGCTCTGCCATTTGGAAATTTGCTGACCAAAGTTTTTAGATTTTTTGAAGTTTATTTAAATTTTGCTCCCTGTGATCCATCTAAAACAAATGTTTACAGTTTTGATTCCTTTGAAAGGATGGGCTATGTAAGGAAAAATAATACATAGAATTTACTGAGAGAGATTGCAGGAAAAGAACGGGAAAATTTGATGAAGATTAAGGATGAAAGGAAGTCTGTTCCTGGTACAGGAACAAAGAGGAAAATTGATGAAGTTCTTCAGGCAGAATCTTCTACCAAAGTAAAAGATTAGGACGCAGGCATGTCTGAAAGCATATTGGGTGCAATTAGTTCTTTAGCTGAGAAATTGGACCTTCTCCGCTCTAAAATTCAAAGTCTTGGCCATAGAATTTCTACAATTGAAGAATCTACTCAATCTACTACTCCAGTATCTTCCCACACAGAATCTACTCAAGAAAAGGAGAACCCATCATAGAAGAAAAGTCTGAGATGTTTATTGAAGATAAGGATCATTCTCTTGAACCAGTTAAGCAACCATCTCCCATGAAGGAAACAATGGTTCCTCCTACTTCTCCTAAGCCAAAATCTTCTGGAAAGCGCTAGAAGCATGTTGTGGTAAAGAGAAAATCAAATAGAATTGCAGGACAACACTCTAAAAAGGGTGTCGGGTCAAAAGCTAAAACGATTAATATCTCCTAGACAGCACTATTGGGCAACATGATTTTCTGATGATCTCAAAACACTTTACTTTTCGCAAAGTTGAACAATTTATTTTCTCTATTTTTTACATTATACTTTGGGATAATTACTGATGGATACTTGTTTATTTTCAATCTCCTTCTTATATTATACATATTCCTATCTGGTTCTATTCTACTCTTTTTCTGATATTCTTTTTTTTATTATTGATGACAAAGAGGGAGAGAAAAAGATAAATTGATATGAGATGAATTGGTACTGATATGATATGATAAAATGATATGATCTGATATCTGTTAACTATTGTAGGGAGAAAATGATGAACTGTTATGATGAACCGTTATAAAAACTGATGATGAACTGTTTTAGGGAACTGTTATGAAAAACTGATATGATGAACTATTTTGAGGGAGAAAAAGATGAACTGATATGATGAATCTATTATGAGAAACTGTCTTAAACGAATATGATGGACTGCATTAAACTGCTTTAACTATTGAATTACATGAACTGATGAGCGACATGATCTGACGGCATATGACTAATGATATATGGAATTATCTGGGATCTGAACTATTATGATCTGAATTGCATGAACGATAACTGCATGAACTGTTACTGATATGAACTGCATGAACCACTACTGATATGAACTGTTATGCACTGAAATTAAATATAAACTGTTATGAGAAGAACTGATATGATTTGATCTAAAACTAGCTGATTTACTGTATATGTTCACTAAAAATCTTCGCCTGGATAGTTGACTAAACTTTTGATTTTTAGTTTATAATTACTTAATTCAAAAAGCATTTTCTGCATGATATAGGTATCTTTGAGACTAGATTCTGTTATAAATTCTCGTGCATTGAGTCAGGGGGAGTTTTGGACTCAAATATTTTCTTATACAAACTAATATTCTTGTAAGAATACCTTTTAGACATCTAAAATCAGTATCCAAATTGGATTTCTGAAAAGTCTCATTTTATACACTCTTCCAATACTCTTTGGGATGCATATTTTGGACGTACAAATCTTAATTTTTGTTTTTCACTCTTATGTTTAAAATGTTCATATAAGCATATATTTAGGGGGAGTATCTTATTGTATGACTTGTCTGCTATCTCTATCAACTCATTTTGAATATTTATATAGAGATATGAAAAGCATTAGGCTTATTGAGATATGTTTACAAGCTAATGTTCATAAGCTCTCTTTGAGATCTATACTGTGAGATTGCATTTATTTTCACCCTTTCATTCAACATGTTCACTCATTACATAGCATTTGTATTATGTTTGTCATCACTCAAAAATGAGGAGATTGTTAGCCCTAAGGGCTTTCTTCTATGTTTTGACTTATGACAATTATTGATATGGACTAACTTGTTAATCTATTGTGATAGGACATGGTTGACCTCTATTCTTCTAAAGCATTCAGATAAGATTATTTGACAACTCTTTCGTGATCAAATTCAAGTATGGAAGATCAAAGGAGAAGATCGAAGTATATGGAGTTGCATATCAAGAAGTCCTTATAAGAAGAACTTTAGACTAGGAAGTGTTATTAAGGTATATCTATTAATTCCTATGTCTCTTTATCTCTTGATTCATTTGACTTTACATTGAAGCTCTAAAGGAGAAGATTTCAAAGTTTTTGAAAATCTCAAAATTTTGGATTAAATTGGTTAAATCTAAAAGATTCATCCAAAATCCTATTAACTGTGTTGAAATATTTCTGTCTGAAAAAGTGCCATTTTGGACTTACATTTTGGATGCATCATCATCCGAAACCCGAGTCCAAAACACGGATAAGTTTAAATAGAAAATTATAGCCATTTCTTTATAACCATTGGCACTTCACTTTTTGGCTCTATAAATAGCCTCTAAAGCAAGATTGGATATAAGATTTTTGAAACACTCTTCTTAGAAACTCTATTACTCAATATTTTCAAAAATCTCCTTTTATCAAAGCTTCAAAGTGAATTCATTTTGTATCAAAGGTAAAAGTATTTGTGCTTTGTATTCAAGTAAAAATTTGCTCAAACAAGTGAGCTCTTTACTGTTCTATTGATATTCAAATTTCTATTGTAGTGCAAGGTTGTGGAGTAAAACCCATTCGGGTGAACCTTGTTTGGTGAATGTATCAAGGTTATGGTGTAAAACCGAGTTGGGGTGATCCTTGATGTGATTGCTTCATTGAGAGGTTTTGGAAAACCTAGTGTGGTGATCCTCTCTTGTATTTGGTACTGTTTGATTTCATTAAGTGAAGTAAATGAAATCTGGTGAAAAATCCTTACGTGTGAGCTTAAGATAGTGGATGTAGATTTTAGTAGATCGAACCACTATACATTCCTTGTCTCACTTCTTTTCATTATTCATTTACTACTTTGAGTTTCTTTCTTTGTCTAAATCTGGATATATATTTACGAGTTCTTGGATAACTTTCTATGTTACCATAAAGTCCGTCCAAGCGACTTGGTGATCACCATTATTTTGTATTTTAGACAAGTTGGAATTATTATTATTATTATTATTATTATTATTATTATTATTATTATTATTATTATTATTATTATTATTATTATTATTATTATTATTATTATTATTATTATTATTATTATTATTTTGCTTGCCAAAAAAACCTTATTCACCCCTCTCTAAGGTTTTTCATTTTTAATGAACATCCTTTTCTATCCAGGGAGGAGAGAGTCTGTGTATATGAGTTTATGTGAATCTTTTTACTATCTTACCTTTCCTATTTGTGAATTTGGTTTGTACTTTATGTCATCCAAAACTAGGTTGGAACATTGCAACATAGGCTATTATCCAAAAAAACATGGAGAAAAACATATTGGCCATAATATGGTTTAATCTAGCTCCTTGGTACCTTCCAAATTTCCATCCATGTTATAGTGAACACTCATTCTGAGGTTTTGTAATCATTTATGATGTTTCTATTGGTGGATTATTTGAATTGGAGATTTTAAAATGAAATTGACAATATATTGGCAGTAAGGAAGTTTTAGTTACAAAGACATTACATGATCATGTAAAAGTTTTTGTATGCCACCAAATTTTCTTTGGTGTTTTGAAACAATATTTGCTTGTCTTTTCCTTTTTGAGAGAAACGTGATGGTAGACTCTAGTGTTGTTATAACTATATGTGATATTCTAGTCCTTTTTGAAATACCTATGAACAAGATCATTTCAGTTTGATTTCTTTATCAAATTGTTCTTTTCTTTTTCCCGTTTTAGATTTTGACAGATACTTGGGTGAAGTGCTGTAAAACCTAGTTCTAATATATGAATAATATTGAGCTAGAAAATATTTAGACAATTCATGAGTTTGGAGGAGGAGATTCTTTTTTAATTTATATTAATTTAATTATCTTCATATATGTGATAAAATTGGTTGTCAGACTTTGGTTGCCTATTTACTTTCTTTCTTTTATAAATGAGCACAATCCCTTTGTTGTTTCTGTAGAGCATTTGGATTCCATAAATGTTAAAATTGGTTAATTGAGAGAGGCATTGGAATCTGTTATAATGGAGCAGAAGTACTTGAAAGCACGTGATACTTGTCATCTCCACATTAAGGCCCTTTGTTCTTTTCCATGAAATGGAGCACTGCAATAAACTTTTCTTGCCTAGCTTTGACATGTATTTTTCCTTGTTTCTTTGATGTAGCTAATATTAAATGAGTAGTGGCAAAGCTAAGTAACTTAGCATTAGGAATATTCAGTTGTTTGTAGTAACTCTTAATATTGAATTCTCGAAAACCAGTAACAGTATGACGGCATCATATTTGGTGAGTCATTAAAATTGTTGCAAAATCTAGTTCAAAAGTAATTTTGAAAAGGTGGAAAATCATTTTACAATATCTAATTTTAGAAATGCTGGGCATGTAGTGTCAAAGTGATGGAATAGACTTAAGAGGACTTTTAATATTCTTTTGGAATGTGATGTAATACTTCACTATTGGAACTTAGGGAGTAAAACTAAAATTCTATACAATTGTACTCTTACCCTGATGATATAATAGTGGAAAAAAACTTGTATAATTGATAGGGGTTAAAATTATCGTTATTTTTCTAGTTATTAGAGACTAAATTGAGACATTTTTAATACAATTACTAGTCATATTTTTTCCTATTTGATATTTCCTTTAAAAATTTACTTTTTTATAATTTTATATAAAAATAAATGAAATTTAGAGCTGATGTATTTTTCCAGTCCGAACCCAGCATCAAGCCAAAAAGATGGACCTGGCGCCAATCCAATACTGGGAGAACAAAGGATTGTAGAGGAAAAAGAATAAAAGGGCATAGAGCAATTGCAATTGAAATTGGAAAGGAAAAGGAAGCAAATGGCAAACGGCAAACGGCTTGGGCGGCTCGGTCACGGCTCACCAAAAGGAAACAAAAAGAACAATCGTAAAAGGAAGAATTGATTTCGGTGGGCCCAAGAACAATAAAGAAATAAAACAAAAGGACAAAAGCAACAATAAAGAAAGAGGAGTCAACAATTTCGGCAACTGCGTATGGGGTGGTTTGCGGCTCAATTGAGCCGATGCAAGGAAAACGACTCAACTGAGCCAACGCAACAACAGGACAAGAAAAGGAAATTCAGTAGCTCATTGGCTCGGATTGTGGCTAAATTGAGCCGATGCAGGAAGAAGAGAAAAGTTCGTTGGCTGGACGATTTCGGTGGCTTAGTCAATTGAAGCCAATTTCAATTCAACAAACAATTGGTCTTCAATGTAGAAGACAAAATTAAAAGTCCAAATTGATTTCAACTTCTCAATTGCACAATTGAAGCCGGTGGACCCTTAGTTTTTCTTTAGATTTTACTAATCATTTTTTATTTTGGATTTTTTGTAATTACTTCTTCTTTACTTATGATTCTTTTAGGAACTTTGTAAACCTATAAATAAAGGCTAATTACCTTAAAAAATGGGGTGCACAATATAGGGATTTAGATATATTTTGTAGAGTGCATCACTAATATTTTCTCTAAAGAAATAATTCAAGGAACATTGATTCTTGTGGAGTTTTCATTAAAAATTGAAAGACTTGTCTATAAGTATTTTTCTCTTTCATTTGTTTTCTTTTTCTTGAAAAATGATGATTTTAATTCTTTAATTGTATTAAGATATTATTATTGGATTTATGATTTTGAGGTAATTTAGTTCTTTGATTAAGTAATTATTTTTTCTTGGTATTTGACTACTCGTTTTATTACGAAATTGATTAATTAATTCTTATTGTTAACTTGCTTGAAAAAGAAGTTGATAATGGTTTTAGTCTAATTAGTTTCATATTAGTTATCTTTTAACTTGCTTGAAAAATAGGTTAATTGTCTAGAACACTGATAATCAAAGGTTAGTTGATGATTGCTAGAATATAGATTCATTGACTAATGATATATTTTAAATCACCTAAAATAAAGGAGTTTATATGAAGATTGATTTTAATCCATTTTTTGGATAAGTTAGTCGAGACAGAATATGTTCACTAATTTAACTAGAAGGTAGTGATTCCATGGATTGCAAATGAAGTGGGTCTATATTAAATCCTACATGAGACCAAGATAATAATTGATTGTAATAATTGCTAATTGATTCATAGTCATGTTTTCAAGAATATTTGTCTAAATACATGTTTTTACATTCTTGAGTTGTATATATATTTCTTTATTTTTCTTTTTCATTCTTTTCTCACTTTATTTGGGTCGGTTAAATAATGAATGAAAAGTGATTAGTGTGTGCTTATTCCTTTGAGGATCGATATTCGTTAATTCCATATATTATGCTTGCGATGAGAATACTTGCTCACATGTGTATTTTGGGATTAATACTTTAATTAAAACTTGAGTAAGGGATAGATTTAAAATTGATAATTTTATATACCTAAAATTTACGCATCAAGCTTTTAGCACCGTTATTGAGGATTAGGATATTTTTCTGTTTCGTCATGGAGGTGTTTTTGAAAAACTTGATTTTTGGCGCCGTTGTCAGGGAACAATATCATGAAAGCTTGGATTTTGTTGATTTAACCATGTTTATATGTTTATATATCTATATGTAAATATATAAATATGTATATACATTCCTTGTATGAATAAGTGCCATATTTTGTTATTTGTAAAATTGTATTTTAATTTCACTATATGTTGTAAATATGTAAATAGATACATACATGTTCATAATAACTAACTTGTCTTTCTATGTTTGTATATACTGTATATTTAGTTATTTAATTTTACTAACCTAATGTTAATGTGGAATATGTGTAATAATGGTATTTTTAATTTGATGATTTTTACGTTTTTAATTTGGAGTCAATATTAACTCTTTTTATTTTTAGGATTGGACTTGTGCTGACACGATATTTTAGACAGACTGAATTATTTTATTTTATTATTTATTTATTTAAAGTTTTTAATTTTAGTTTAATATTTAATTTATGAATTCTTTTTTTAAATATACCGTGGTCATGCATTCAATTAGGATAGTTTTTAGTTATTTTAAAAAAAATTGGGACCAAAGCTGACCTAGCACCAGGCCAAAAAATGGCTCGAGCGCCTGTCTAGAAATTTTTTTTTTGCCAGAGCTTACTTGGTGCTAGGCTAGAAAATGGACCTGGTGCCGAGCCAGCTCTACCCAATAGTAATTCTTCAAAAAAAAAAAAAAAAATCCTTTTTTGTTTGTTCCATTACTTTTTTCTTTTCTTCCCAAATTTTTCCTATTTTGTCTTTTTCTTGTTGTTTCCTTTTTCTTTGGTTTTCTTGTTTGTTTCTCTTGTTTGTCTTGTTTCTTCTTCTTCCTTTCTTCTTCTAATTATCCCCCATGGATTAAACATTTTTAAAACTCATACGTTGGGGAATAGATTAGTGGAAAAACTCTCTTCATAGTAAGGTAGATTTTATCCTCTTAAATTTCTTGGCATTTTGTATATGTATTTTTTTAGGAAAATTTTACTGGACATGGACATACCTTTGTTGAGTTTATTTGGTGGTAGAAAATGCATAGAATGAATTGTGAGTCTTGTGATTGCTTCTAAAGGTTAGTGATGTATTTTTGCAAATATGGAAATCTTGGACAATTGAACTTGTGCTATTTTGTTGTGTTGATTAAAGTTGGTTGCCATTGTGCTTTTGCTATCTACGTTAGATATTCTTCTTAATTTTTCTTGAGCATTACAAGCCTGGAAAATTTCCTCACTGAAAAGAGAACTATGTGCAAAGTGTATTTGGTGGAGACAAGAAGGCCCTCGTGATCCATTTAGAGGTCGTGGTAGTCTATTTCGTGGTTCTATTGGACAATATGGAGGCCCGTTTGGAGGACTTCGAAGAGGACTTAAAGGCTTTGACTTTTTATTTATATTTTCTTTTGATTTTTATTGAGCTTTTATCTTGATTTTCTTTCAATTACTCTTTTGGCTTTTACTTGTGTGTTTGTTTTTCTTTTTGTAGGCTTATGTCGTTCGCAATAATTCTTCCAACTTCTTGAAGATTGAACTTCTCTTCCCTTGGGAGCTAATCTGCCTTGGGGAGTATTATTTTCTTTTCCTTCTTTACATTTTTGGTCCATTGGTTATGCTTTAGTGTAATATTTTAGGCCATTGAGAACAATGTCCAATTTAAGTGTGAGGGAGAGATTTAATATTTTCTCAAGTGCATCTTTGTGATTTTCAATGATATATTTTTGAATTGTTGATATTGTTGAAATTTTGAACATTGAAAGTTTGAAGATTTGGAGCTAAATTGAGTTTATTTGTTTATAATGAAGTTATGATTTTCTTTTTGACTTTGGATATGATTTTGTCATTCATTATGATTGATTTTATTTATAAAAGTAAACTTGTGTATTAAGTTAAATTTTACTAAGTCATGAGAATTTAAGTTAACCTTAGTTATATTTGGTATTTGAGTTTTGTTTTATTCTTTGAGTTTGAATATGGATGATATGATGGAATATGAGAATAGTTGTTGATTAATTCTTATATTATGGATTTAAAATTTGCTTGACTTTGAGTTTTGAATAAGGAATGTGAGAAAAAATATTGAGTTGAAAAAAAAATATGAGATGAAAAAAATTAAGTTGAAAAAATTTGAGGAAAGAAATGTGAGATGGAAAAAAGTGAATTGAAAAAAAAAAAATGCTTTTATTTTTAATCTTTGAAGACCTTTTTGCTAAAAATGGGGTCAACATGGGGAGAAGTAACAAGTGTATTCGGTGTACTCTCTTGAGACTATTTCGAAGGTAAGAAGGAAATTTGAAAAAAAAAAGAGTGAAGAAAAAATATGTTGAAAATTTGATGATGACTATAAGGGGGCCAATACAGTGCGTGAAGAGAAATTCATTCATTTGAGGCTATCAATTTCCAAACTCATAGAAAAAAAAAAAAGAACAGTGGATTGTTTTCCTTGTTTTACTAACTCGAATTTTGTAAATTTGAGTTTATAATACTTGAATTGGTTAAATGACTTGACTTGTATAATTTATGTTATCTATATTTTTGCTTGAGGAGTGAAATAATTTTCTTGAATTAGATATAAACTTGTTTAACTTAACTTTGATGGCCTTATGAGTATTTGATTTAATGCATGAGTTTACAAAAGTTTTCAAAGGGTGAATGAATGACAATTTTTTATCTAAAGTTGGAAAAAAAATTTATTATGACTTTATTATTGATGAATATGAAAAGAAATAAATTGTTTTGAGTGCTTTGTTTAAGTATTTACTTAAGGACAAGTAAAGATTCAAGTGCGGGGTATTGATAGTGATTAAAATTATTATTATTTTCTAAATTATTTGAGGTTAAATTGAGACACTTTTAATACAATAACTACTCATATTTTTTCCTATTTGATATTTCCCTCATAAATGTATTTTTCTGTAATTTTATATAAAAATAGGTGAAATTTAGAGTTAATTGTGTATTTTTTTAATCCAGACCCATCACCAGGCAAAAAAGATGGGACTTGGTGCCAGTCTAATACTGGGAGAACAGAGGATTGCATAGGAAAAAGAAAAAAACGGAACAGAGCAATTGCAATTGAAATTGGAAAGGAAAAGGAAGCAAATGGCAGATGTTTCGGGCGGCTCGGTCACGGCTCACCAAAGGAAACAAATGCAATAACAACAAAAGGAAGAATTGATTTTGGTGGGCCCAAGAACAACAAAGAAATAAAACAAAAGGACAAAAGGACAAAAGCAACAGCAAAGAAAAAGGAGTCAACAATTTCGGCAGCTGCGTATGGGATGGTTTGAAGCTCAATTGAGCCGATGCAAGGAAAATGGCTCAATTAAGCCGATGCAATAGAAGGACAAGACAAGGAAATTCGGTGGCTTATTGGCTTGGATTGCGGCTCAATTGAGCCGATGCAGGAAGAAGAGAAAAGTTCGTTGGCTGGACGATTTCGGCGGCTTGGTCAATTGAAGCCAATTTCAATTCAACAAAGAATTGGTCTTCAGAGTAAGAAGACAAAATTAAAAGTCCAAATTGATTTCAACTTCTCAATTGCACAATTGAAGCCAGTGGACCCTTAGTTTTTATTTAGATTTTACTGATCCTTTTTTATTTTGGATTTTTAGTAATTATTTCTTCTTATTTGGGATTCTTTTAGGAACTTTGTAAGCCTATAAAAAAAACGATAATTACCTTAGAAAAGGGTGCACAATGTAGGGACTTAGATATGTTTTGTAGAGTACGTCACTAATATTTTCTTTAGGGAAATAATTCAAGGAGCATTGATTCTTGATGGAGTTTTCATTGGAAATTGAAAGACTTGTCTATGAGTATTTATCTCTTTCATTTGTTTTCTTTATCTTGAACAATGATAATTTTAATTCTTTAATTGTATTTATATATTATTCTTGGATTTATGATTTTGAGTTAATTTAATTCTTTAATTAATTAATTATTTTTTCTTGGTATTTGATTACTCGTTTTATTATGAAATTGATTAATTAATTCTTATTGCTAACTTACTTGAAAAAGAGGTTGACAATGGTTTTAGTTTAATTAGTTTCATATTTGTTATCTCTTAACTTGCTTGAAAAATTGGTTAATTGTCCAAAACATTGGCAATCAAAGGTTAGTTGATGATTGCTAGAATATGGATTCATTGACTAATTTCATATTTTAAATCACCTAGATTATAGGGGTTTATATGAGTATTGATTTTAATGCATCTTTTGGATAAGTTAGTCAAGACAGAATATGTTTACTAATTTAACTAGAAGGTAGAGATTCCATGGATTGCAAACGAAGTAGGTCTATATTAAATCATTCATGAGACCAAGATAATAATGGATTGTGATAATTGCTAATTGATTCATAATCATGTTTTCAAGAATATTTGTCTAAATACATGTTTTTACATCCTTGAGTTGTATATATATTTCTTTATTTTTTTAATTCTTTTCTCATTTTATTTAAGTCGGTTAAACAATGAATGAAAAGTGATTAGTGTGTGCTTGTTCCTTTGAGGATTGATACTCGTTAATTCCCTATACTATGCTTGCGATGAGTATACTTGCTCACATATGTATTTTGAGATTAATATTTTAATTAAAACTTGATTAAGGGATGGATTTAAAATTGATGATTTTATATACCCAATATTTATGCATCAATAATCAATAAATAAATGAAAGCACATTAGTTCACATGATTATTATCCCATACTTGTTTTGCATATTGTATACATGCCCTTCCTATTTTGTTTTATTCTAAACAAATGTCTAAATTGTTAATGATTTATTTACAAGCATCCATCTAAAAAAAATCGTGTGTAAATATGATAACTAACATTAAGGTCATATCATATTGGGTGGTTTCAGTTCTTTTGTTACTGAACAATTTCACTTGCCTAATTTGTGGATATATGGCCATGGAATAATCAAATAGCGTTTGTTCAAATGGTAAAAAGTTAGATGAAGGAGTCTAAATCGAGTAACGCTTATTTTGATAGAGTTAATAATTTTATCAAATTTGCACTTGAGAAAGTAGCCATCAATGGAGCAATTTATTGTCCATGTAAGAAATGTTTCAATAGGTTCTTAATGGATGCAAAAACTATTTATGAGCACTTGTTATAGAATGGTATAAACAGGGTTAAGATAATTGGTTGTTTCATGGCGAATCCATCTTTCCATCCTTAAATGAATAGCCTAATTCTGTTAATCCAACTATTAGTAGTATGCCCTCAAGATTGGATGGGGAATATGAAATGCAAGGACTTCTTCAATATGTATTAGGATTTCTATCTAAAAAAGAAAATAATGAGAACTCTCATGCTAATAATGAAGCTTATGCAGCAATGAGTCCACCTACCAAAGTGCAATATTCTGGAGATCTAATACATGACAATCCTCCTAATGGTTCATCATCTTCAAATGATGATAGAATTTGATTCGAAAACCTATTGCAGGATTGTGATCAGGAATTATATCCAGGCTGTAAAAATTTTTCAAGAATATCATTCATATTGAGATTATATCATCTTAAGTGTGTGAATGGTTGGTCTGCCAAATCTTTTACCATGTTGATAGAGCTCTTGATTGATGCATTCCCATCTATTATTTCATTACATCCTCTAATTATGAAGCTAAAAAAATAATCATAGACTTAGGATTAGGTTACCAGAAAATTGATGCTTGTCCTAATGATTGTATCTTGTATTAGGCTGACAATGCAAATAAAGAATCTTGTAATATATGTTTTTCACCTAGATGGATTATGCATAAAAATGACTCAATGAACAAAGAGAATGGCAAATATAGGGAAAAAAAATATCAAAAGTCTTACGGTATTTTCCTTTGATACCAAGGCTGAAAAGATAATATATGTCTTCTAAAACTACTTTTTCCATGAGGTGGCATGTTGATGGAAGGAACAAAGATGGGAAGTTAAGGCACCTAGTAGATGCTTTAGCATGGAAAGACTTTGGCCAAAGATATCCTGAATTCGCAGTTGATCCTCGTAATATGAGACTTGGCCTAGCCAGATATTGGTCTAATCCTTTTAGAACTATAAGTACCACATGTAACACTTGGCCAGTTATATTAGTTTTATATAACATGGAACCTTAGGTATGCATGAAACAATCATCATTAATATTGTCCACGGTTATTCCTGGAGAAAAAGGACCGGGAAATGATATTGATATCTTTTTATAGCCTTTAATTGGAGAACTGAAGCAATTGTGGTATGGTATGGATGCATTTGATACAAGTGCTAATGAATTCTTCAAGTTACGAGATGTTGCTTTTGTGGACAACTAATGACTTTCCTTCATATGCCAATTTATCTGGTTGGAGCACTAAAGGATGTGTAGCTTGTCTATCTTGTGGGTAATTGACTGATTCTCCATGGTTACGTAATGGGTGAAAAATTTGTTACAGGGGTCATCGAAAATGGTTGGATCATGATCATTAATATAGATTCAAACAGATGAATTTATGGACTTGAAAAGTTGCAGTCAACACCTTCACCACTTTCTGGTATTGAAATATTAAGATAGTTGGATGGCATTCCTTTCTCTTATAGAAAAACATCAAAATTAAATAATAAATGAGCTCGGGAAGAAGTTGATTGCTCCATAATTCAATCGAATGTTGAGCAATCTAGTGTTAATAATGAAGCAGGAATATTTGAAGATACTGATAATTTTGCTGAAAATTTAGGTAGATGTGGGAGATCTACAAGTACAGTGACTTATTGTTTATGAAAAAAAAAAAAGGAGCATCTTCTTTGATCTTCCTTATTGGGAATTCAATCTGCTTCGTCATAATTTAGATGTCATGCATATTGAGAAAAATGTTTGTGACAACTTGATTGGTACCTTTTTTGAATCTTGAAGTTAAAACCGAAGACAACTACAAAACAAGACTTGATTTAGTTGATATAGGTATTAGACATGATCTCCATCCCTTCCATAATGATAATAATGAGATTTGTTACCCTCCAGCTTGTTACACAAGGAGTTCAGAAGAAAAAGAACTTTTCCTAATGGTTTTGAAGAATTTGATGGTTCCTGATGGTTATGCATTGAATATCTCAATTTGTATGAACTTGAAGGAGGTCAAAAATTCAAATACGAAAAGTTATGATGGTCATATTCATGCGGGATATTCTTCCTATAGGAGCAAGAGCATCCATGCCATCTCAATTTATTTTAGTTGTCTCTGAGTTGTCAGCATTTTTCAAGGAGTTATGTCGTAAAACCCTGGATCTAGATAAGCTTGATGAATTGGAAGCAATAGTGGCTTTAATACTTTGTCACTTCAAGAAGACTTTTCCTCCAAGTTTTTTTACTATTATAGTTCACTTGATCGTACATCTTGTTGCAGAAGCTAAACTTGGGGGTCCTATACAATACATATGGATGTTTCCTATAGAGAGGTTAGATAATATATTTTTTCATTACAAATATTACAAAAGTAATTACTTTTAAGATTACAAATACTAATACTTGTTATTGTTGAATTTTAATTTAATCCAGGAACTTAGTTCTTCTAGAATCACATGTACGAAACAGAGCACAACTAGAGGGTTCTATCATAGAAGGTTATATGGCAGAGGAATATTTGATTTTTGTTCTAGATATCTTGGTCGACTTGAGGCAATGTTCAATCATCCACAAAGAAATTTTATCCTATTGATGATATTGAAAATTACTTGTTTTTTACTAGAGGACGAATGTTGGGAAAAGTAGATAATATTGTTCTTGATGAAATGGCCTTAGCACAAGTCCATCATTGCGTGTTGCTTTGCTATGATCATATATTGCCTTATTGTAGGTCAGTCAAGTAAAACACACTGACTTTTTATTTAGAATATTTGCTTAATAATATTTTAAAATTCTTGCAGTGAATTTTTGGCTGCGCAAAGAAGAGGATATCGACCAAATCGTTCTAATCAATGCATTGAACAAAAGTGGCTATTGGAGAAATTTTCAGAATGGATTTTAAACTAGGTGAATAACATTTGAAAATCAATGCATTTAAGGTTAATTTGCAGTGAGAAATTTTAAATTATTCTTACATAATTTGAATATGAAATATTTGGTAACAAAGATGACCGAGAGCTATGCTTCTAAAGAGATAATATCCATTGCTAGAGGCCCAAACAATATCAGTGGACCATTTACTGGGTTTGTTATACATGGCTTTAGATTTCACACCGAAAATTGTGAACGATTAAGAAAAACTCAAAATAGTGTAGTGGTTGTAGAGGTTGATGGGGTTTCCTGACACGAGGTTCTCAATGACATAATTGAATTAGATTATTATAAAAATTTCTAAATTAAGATGTTTAAACGTGGTTGGTTTAATGTCAAGTCACCAAGAGGATTTAAAAAAAGATGTAAATGGTTGCACATTGGTCAACTTCTACAAATTAATCCATACAGGAAGCTCCTTGTAAGATGATCCTTTTGTATACTCCTCTCAAGCAAAACAAGTATTTTATGTAGAAGATCCAAAGCAAAGTGAATTGTTCCAAGTGATTCACACAAAACTAAGAGATGGGGATTGGTCCAAATGAAGAGGATGATGATGTTTACACTGCCTGCATGCCTCATAATTTGGATGTAACTATTGATGTTAATTGATGGACCACTTGGGTTAGAGAGGATGCTGATAAACAAAGGGATATATATTTGAATATATTTCAGAGGATCCCACATCTAACCACACCCCTGATCTTGCTATAAGTGATAATTAAGATTCAGTAGTCAACTTTTTTTATTCTTTATGGACTTCCAATTGCAAAGTCAATTCCCATACATGTAGGCGTTACAGTGCATATGATGACATTAATCCCTCAAAAGAATTTTCATTTTAAAGAGGTTCAGTACTGGAAATAGTTTTGTGTTGTTTGCACTGAAAAGTTCATTTATTTTGAGTGTTTTTTGGTGGAGAAAAATCACTGCTGTCATTTTCTTGCATTTAGTTAGTAGCACATGGAACCTGAGTTGTACTTGGTACCACTCATGCTCATTGCCAGGGATTTTCCTATTGTTATCTTGAACTCATGCTCATTTCCATTATTAAGTATCTTACTTCTATATTTCCTGCTATAGTTATTGCTATTGGGATTCTACTTTTATTGGATTAGACTCCTGTGAGGATCATTCGTTCTGTTTTATTTATGCTTTTGCAAAGAACTTGTGTAGATAGAACTTGAGTTGTGCATTTTCTCATACTAACTTTGATCCTCTAATTTGTGTCATATTCTCTAATGTATTGTATTCAGGCAGTCAATAATCCCTAGGTTGACTAACAAATGGTTGAATACTTTCATTTTTTTGCTTGCGGTTTCCCTTGTTCTCATCATGAAGTGGGCGAATCTGGAAATTGGTAGCAGAAAACTGAGGTTCTGATAGCAATTCCCAAAGACTCTCAGGGATCCAACTAAATTTGTAGTTGCTCAAAGTTTTGAATCATTTGAGCTTGCTGCCAAATTCTGCTGTGGTGTCAACTTTGAGGTTACTGCAGCAAGGGTTGCCCAACTATGCTATGTTTCCAATTACCTTGAGATGATCGAAGAGTTCTTGAAGCATATCTTGGCTCTGGAGATGAAGAAGAACTTGAGAATATGGTCTGCAAAAATCTTGCTATGTGTGGTGAAGTATTGCAACAACATGAAAAACTTGCTTCGTCTTGAAGTTGAGCTGAGAATTGTGACTAGATGCATTGATGCAATATGAAGGCATTTCATACCATGCCGGGCATGAACTTTGTTAGTTCTGTCATCTGTTGGTTCTAGGGCGTAATTTTAATTTCTCAAATCCTAGTGTGCTACGAAGACATATTAAACGCTTGTATTTAATGAATAGAATGCAAGTGCCTTTAATTAGTAGGTCATCTTTTCATATTGTCTAAAGGTCTGGCTGATGTCCCTCTCCTTGCATTAATTTTTTTTATATATAAATAACCAATTTGAAATGCGTTTCAGCCCCAGAATTTTATTTAATTTTATATAGAATTTATCAGAAGAGCATTAAGATCCTGGATCCCCTTGCCCAAGAAAAATGGAAAAAATGTGATAAATACGATATGTTATATATGTAAAAGCTAAAAGTTATTTTTTAATCCATTATTTCAGGCAAGATTATGTGAATTGGTTGGCCTATAATGTGAGGAATCCATCATATGACCTTTTCCAATCTTTTTTTTTTTTTTAATGTTCATATTTTTTCACTCCAGATTGATTTTGTTTTCCCCTCAATGAGAATTTCCGTTGGTAATTAGTGTTGTTCAAATTGAACATATAATTGGTTTAATCTATTTGAAATTTCGATAGAATTAGACTAGCATTATCATTCTGATTGCTAAAGACTATATTTTAATAAATTATCAACCACTTTTCACAAGTTACTTGGGTGTATTTAGATTACAATCCCTCAAACAGGAATTGTTTGAATTGAAAAAAATAAAAACAAATGTGTTAGGCTAATATTAAATTAGTATAAGAAGATAATAATTTATTAATAAATAACCATTCTTAAAAAATAAAAATTCTGTAAACCAAGAAAGATAATATTATTTAAATTAGTATAAGAACGTAATATTATATAAAGTAAAAAAAAAAATTGCATATCCCTCTAAAACATTATATATATATATATATATATATATATATATATATATATATATAAAATTTCCTCCTAAATGATCTTCTGTAAAGATACGAAGATATCTTTTCAAAATTTTTAACTCTTAAAAAATAAAATTAAATAATTTTCCCTAATAAAACTAAGAGTTTCTGGCTAACACTTCCTATTCTGTAGTGTTCATATCTCTCCCTCCCTTCTCCTGCAGAAAACCTTGGATAATCGACTGCATATTGTCGCCATCACCCCATCGTTGGAGGTTCAAAAAAGGTACAATTTCGTGGAATACAATACATAAGTGTTTGAAGAAAGTTTTAACTTTTCTTCAGACTAAGTTACTGCACTTCAGTTCACCGTAATCCGTCGACTTTCCGTAATCACAATGCATTTGACAATCTCCGCTATTTGGTAATCTCAAAGTCTTTAATGGTTCTGTTCAATACTGTGATGGTTTTGCTAAGTTAGTTTTTTTTTTTTTTTTTTCTTTTGGTGGGAGGGAAGGGGGAGCGGGGCTTTGATATGAATGTTTTTGGGTTTCGACTGATTCAATTGCTGGTTTGCTGGGTTTCGGCTCACTTAATGCCTTCTAGAATAAGACTATCAAATATGTAGATTTTAAACATATACACCAATGCATTTTGTTTAAATGAAGAATAACTCCTGAATATATACACCATACCTTTATTGTCTGAAATTTCCAACTCTTTACTTTTTCTTAATTTCCTTTGATAGATTTTTCTACTTTTTAAAAAATATAATATATGTGTTGTTATTTTCTCTTTCACTCATAATATTTTTCAACATGATTATTATGTTGTGTATTTGTAATATTTCAAATCATATATTATTTATTCTTTGTGATTAACTTCTTATTAGTTTACAGTGAAATGCATAAAATGGGTAACTCGTGATGGAGGTGGGAAATGAGATGCATTGAAATTATTTTTTAAGTCATAATTTTTTATGGTTATAAGGCATTTTTTTGTTGGAGATATTTGTATTGATTTTCTCAAAGTATTTTATCATTCAGGTGGTTTTCCATTCTATATATATATTCCCTTTGTCTCAAAAACTCATTTCCTCATTTCATTTTCCCCCATATGGTTAAAAACTATTATTTAATATTTATTGTATAAGTAAAATATTTATTACATACGTAGGAGGTTAAAATTTCTAAAATGGCTTACTTTGAAGGTATATTGAACGTAAGCATGTATATAAGCTGCATTTTTATCAATTTAATGTATGTAGGAGGTTAAAAATTCTAAAATGGCTTACTTGGAAGGCACAAGCAGGTAATGTATGTGTTGCCTCCTTTGATTGGAGCTGCACCCTCACGAGATATCATCTTCTTCTATAGCTATTGTTTTGTGCACGGGTCTGTACTGTTTTGGATCATTTGATCATTTGATTTTATATGGCATGTTATTTGACATGTTGTGATTGAAATAGCTCAGTATATATTTTATTTTACTTCCTTATTTATTAAAAGCATATGTTACTTATAATTTCTATTGAGAATTAATTGCTAACTTTTTCATTATGGTTTTTATATGGGAGGAAAACGTTTAAGAGACTATAACAACAACCGTCAAGGCGAATTTGCACCAGAAGTAATTTAAATGAACGTTTCAAATTCTAATAGTGAGAATCAACCACTTAGTGAATACCAATTCACTGATACTCAAGCACAAAAAGAAGACCCATGCAGCGAAGTTTATGATGATGTAGAAATCAAGGGTACGACAGTATACAGTGTTTGGAATATTACTTTTATAATGTTAAATATAATTAATTATGTTACAAATGAGTGAGGGAATGTACATAAAAAATGAGTATACATGCTAAAGATGTGTAGACATTACCCAATAATGGGCAGATTACAGTTCACTTCAACGAGTTAGGTCAACCAATTAAAAGAGGATGTGGAATTTTAGGTGGTTGGTTGGTAACTGTGGCAAGGAAAAAGGAGTTTTGTTTAATTGAATGGACAGATTAGAGGAAAATGCCAAAAAATAATAAGGAGAACTTGATAATTTTGGCAAAAGTAAACAAACTTGATCTTCTTTTATTTTGTAAATTTAAAATTTCTCTATTTTTATTTGTACTAATTTAAATTGTTTTACAATCTTATTGAAATGTTTTGAAATTCCTGATGATTTTGAAGTTCAAGAGTGGCTATTTCAATCAATTGGTCGAAAGTGGAAGGATTACAAATTCTATTTAAAATGTAAGCATTTTTTGCCAAATAAGACTCAAGAAGAAATATGCAATTCAATACCAGTTGTAGTCTTTCCAAATCAATGGAAAACACTTGTACAATATTAGTTTTCAGAGAAAGCGAAGGTAACTCCCCCCCCCTCTAATGCTCTTTTTTTTTTTTTTTTATATTACGTTAAATTTTTTTCTAACTTCTATCATAGTTTGTAGTGTGTGTGTGTGTGTGTGTGTGTTTTATTTTGGTCAGAATCTTTCTGAAAAGGGAAAAGCAACATGAGCTCATAACAAAATTCTTCATACTAGCGGTTTAAAGAGTTTTGCAAGAGTAAGGAATGAATATGTGAGTTTTGATTGAAGTGTAGTGTCTTTACTTTTTTCCATACTTTATTTTTTCTTGTACTTTCTTAACATTAAATTGGTTAATATATCTTAAAAATAGGAGATGACCCATGGAAAAAAACCAAGGCGGATTGAATTCTTCAAAATGACTCATATGAGAAAGGATGAGAATTTTATCAATGAGCAAATCCAAGAAGTTGTGGTAATGCTTTTTTTTTTTTTAAGTTGTCAAAGTAAAAGTTATTACTCGTTGTTAAATCATATTATTCTCGTGTGATCTCTAATGTTTATATTTGTTGTTATAAAAAATGAGAAACATTATTGCTGAACATGCAGCATTAAATATGAATCGTAATGCCAATGAAGTCGAGGATGAAGTCTTCAATGAAGTTTTAGATGAAGATCAATATGGTAGAGTTAGAGGATATGGGTTAGAAGTACATAGCTTTTTGGAACCAAAAGTCAATTTAAATGCCAAAATCAGCCTGAAGTAGAACGTCTTCAAAAAGAAATGTTTGTCATGAATCAAAGTTATGAGGCAAAGATTGAAAGTATGCCGCAAGAGTACAAAGTAATGAAGAATAATTATGATAAACAAATTGCTGAACTTCGTAAGGAGTTAGATTCTATTCGAAGTGACATGTCTCATTTAAAAAATAATCTTTTCTGAGGTAAGTCATATATGTACTTATTTTGATTTAAATAATAGTAAACAAAAGAAAATATGAATATGAATTTTATTTTTTAGGCTGCTCATAATTTTAGTGAACCCGCTTGAGTGACTCATTTTTTGGTCTCTTCAATAAGTGAGATATCTTCTCATATTTTTTCAATTACATTTGTTTCATATCCCGCTTGTAACTATTAATTGTATTAGTAAAATTATTTAAATCTTCTAGATGTTCACAATATTATTTTTCTTTATTTGATGTGTAGGGCTATTAGACTTTCCATCAAATTATTTCAATTACCTTTTCTTTTCTTTTTTTAGTTTGCTAATAAAATTGAAAATTTATATTTATTCTAATTTATATTATAGTTAGACATTTGCTAAAATGCTTTTGAGTATGATTAGTTAAATTTTGTTCTAATTTATACAATTTATTTAAATAAATATTATTCATTTTGTTTAAAAATTATCATTGTTTTACAGTTTTCTATTGTGCAATGTAAAAGAAAATTTTTTCATAAGATTTTAAATTGGAAAAAATATTATCAAATAATAAAATATAATAATTGTTGATTTTGGGACACTTAAAAAAAATGAGGCCAAAATTGGAACACTATTTAAGTAGTGTGATAAAAAGAGAGACGCATTCATAAGTATGCGTAGTTATTTCAGGGACGGTTCAAAAAATATGGTCATTAAATTTTGGGATACCATGATTGATTGCATGGTAAAAAAGGGGATGAAATTGTATTTATGTGTCGCAATTTTTGGGATATTTATAGAATTGCATGGTAAAGTATCACCAATTTTCAGACGCTGTAAATATAAAACGTAGCCAGAAAAACAGATAGAATCAAAATTTTGTATCGTAAATTTTGGGACAATTAAAAAAAATGTCATTATGTTAACGACATTAGAGAATCTAAGCATAATAAATTTTATTGACGCTTATAAAAAAAAGCGTGGGTACATTTAGAGACACTTATAGAAAAACGTCGGTACATTTAGAGATGCATATAGAAAAAGCGTTGGTAAATTTAGCCTTTGGAGACTTCTAATCTAATCAAATCACGAGTATACATAAGATAGGAATCTATACAAGCATCATGCCAAAGCTAAAGAAGGGGGAATGAGATTCAGCCTACAACCCATAATGACAAAGAAGACTCCACAATTCAAGAGTGATCAATGGAGATTTCAAGCAAACAAAGGGTCCAAGCCAAGAGTTAAAAGAATGGTGAAGAAATGGTTGCCAAAGAGAAGAGTGATTGGTGCTCAATTGAAACAACACACCATATGGAGGGCCAAGAAAATTGATCAACCAAGTCCTAAGAATCCCAAGGCAAAGGCTAGGATGATATGGGTTTAGAAAGGGCTCCAAAATCAAGCCAAGGAAGTTGGGATTGCAAACAGGGGAGATCGGACAGAGCGGAACCAACGCCGGCTTGATAAAGCAGAAACGGCGTCGGCCCCATTCTGGGAGAAATGAAGATTAGGCCACAACCGGCACCAGTTGGGCCTTGGAACCGGCGCCGACCCGAGTCGGGCACTATCTATTTTTTTGCGCGATTTTCTTTTTTTGTAATGTTTTGTTCCCAATTAAATTTTCACTACTTTTATTATGTAATAGGACTTTTAAAATGCTTGAATGGCTGAAATTTCATCTCACCTTAGTTAGGTTTAGATACCTATATATATGGCATTATAACACTTCAAATGTAATAACTTTGAATATTGATAGAAAATCAAAGAGTCTCCTTTGAGAGCTTTTGAGAGGTGATTCCTCTTGGGTAAATCCCATGAACATCAAGACTTTTCTTAGAACCTAGTCCTTCCCTATGTATTGAGTCTATAAACCTTTAGGATAGATCAATTAGCTAGCTAATTTGGGACTTAGGTTATAGATAATCTAAGGTTCTTGTTGAAGGTAAAGTTGGTTGCCTAAATCAACTTCTTCAAAGTGTTCTTGGTTTCTTGTTGAATCGAGGGTCTTTGGTAGTGATTTGGATAACTTGATTATCATTTCTAGTGTTCTAAGTTCTTTATTTTTTGTTAGGGTCCTAGTATTTGAATTGGGTTTCTTGTTTCTGCATTAAATTCACTGTTTTGAGTTCTTAAGCAGGTCTTGCATTTTACTCCAAATTTAGCCACGAAATTCATTTAGAAGTCAACCCCAAGATCATATCAAATAGTTTGGTATCAGAGAAAGGGAAGCTTTGATTTTTATCAAGGCTTGGTTCTTGAAGAAAAAGGCTTTAAAGTTTCAAGAAAAACATAGCAAACTCATCATTAAGGACGGTGCTTTAAAAAGGTCTTCAAAACTTTAATTTTTCTTGATGTTCTTGTTGAGAAATTGGTCTTATATGTTGGATTGATGTTTGAGTAGCTATTTGAAGCTTTAAAGTGCATAAATCTTGTGGTTTTTGGGTTTATTTGCTGCAAATTTGTTGGGCTAAAAAAGAATCCCGTAACTCATTTTCATGCTAATTTTCAGGGCCATACTATATTCGTGCTTTTGAAATTGTTCCTTAATGTTAGTATAATTATTGGAGATTGATTTTTCTTACGACTTCAGTTTTTGGGTTGTTGTAAGTGTTAAAATTTTGAAAACTCTTTAGTTATGAGGTTGCACCTCAAGTGTTTGATATTTTGCTTGAGTGAGCATTTCACTTGAAATTGTGGCTAAAACTTTTTGTGAACACTTCATATTTTTTATTATCTATCATTTCAAGTATTTTTGGGGACATTGCTTGACCAATTGGAATCATTATAGTTGTTGAATTCTTACTCTTGTTCTTGATCGATATATTCATTGAACTTCCAGTGTTTCATTGAAATTCTTATTAGGTCTTGTCAATTTACCCATTCCTTAGTCATTGAAGTTGTTGAACTTTCTTGAATTCATTGACTCTTGATATAAACTTCTTGAGGCTCATTGTTATTGATGATCAAGCTTCCATCTAAACTTGTCAAGTTAGACTAGCTCCTAAGAAATTGGAAAGATTTTTGTGGACATAACTTATTGAGGAAATTGAGTGCTTGAAAAAGGCAAGAGTGTGAGCTTATTCTTATTAAAAGGCAAAGGAGAGTTCAACACGAGAGTTGAGCGCTAATTCTTGAGTGGATATACGTGAGGGAGTGATTGTGAGGAATTACTTTCTCCTTTTATCTAAATTTTCTAAGTGAAAACCCTTAAAATTTTCAATACAATGTCCCAAGGAACTTCATTTGATATTCAAGGCACCTTTGAAAATTTTCAAGCAAAAATGGAAAGCATAAGGAAGGAGACTAAGGGATGAAATCTAACCAAAGCCAAACCTCAATGAATGCAAAAAAAGGAGATAGCTTTAGTGTGAGAAATGAGTACAAACCTCCATCTCTGTTATATGAGTAACCAATGAAGGGATGTGAAACACATTTTATGGGAGGTTATCCAAACATTGCAATAAAGAGAAGAGGTAGGAAAAGTTTGGGGTTGGATAAAGGAAGACATGAGGGAAAAAAGTTGAAGGGTGCAAGGAAAGGGACCTACCTTAAGAAGACCTCATATGCCAATCTCATATTTCAATATTCACCAAATAAGAAAAATGCGACACCAAAATAATCATCGAGAACAACGTAAGAGCCTAGAGAAAAAGAGGGTAGTGAGGAAAGATTTGAGGTTGGGAAGGTTTTCCATTGATTGGTGTTGCTAGAAAGATTGAGGGTGCGAATGATGTTGAGAATAAGGAGAATTCCCAAAGGTGTAATATCTTTTACACTAGATGTCTTATCCAACAAAAGTCTTGTAGTATGATCATTGATGGAGAAAGTTGCACAAATATGATAAGTGCTACCTTAATGGAAGACTTGGGATTAGAAACCATGAGACATCCTAAACCATACAAACCCAATTGGTTAAGAGATTATGGTAAAGTAAAAGTAAACAAACAAATTGAGGTGGAGTTTGACATGGGGGCTTATAAAGATGTGGTGCTATGTGATGTGTTCCCAATGCAAGTGGGGTATATTTTATTAGGAATATCATAGTGAAGGAACGGAAAGCAGAAAACATAGGGCACGCAGTGGAAGCGAGAACAGAAAAAACTAGAAAAACCAAAGAACAGGGGAATCCCGATCAGAGCCGGCACTGGCTCCGGCAGCCCTAGCTGGCGCCGGTTGTGTTCTGGCGGGACTTCGAGGTTAAAAATTTTTTTACCTCTTTTTCTCGTTCTAAGAGTTAGGCTGGACCAGAATGTGTACTACCGGGGTAGGTACGCTGGTGCAAGCCTCTGGTGCGATTCCTGTAAGTCTCCTATTCTATCTTTACATGTAGGTGAATGCCAATCTCTCGATCTTCCAGTATATGGCCTGCCTAAATCTATTTGGTGAACAACTACAGACTAAGGAACCTTTTTCTAGAGAGAGAGAGAGAGAGAGAGAGATGCCTGGCTTTTCACAGAGAAGAAGCCGTCTTAGAGAGTGTGTGTGTTCTGTCAACCATGTTGTTTCCAATCCTCCTATTTAACCTAAATAAAACCATAGGTTAAATTGGACTGGGCTATTGGACTCTTAGTTTAACCTTTTGGGCATAATTAATTATTCTAATTAGAACCATATAAATGGCCCAATTAATAATTAATTTTTCAGCCCAAATAAACTAGTCCAATTAATAAGCCTATATTAGTTTAGTCCCAAGTTAATCTTTAATTATTCAAATTGGGCCAAAGCCCTGAATAATTAATTAACCCACCAAACTAATTTAATTAATTCTCTCTCCATGGACCTTTATTTTATTCTAACCCAATAATTAAATCAGGCTACTTAAATAAAATAATTCCATTTAATTTAAGATCAATTCCTTATCCCGTATTTAATTTGGACTCACGGTATATACTGGGGACCAAAAGACACACCGCCTTGGCTATTAAAATGACCAAAATACCCTTGTCATATAAATAGCTGTATTTTGCATTTTAAATATTTCCTAATATCACCATAAGGAAATATTGACCCCAAGGAGAATCCTGCATTTGCAAAGTCTCTGACCTACAGGTGTAATGACTAAAATACCCCTCTATATATCGCCGTACATTTAGAGAGGAAGAAGTGTACTAACACCTCTCTAAATGACATCTACCATCCTTAGGCCTCTAGTCCAATGATCCACGACCTCCTAAATTGTTTCCGCTTTCCAAGAGAGTTACCCTAAAGCAAACATCCAAGTCATATTTCTCAGGGCCCTAGATATTTAGATCACTCAGACAACCACAAGGGGCAATATAGTATAGAAACTATCCCGTACGAGTCTGTCTTAACTAACTAGTCACACATACCCAACATGCAAGTATATTGGCCCTACGATAGAACCTCAACTATAGCATATCAAAGTATATGCTTCCACCTTCGTCAGACCACCAACTTATACTCAAGTTGTAGAGTACTAGTCCACGCTGTAGCAGTAGTAGTTTAACTTTCTACCATATAGTACTTTTAAAAACCACTACTATAGGTCCTGTTCTACGTATTCGAAATATGCTTATGTCATGAAGTAACTGGACTACTCACTGGCTAAAGGTAAGCCATTCCCCATTTAGAATTCACAACATAATAACTTAGACATGATAAGATTCCCATTCTCATCAATCGGTTAAGAACAAAAGTTTATGTGTTAAGTAACCCGTGATTCATACCTTACTGTGAAAGACCTCCATTCACATGGACCACTTACTTAAATACAATGGGTCTTTTCCAAACATAATTGTGCACAAATAAAATTATAAATTCATAAATAATTTCTGAAAATAAATTCTTTTATTAAAACATTCGATATTTACATTAGAAACCTAGTCTAAGAGGGCATATTTCCCAACACATAGATGTTTGATAGAGATGTAGTGTACAAGGGGAGGGAGAATAAATATATTTTGAACAAAGATAGGAAGAAGATTACACTACTTCTATTATCCCGTAGTGAGGTGCTTAAAGATCACGATATCTTGAGGGAGAAGGACAAAGAGAGAAGAGAGTTGAAAAAGAAGCAAAAACAAGAGGAAGAAGAAGGAGAGCAAAAAGAGAGTACGCAAAAGGAAATTGATGGAAATAGAATAACTGAGACTTTCTTGTGCTTGAAGGATGAAATAATGAGGGAGAAACTCTGAGAAAGGAGAGAGAAGATGAGGAAAAAATAAGCTTTATGTGGGAGAATATAAACTTCTATTTTTATCTCCACAAAAAGATTCTTGCTTGAGATCTTACACAGGTGTTAATTCGAGGATGAATCGTCTTCAAGAAGGGGGAAATGAATGGAATCTACTCAAGTATCATACCAAAGCTAAAGAAGAAGGAAAGAGATTCAAGCTACAACCCATAATGACAACAAAGACTCCACAATTCAAGGGTGATCAATGGAGATTTCAAGCAAACAAAGGGTCCTAGCCAGGGGTTAAAAGAATGGTGAAGAAATGGTTGCCAAAGAGAAGAGTGATTGGTGCTCAATTGAAACAACATATCATATGGAGGGCAATGAAAATTGATCAGCCAAATCCTAAGAATCCCAAGGCAAAAGTTAGGATGATATGGATTCAGAAAGGGCTACAAAATCAAGCCAAGGAAATTGGTATGGCAAACAAGGGAGACCGGACAGAGCGGAACCGGTGTCGGCTTGAGAATGCTGACCGGCTCCATTCTGGAAGCAACCAAGATTAGGCCACAGCCGGTGATGGCTGGGCCTTGGAACCAGCACCGGCTCGAGTCGGGCACTACCCAGTTTTTGGTGCAATTTTCTTGTTTTGTAATGTTTTGTTCCAAGTTAAATTTTCACGACTTTTATTATGTAATAAGGATATTTTGGGTGTTTAAAAGGCTTGAATGGCTTAGATTTCCTCCCACCTTAGTTAGGTTTTGATGGCTATATATATGGCATTATAACATGTCAAATGTAATAACTTTGAATATTGATAGAAAATCAAAGAGTCTCATTTGAGAGCTTTTGAGAGGTGATTCCTCTTGGGTAAAACTCTTGAACATCAAGACTATTCTTAGGACCTAATCCTTCCCTATGTATTGAGTCTATAAACCCTTTAGGATAAATCAATTAGCTTGCTATTTTGGGTTTTAGGTTATAGATAATCTAAGGTTTTTGTTGAAGGTAAAATTGGTTGCCTAAATCAACTTCTTCAAAGTGTTCTTGGTTTCTTGTTGAATAAAGGGTATTTGGTTGTGATTTAGATTACTTGATTCTCATTTCTAGTGTTCTAAATTCTTTATTTTGGCTTAGGGTCCTAATATTTGAATTGGGTTTCTTGTTTCTACACCAAATTCACTGTTTTGAGTTCTTAAGTGGGTCTTGCATTTTACCCCAAATTTAGCCACGAAATTCTTTTAGAAATTAACCTCAAGATTATATCAAATAGTCTGGTATCAGAGAAATGGATGCTTTGATTCTTATTAAGGCATGGTTCTTGAAGAAAAAGGCTTCAAATTTTCAAGAAAAGTAGAGCAAACTCGTCACTTCTTAAAGGTCTTCAGAACTTTGATTTTTCTTGATGTTCTTGTTGAGAAATTGATCTTATATGTTAGGTTGATGTTTGAGTAGCTATTTTTAACTTTAAAGTGCATAAATCTTGTGATTATTTAGGTTTATTTGCTGCAAATTTGTTGAGCTCAAAAAGAATCCCGTAACTCATTTCCACGCTAATTTGGGGGGCTATAAAATTCAAGTTTTTACTATGTTCTTGGTTTGAAATTGTTCCTTGACATTAGTATAATCATTGGAGATTTATTTTTTTTGTAATTCTTTAGTTTTTGGGTTTTACAAGTGTGAAAATTTTGAAAACTTTTCTTGTATTTTGACGTTGTCTAAAGTTGTCTTTAACCAGATAATAAATTAGACTACTTCTGGATATAGAATAAATAAATGAGAGGAATATGATTGATAGTGTAGGAATTTGTCATTCTCAATTATGAGAGAGATATCCATGGGCCCCTTAATAAGTTAGATTGTTAAAATGCATGGCCGTGCTCAAATACATCAATCTAAGATATTGATATCATTTGTTTGAACAGTCTACTATGAAATCAAGAAATAATTGATTAAGCTTAATAAGGATGATATGCTCCGTGCCTTATGCTTAATCTGGATATTGTGTGCAAAAGGACTAAATATAAATTTGTGGTTTGGTTCAAAGAGATCACTGATCTTCATTTAACCTAGATAGTTATAATGTTTTGCTAGAAACCGCTTATAACTTGTGGGCCATTTAAATATGATTTAGGCACACTGCCAGTGTTAAATGAACCTATAGGGTTAAATAATAAGCGAACTTGTTAGGTTATTTTTCTGGTAACCAGATTCGATGAATCTGGAAATATGTCTAAGTTAATCGAGCTTAGAAAATTTACCAGATACAATGAATATGGAAATATGTCCATATTCGATATATCTAGATAATGTCTAGATTACAAGAATCTGACTCGGTAAATTAATTAGTTAAATTATTAAGATAATGGCAGAATCTTATCATATCATATGATAAGATATTATGAATTGGACTCTAAGAGGTTCAGGGGTTTTTTTAAGAAAACCCTAGCCGTCTTCTCAAGAGTCCCGTTCTATTGAGAATATTCGTACCTCCATTCACCAGAAAAAAAAACCTCTCAAACCCTAGGCGATAGCATTCTCGGGGTAACGAGTCAGTTCGCTGCGTGTATCCGATAGAGGACATTCGCACACTGCAACGTCTGGTGATCGTTCAGGTTGCATGTACGTCAGCATAATCAGAATCGAAGGATCTCAATTATGCCGAACAGAGGTAATTCTGTAAACCTTAGATCTTCTTAATCATTTACTTGGGTCCTCGGAAGGGATTTGTGGATATTTTCTGCGTTTAGGAGTCTACAAATTCTAACAGGGAGGGCCAAGAAAATTGATCAACCAAGTCCTAAGAATTCCAAGGCAAAGGCTAGGATGATATGGGTTCAGAAAACACTACAAGAAAACAACAATTTAGCGACGGTCAAATCCGTCGCTAATCCATCGCTAATTGAGTTTAGTGACGGATTAGCGACGGATTCTTACCCTCACTAAGACTGGCGCCGCAAATAGCGACGGACAAAAAATCTGTCGCTAATAGCGACGGATATTAAGTAATGATATTTATAATTAAATTTGCAATTAAGGTCGTTGCTAATCCGTTGCTAAATTTAGCGACGGATTAGTGACGGCCAATGAATTTTACTTAAAAAAAATTAGTTAGTCAAGACCGGCGTAACCGATTCGGCCCGACCACCGACCACCGACCCGACCCGCCAGATAATTTTTTGAGATTATGTCGGACACGGGGCTCGAACCCGCGTCCTTGTTGTGGGGGAGCACGTGCTCCACCACTAGGCTATTGATATTCTTGTGATTTTTTGTTCTTTATATTAATTATATAGTATTTTTTTTATAAATTAGCGACGAATTAGCGAGGGATTCTGAAGCCGTAGCTAATCCCTTGCTAATTAGCGAGGGACAATAAGCTGTAGCTAATCCCTTGCTAATTAGCGAGGGATTAGCTACGACATTGATTAGTATTAGTGTTAATTACGATACCGTAGCCAATCCCTCGGCATTTTCAATTAATTTAGTGTAAGTTCTAATTACGTATGCCGTAGCTAATCCCTTGCTAATTAGCGAGGGATTAGCTACGGCATTTGAACAATTAATTAGTATTAGTGTTAATTTCATTTATCGTAGCTAATCCCTCACTGATTGGCGAGGGACAAGAAGCCGTAGCTAATCCCTTGCTAATTAGCGAGGGATTAACTACGGCATTTGAACAATTAATTAGTATTAGTGTTAATTTCATTTACCGTAGCTAATCCCTCACTAATTAGCGAGGGACTAGCTAATCCCTTGCTAATTGGCGAGGGACAAGAAGCCGCAGCTAATCCCTTGCTAATTAGCGAGGGATTAACTACGACATTTGAATAATTAATTAGTATTAGTGTTAATTTCATTTAGCGTAGCTAATCCCTCGCTAATTGGCGAGGGATTAGCTATGGCTTCTGACAAATTTTAAAAAAATAAATTTAAATTAAAAATTTTTGTTTGCCGTCGCTATTCCGTCGCAAATTAGCAACGGTAACAAAGCCGTCGCTAATTTCCGTCGCTAAAGTGCATTTTTCTTGTAGTGAAAGGCTCCAAAATAACGCCCAGGAACTTGAGATCGCAAATAGAGGAGACCGGATAGAACAGATCCAGCACTGACTTGAGAAAGTGGACCGGCCCCATTCTAGAAGCAATGAAGATTAGGCCACAGCCGGCGCTGGCTGGCCCTCAGAACTGGCACCGGCCCGAGTCGGGGATTACTTAGTTTTTTACGCTACTTTCTTGTTTTGTAATGTTTTGTTCCCAATTTAATTTTCACGACTTTTATTATGTAATAGGGATATTTTGGACCTTTTAAAGGCTTGAATAGCTGAAATTTTATCTAACCTTAGTTAGGTTTAGATGCCTATATATGTGGCATTATAACACTTCAAATGTAATAAATTTGAATATTGATAGAAAATCAAAGAGTCTCATTTGAGAGCTTTTGAGAGGTGATTTCTCTTGGGTAAATCCCATGACCATCAAGGTCATTCTTAGGCCTTAGTCTTTTCCTATATATTGAGTCTATAAACCCTTTAGGATATATCAATTAGCTTGCTAATTTAGGTCTTAGATCATAGATAATCTGTGGTTCTTGTTGGAGGTAAAGTTGGTTGCCTAAATTAACTTCTTTAAAGTGTTCTTGGTTTCTTGTTGAATCTAGAGTCTTTGGTTGTGATTTGGATGACTTGATTATCATTTCTAGTATTCTAAGTTCTTTATTTTGGCTTAGGGTCCTAGTATTTGAATTGGGTTTCTTGTTTCTACACTCAATTCACTGTTTTGAGTTCTTAAGCGGGTCTTGCATTTTACTCTAAATTTAGCCACGAAATTCATTGAGAATTCTACCCCAAGATCATATCAATATAGAAAGGTAAAGAAAAGGCAGCATATAGATATAGAGAGAGAAATATATGGAATGAGATTCTGTGAAATCCAAAATGAATTTCTCTAGAAAATCTTCATGAGTGATTTGAGTGAAAACCTAAGGTTCATGAAGAACTATTAGTAGGAAAGCTATTGCAATTTTTCTGTTTTGGTGGGATTCTGAGTGATATTGCAATAGTGATTCAAGCGTATTCTAAGACTAAAGCTCTATCTTATAGAGTGGGCTTGAATAAAAAATTTATCAAGCATTTTATGCTATTCATCTGTATATGAATATATGTTAAATGGAGACCCATTGAGTTGCAACAGCGAAGATTGACAAGAGTTCAATCTGTGGAGTTGAGTGGAACAAAAGTATCTTGTAAGTTTGATAGAACAAACACTAGGTAGGTGTTCTATTAAAGTCTACTAGGGATTACTAGAACCTTATAGTAAGTGTAATCCTTATACTTTGATTAAAGTTATAGTGGAGCTTTTATTGGTTTGATGTAGGCTTGTTGAAGCCAAACTGCGTTAACAATTTGTTGCATATTTTAAACTTTTACTTTTTGTTTGGTAAACTTATGCACTGCAATAGGAAAAGGTTAACGAGATTGACAATCCAAACCTAACAAGTGGTATCAGAGCGTGATCACCATATTGAAACAGGTATTAATCTGGTGGTGATATCTTGGAAGTTAGTTTGGAGAAAATATCAGGACCAGTACAAGAAGGAGCTTCTGTTATACGACCTCCGCTACTGTAAAGCACGAAATATGCTTATTGGAAGATAAGGATGTAGACCTTTATCAAAACACTAGACACAAAAGCTTGGAAAGCTACACTAAATGAGTGGAAGCCTTCAACAAAAGATGGCACAAGTTTCAGAATAGCAAAGTTAAAAGAGATTGACGAATAGACTGATGTAGGGTGTAAACTCGATAATGCCAACACAAAAACATTGAACACTATATTTTCTGCTGTTGGATCAGAGGAATTCAAGCTTATTTCAATGTGTCGATCAGCTAAAAAAGCATGGGATATTTTGCAAACAGTATTCAAAGGGAAAAGTACTGTCCGAATATCCAAACTACAAATGTTGATAAATAAGTTTGAGGAACTAAAAATGGGAGATCATGAAACTGTGGATGTCTTTGACAATAAACTTAGGGACATTGCAAATCATGCTTTTCAACTTAGAGAACAATACTCAGAAAAAAATTTGATTTGTAAAACATTGCGATCTTTACCAACAATGTTCAATGCAAAAGTCACGACCATTGAAGAATGTAGAGATATTGCAACAATCATGGGGTCTTTGCAGACTTACGAGATAGGTTTACAATCTCAATCAAAGTTTAAGGAAAAAGGAATTGCACTAAAGGCTATGGAATATTTAGATGAGAACAAAGACTTTGATGATGAAATAGGACTAATGACGAAAAGATTTCAACAAAAAATTAGAGGTTCATCAGAAAGGAAATTCTAAACAAAAAGCCACAATTGGTAAGAACTTGGTTAAAGGACCTAAGTGTCATGAATGCGGAGGGATTGGTCACATCCGAGTTGATTGCGGTAATCTAAAGAAAAAAGTAAAAAATAAATCATACAATACTACCTTGAGTGATTGTGATGATGATTCATTGGAGTATCTAATAGATAATAACATAGATGAAGATGATGACTTTGAACGGTCAAGTAATGTTGCATTTAACACCGTTATTGACAAAAGGATTCTGTGGAAACCCTTATTGAAGAGGTTGTCAGTGAGTCTAAAAATGATGATGAGGAGATACCACAGAAGACGCTATTGGAAGAATTTGAATTGTTGTATTTAAAATGGTGTGAAGGTGCAGAGCAAATCAAAGTGTTAAAGAAACAAATTGAAGGAAAGAAAAACTAAGAATCATCAATAAAAAATATTAGAAATCAAGTCAAATGCTCATGGATGAAGAAATAGCTATAAAAAGGCTGAATACCGGCAAGGCTAAGCTGGATAAAGTTCTCGTTTTTTGAAAATATCCATTGGACAAAACCGGATTGGGTTATGTTACACCTATCAAACCTGAAGCCATACATGAAAAAAACATAATAGTAGCAGAGAAAAGGACAATTGAGAAAGTTTGAACAAAGAGCTATAAAACCTTCTGTATATTATAATTATTGTTCTCTTACAGGTCACAAGTAGAAAAGCTATTTAAAGAGATTCAGTGATCTTCGGCATGGTCAAAAATCTGCTAAACCTGAGTATGACAAAGATAAAAGATTTTTTACGATAAGGCAAATTTGGATTAGGAAGACTCACTACTAAATTATAGAGCAAATATGATGGCCATTGAACCGTCGTATTTGATGGGAGAGCCATCGTATTAGCCAAATACAACGGCTAAACGACGATCTTATAGCTGTCGTATTTGATCTAGTCACTTTTGCTCGGCAATGGCTACAAAACCGTCGTATCAGCCTAATACGACGGCTAAGTGTGAGGGTCGTTTTTGCTTAGAGCGGTCATTTTTTGCGACGGTTTTGATAAACCGTCACTTTTAGGTACCATGGCCGTCGTATTTGTTCCACTCAAATACGACGGCTACATGGCCATCGTATTTGTTCCAATCAAATACGAGGGTCATGTGGCCGTCGTATATGTTATCAATTACGACGCCTATTCTAGCCATCGTATTTGATTGCCCTAAAGCAAATACGACGGCTGCAGCCATCGTATTATGCCTAATTTGGTTTGTAAATCATTTTTTATTTGGATGGGATCCTGTACACGTACAATTTAAAGCCAAATAGAATCAAATCAACTAATTCAACACCAAATATAATAAAACACAATCTCCTCATTGCCAAACAACTCAAAAGAAATATCCTCAATAGATAAATCATACATCAAATGGGAAATATAATCTTCCAAGTACCAAAAAAAAGATAGTACTACATTTGTGAGAAATGGGAAATATCAATAAATCGAATAGAAGTAATAGTACAAATGGAGGTATAGGCACTACATCAAATGCGCCTGCATCCTAAACTCCACAAAAGAAGTAAATGCCAAAGAATCTATTAGAACTTGTAGTACATGTAAAACAATAAACAAAATTGAGGACGTCATGTCCTTCCCGGTATCATCTTTTCTCCTTCCTCCTTGTCTCTTCCTCTCCTCAGTCTCGATAAAATATTAATTTTTACTCAACATAACTCTAAGTTAGTAGGTTGGGCTTTAAAATATCTCCTTATCATCTTTTCCCTTTTTTCCTTGTCTCTTTCTGCAACAGAACAACAGAAAAATGTCAGTTCAGTCTAATTAAAAATGTCAGTTCATTTACCCCTTCCTCTTCCTCTTGTTTCTTTCTGCAATAGAACAACAGAAAAATGTCAGTTCAAAAAAAATATCAGTTCAGTCTAATTAAAAATGTCAGTTCATTTACCCCTTCCTCTTCCTTTCCCAGTATCATCTTTTCCCTTTCCTCCTAGTCCCTTTCTGCAACAGAACAACAGGAAAATGTCAGTGCAACAATCATTGTATTTAGGCTAATTAAAAAATGTCAGTTCTAGTCTAATTAAAAATGTCAGTTCATTTTTCCTTTCCTCTTCATTTCCCGATATTGTCTTTTCCCGTTCCTTCTTATCACTTTTTGCAACAGAACAACAGAAAAATATCAGTTCAGAAAAATGTCAGTTCATTTACCCCTTCCTCTTCATTTCTCAGAATCATCTTTTCCCCTTCCTCCTTGCCCCTTTCTGCAACAGTACTACAGAAAAATGTCAGTTCATTTACCCCTTCCTCTTGTCTTTTTCTCTCATCAATCATCTCTCCCATCTTCTCGCACAGATATATATATCCCTTAGTCATCAACCATTAGTCATCCCCTAGTCTCTGTCTCTCCTCAGTCATCCCTTCCTTCTTCCCGCGCAGATATATATATATATATATATATATCCCTTTCTAAGAAATGTATAGTCATAATTCGTTTGAGAGATGGTCAAATTTTGAATTAGTTTCCAAAGAAGATGATTTCGATGTGTTTTCCTTTCCATTCCAACCATTCCCTCTTGATCTGCCCGTTCAAGAGACTGCTCATTTAGATTTTCAATTTGACCTGGCCATTCAAGAGACTTCTTTTGAAACTTTTTCAATGATGGAGGATACGCTTGTGCATGATCCTTTCTACTTCGTAACAGATTTTGAACAAACCCTGAATATGGTTCATGAAATGCACCTTGAAGGTATCACTTCAAACAAAGTTCCTGTAGAGAATAAGATAATCAGGAGGAAGAGAAAGGAGAAGGGTAGTAGTGCCAAGACATTATCAAAAGAAACTATTTCGAAGTATTTCTACATGCCACTCACTCGAGCAGCTAAAGAATTAAATGTTGGTCTAACCATTCTCAAGAGAAGATACAGAGAGTTGGGAATTAGTCGATGGCCTTGTAAGAAGTTGATAAGCTTGGAGACGCTAATCAAGAAAGTTCAGGTTCTCTCTCACACACACTTATAACTAAGTTAATTATGTGCTCCCAAGATAACAAAGAACTAATAATTTGAGAGTATGATTTTGGATTTACAGGAGATGCGAAATGAAGAAGGAGGACATATGGCTAAGAAGAACTTAGGAGAAGCCATTGAGATTTTGGAACGTGAGAAGAAATTGATGGAAGAATTCCTTGATACGCAGTTGGAAGACCGAACTAAAAGATTGAGACAACCATGCTTCAAGGCCAACTTTAAGAAGAAAAAACTAAATCATTATTTTAGAGAGGATCTTGGAGGATTGGATCGACTTGCTGCCACATTTCATGAAGGATAATGGTGGAAAGATTGGTCTCGTACCCATATGCACTAATAGATGGGGGGAAGAAGGCTGATAGAATACATATATATGTAATGGATTTGCTCTAATTTGCATATACAAACTAGCTAGGACTTCTTTGAACATGATATGATATGATAATCTCTACCTACTGCACCAAAAATTTTAGAGCCAGCTTAATCTCTAAGCAACAAGAACCAACTAAACTGCAAAACTGATGGCAATTTATGTAAATTGAGATCCACAACAACAGTTTATAAATATGCATGCATGGCCCCAATGTACATATACACATAAACCAAGTCTATATATTTTGCGCTTTTCTTTTTGGGTTCTCTTGAACCTACGAAATTAGATTGTTGATTATGCTGCATATTGAATATATAAATATAGAATTCTTGACCTGCTTCTCCTTTCCTACTTTTTCAATGACCTTGAATGATGAAGTTGATTATAAGTACAGCTAAAAGAAGCACTATCTTTTGTCTAGCAGAAGAAAGGATTCGATCAATAGGGAGTTTCCATGAATTGTTTTTCATGAGTCCATACCTGCTTCATTAGTGGCAGTACTAATCCTTATTTTTTAGCAACTTTTAGCTGCCCAAAGCACTTAAGTCAGAAGTAGACAAAAAATGAAAAACAAAAAGCCCAAGAAACAAACCTGTTGAAGATAGATGTGTGCATGAAAGCCTCTCCGATGTGTACAGGACCACGCAGATTCAGAAATGAATCAGAAGCACTGGATAAATAGGATAATCCTTATTTATTGTTTTGTTGATAATGAAATAAAAGTATAAAATAAAATGGAAGTAATACTAATAGTGTTTGATCAAAACTAACCAGCTTTGGCAGCAGATGACTCTCCCGCTTTGAACTAATCAAAACCTCTGTAAACTCGTTCTGGAAATCCAGAAACGCTTTCGTCCTGGTCACGTCCTCGTTTCTGCCCAGCCCAAGAGCCAGAGCTCGAAGAAGAATAAGCAGAAGAAGGAGAATTAGTCGAATGAATTACAGAACCACTAGCTGCGCCAAACGAGGAAGTGACAGCGGCAGGACTTAGTTCCGGCCTATTAAAATTCCATTCACCGGATCTGTGCCCGGAAACCACATGCGTTAGTGCCTTCACCATCGCAGACATCTCCCTCGTCTGACTGTACCCCGAAAACATTGGTAAAGCCCCCGATAAAAGATAGTCGGTTTGGTCAGGTAGTTGCTGCTGTTGTTGAAGTTCCTCTAGTGAAAGAAAAGGAGATTGCTGAAACGGCTGCTGGCCACCTTCAAGGTTGGTCGTTGTCATAGAGGGGGGGGTTTGAGCTATGCTTTCCGGGTAGATGCTTGTGCGTCTACAGAGAGAGAAAGAGGGCATGCGTCTCCGGCAAAAGCTTGTAGATCCATACCCAACAAATAGATGAAAAGCACATCCCCATGAATAGCTGAGGAACAGAAGCAATAGAAGTGTCGGTAGGAGAAGAAGTGTCCGTAAGAAAAGAACAAAATGAAAAAAAGCAACAAGTGAAACAATGATACTGATGAGAAGAACAACATGAAAAAAAACAAAAGAAACAATGAAACTGATGAGAGTGTCGGTAGGGGGGAAAACAAGTGAAAAGAAAAAGAAAAAAAGCAAAGTTTTTCATTTTTCAAAAAGTAAAATTTCAAATTCGAACAAATTTTTTGCAAAGCAAGTTACAATCTTAATCTTAATGTTTTTAAAAAAAACAAGTTATTTGTTTTTATTTATATACATATATATATATATATATATATAGATAATTATTTTTATTATAAGAAAAGAAAAGAATATAATCAACCTATGAGAGAAAAGAAAATTATATAAATAATATAAAATATTAGAATGAAGACAAATTAAAGAAGATAAATGAAGAAAAGAATAAATGATAAAAATCAATTAAAAAAACAATGAACTATTATGAATTATTGGAATCTTTATTAATTAGTGGAGGCTCCACTAATTATGGATTTATGTGAATTATTAGAAGATTTTTATGGATGTCCACCTTTTAGTGGAGACACCACTAATTAAGATTAGTGGAAGATGATGTATGCCATGATGTAATCCACTAATTAGAGCTCTATAAATAGAGCTATTCTCTAAGCTTGTAATACACCATTATTTTGTGAAAGAAAGATTAGTGAAAGAAAGATTAGAGAAAGAATTGTGAGAGAAAGAAAGAGAGAAGTTTGAAGAGAAATTCTTGTGCAAAGAATAGTTAGAATTCTCTTAGTGTGTAGTGTGTAGATTTTATTCTAACACTACCCTAATTTTATAACACGTTATCGCACGAGTCTCTACCGTACAAAAGCCGAAGACTAAGCACGAGTTTCTGCCGTTACCAAAGCCGTAAGACATGTACGCATTTATTGATCTCTATGGCTAACCTCGCTAAACTCGAATTTGTAGCCCTTGATATTTCTGGAAAAAATTATATGTCATGGGTTCTCGATGCGTAAATGCATCTAAATGTCGAAGGCCTTAGTGAAACTATTCAAGCAAATAATAGTGCATCTCGCACAACACAAGGCTAAAGCTTTGATTTTTATTCGTCGTCATCTCGATGAAAATTTGAAAATGGAATATCTTACCGAAAAAGATCCATATGTCCTGTGGGTAAATTTAAAAGAAAGATTTGACCACCCGAAGATGGTCGTACTACCCACCGCACGGTATGAATGGTTGCACCCGAGGTTGCAAGATTTTAAAACCGTGAATGAATATAGCTCCGCAATGTATAAAATTACATCTCAATTAAAATTATGCGGAGAAAAAGTGATCGATGAAGATATGTTGGAGAAGACATTCTCCACCTTTCATGCCTCAAATATTGTCCCGCAAAGCAACAATATCGAGAAAAGGGGTATACAAAATTTACAGTATTTAATTACTCGCCCTCCTCATTGCAGTAGAAGAATAATGAGTTATTATTGAGAAATCATGAAGCCGTACTCAATCGGCTCAACAAAGACTCCTGAAGTGAATGCCGTTGGCTCTAGCGTAAGCCATCGTTATAGTCGTGGTCGTGGCCATGGCCGTGGCCGTGGTCGTGGTTATGGTCGTAGACACGCTCGATATTTCCCTTATCACAATCATAATCAAACCGTGAGAAATACTCGCCACCGAAGTGGAACAGAAAAGATCATAAGGGAAAAGAAAAAGAAATTGAAGAAAAGCATGAGGATATATGTTATAGATGTGGCATGAAAGGTCATTGGTCACGAAACTCGTCGTACGGCTAAGCATTTAGTTGAATTGTATCAAGCTTCATTGAAAAATAAAAATGTGGAAGCAAATTTTTCTCAACATCCAATAAATAATGTCGAGGATGATGATATTGATCCCGAAGATCTTAATATCAATATTACCCATATGGATGTATCGGATTTTTTTGAACACCCGGACGGTAGGATAGACCATTTAATTGGTGATGGCAAAGTGTCCGTAAGAACTAAAGCCTCACCCCGATATTTTTGTATTTTCATTTTCATTCTATTCTAATAATATTTACGTTTGCATATATATATTTGTGTTCGGATGGCTGTTGTTAATGATGATGTATGCATTATTGATAGTGGAACTACACACACCATACTAAAAAATGAGAAATATTTTTCTCGATCTCAAAATGGGAGAAATAAATATTTATACGATAAACGGTAGTGCAAATGTAATTGAGGGCTCCTGAAGAGCTAGTATATTGTTGCCTAAAGGAACAACAATTATTATTGATAAGGCACTATTTTCCTCAAAATCCGTAAGAAATTTATTGAGTTTTAAAGATATCCGCATAAATGGGTATCATGTTGAAACAAATGAGGAAAATGGGATTGAGCATCTTTTTATTACTCAAATGCATTTGGGTAAGAAATCGGTATTAGAAAACTCGCCGTCTTTTTCTACTCGGTCTATATTTTGTAAAAATACGTACAATTGAAATTCATCATCTAGTAAACCGTAAGTTTACCGATCCTATTACTTTTAGCATTTGGCATGACCGGTTGGGTCATCCGGGATCTACCATGATGAGAAGAATCATTGAGAATACACATGGTCATCCTTTAAAAAATAAAAGGATATTAACATCAGAAAAATTCGCATGTACCGCATGTTCCCTAGGAAAATTAATTGTTAAACCATCACCGCAAAAGTAGGAGCCGAAAGTCCTACATTTCTCGAACGGATTCACTGGAGATATTTGTGGACCTATTGATCCACCATGTGGACCGTTCAAATATTTTATGGTCTTAATTGATGCATCATCCCGATGGTCACATGTATGTTTATTATCTACTCGCAACCCGGCGTTTATGAGATTACTTGCTCAAATAATTAAATTACGAGCACAATTTCCGACCATCACATTAAAAATATCCGTTTGGATAATGTCGGTGAATTTTCATCACATGCTTTTGATGCATATTGCATGTCAATTGGGATTAATGTTGAACATCCCGTAGCTCATGTTCACACACAAAATGGTCTTGTCGAATCTTTGATTAAACGATTACAATTAATTGCTAGACCATTATTAATGAAAACAAATCTCCCAACATCCGCCTCGGGGACATGCTATTCTACATGCCGCAACACTTGTACGTATAAGACCAACTAGTTATCATAAATTCTCTCCTTTGCAATTGGCTTTTGGGTCGTAACCAAATATTGCTCATTTAAGAATTTTTGGGTGTGTCGTATATATTCCAATTGCACCAAACCAACGTACAAAGATGGGTCCTCAAAGAAGAAAGGGGATATACGTTGGATATGATTCTCCCTCTATTATCGTGTATGTTGAACCCCCGACAGAGATGTATTCACAAGCAAGATTTGCCGATTGTCATTTTGATGAATCATTATTCCCTAAATTAGGGGAGAACCAAAACAAAGATAAAAAGGATCTTGCTTGGACAACATCATTAAATTATCTTGATCCGCGCACAAGCGCATGTGAACTTGAAGTTCAAAAGATAATTCATTTGCAAAGCATTGCAAATCAAATGCCGTACGCTTTTGTTGACTCCGTAAGAGTTACAAAATCGCATATTCCAGCCTATAAATGCTCCTATTCGAATTGAAGTTCCAAGCAGAACAAAATATTATACCTATAGTCGCTGAGTCAAAAACACGCCGTAAGCGTGGCCGACCTCTTGGTTCTAAAGATAAAAATCCTCGAAAGAAAAGAGGATTAAATGATCCGAAGATCATATTGAAGAAAAGAATGATAAAGACCAAGAGAGAACCGATGACAAAGAACCGTAAGTTGATGAAAGTAACACCGAAATTTCTATCAATTATACCACTTCCTGTAGAAGTTGGAATCGGATAGAAACCGTTATTGATAATATATTTGCATACAATATATCTCTTGATGTTACACAGATAATGATGATCCCGAACCAATATCGCTTGATGAATGCTCGGCATAGAAAAGATTGGCCGCAATGGAAAGATGCGATTCAATCGGAGTTAAATGCACCGACAAAACGTGAAGTCTTCGGACCCGCAGTCCGAACACCGTAAGGTGTAAAACCCGTTGGCTACAAATGGATATTTGTGCGAAAGCGCAATGAAAAGAGTGAAATCGTTCGATATAAAGCGCGATTAGTAGCCCAAGGTTTTTCACAAAGACCAGGTATTGATTATGATGAAACTTATTCTCCCGTTGTTGATGCTATTACACTCCGATATCTTATCGCTTAGCAAGACATGAAAAGATAGATATGCGCCTATTAGATGTTGTCACTCGCTTACTTGTATGGAAATTTAGAAAATGATGTTTACATGAAAATCCCCGAAGGATTTCATATGCCTCGAAGCATATAAACATTATCCTCGTGAAAATTACTCCATCAAGTTGCGTAAATCATTATATGGCCCGAAGCAACTGGGCGCATGTGGTTCACACGTCTTAGTGAATATTTATTGAAAGCGGGATTTAAAAATGACCAGGTATGTCCATGTGTTTTTATTAAGAAATCTGGTTCTAAATTTGTGATATTAGCTATATATGTTGATGATATTAATCTTATTGGAACTCCTGAAGAGCTCCAAGAAACAATTGATTATTTAAAAAGAGAATTCGAAATCAAGGATTTTGGTAAAACCAAATTTTGCCTTGGTTTACAAATTGAACATCCGGAGAGTGGAACATTTATTCATCAATCAACATATACAAGAAAAGTGCTAAAAAGATTTTACATGGACAAAGCACATCCATTGAGTATTCCAATGATCGTCCGATCATTAAATGTGGATAAAGATCCTTTCCGACCTCAAGAAAATGATGAAGAACTCCTTGGTCCTCGAAGTACCATATCTCAAAGGCAATTGGTGCATTGATGTATCTTGCTAATAATACAAGACCTCGATATTGCTTTTGCCGTCAATTTATTAGCAAGATTTAGTTCTTCACCAACACGACGACATTGGAATGGAATTAAACAAGTCCTTCGATATCTCCAAGGTACAATTGATCTCGGATTATTTTATTCAAATAAAACCAATCCAACATTGATAGGTTATGCAGATGCTGGTTATTTATCTGATCCACATAAAGCACGTTCTCAAACGGGCTATCTATTTACATGTGGAAATACTGCTATATCATGGCGTTCTACGAAACAATCTATAGCAGCTACTTCTTCAAATCATGCTGAAATTATAGCCATTCATGAAGCAAGTCGAGAATGTGTATGGCTAAGATCCATGATTCATTATATCCGAGAAAGTTGTGGATTATCATCAATCAAAGGTATTCCAACTCCTCTTTATGAAGACAATGCAGCTTGCATAGCTCAATTACGAGGAGGATATATTAAAGGAGATCGGACAAAACATATTTCACCAAAATTCTTCTTTACTCATGAACTCCATAAGAAAGGTGAAATTGATGTGCTACAAATTCGGTCATGTGATAACCTCGCAGATATTTTCACGAAGACTTTACCGATTGCAACATTTGAAAAGTTGAGATATAAAATCGGTATGCGTCGGTTTAAAGATTTAAAGGAATCATCTCATCATGGGGAGTAATAAATAGACATATAGAATAGTGTACTCTTTTTCCTTCACTAGATTTTTTTTCCCACTGGGTTTTTATCTAGTAAGGTTTTAACGAGGCATATTCTTTATGTAATGGATGGACATCCAAGGGGGAGTGTTATGAATTATTGGAATCTTTATTAATTAGTGGAGGCTCCACTAATTATGGATTTATGTGAATTATTAGAAGATTTTTATGGATGTCCACCATTTAGTGGAGACACCACTAATTAAGATTAGTGGAAGATGATGTATGCCATGATGTAATCCACTAATTAGAGCTCTATAAATAGAGCTATTCTCTAAGCTTGTAATACACCATTATTTTGTGAAAGAAAGATTAGTGAAAGAAAGATTAGAGAAAGAATTGTGAGAGAAAGAAAGAGAGAAGTGTGAAGAGAAATTCTTGTGCAAAGAATAGTTAGAATTCTCTTAGTGTGTAGTGTGTAGATTTTATTCTAACACTACCCTAATTTTATAACATGAACATATATTTCATTTCTTAAGATAATAGATAATTTAAAATAAAAATAATTAAAGACTACAAATATTTTAAGAAGAAAAGAATATATATGAAAACCATAATTTTACCATAATTTTTTTAATACATACATACATACATACATACATACATACATACATACATACATACATACATACATACATACATACATACATACATACATACATACATACATACATACATACATAACAAAAACAACAAAGGAAAAAGAAAATGTAATAATCAAGAGATGGATACTCTACCTAGGTATATTACGTAACAATTATTTAAATTTAACATAAATAGTAATGAAATATATAGATAGAATGTCTATATATAAACAAGAACTTAATATATTTATGAGATTTCAAATTTAAATTCTTAAATATTCAAATTAGATTTTATTAAAATTTAAATATAATTATAAGTTTCAAATTCAAATCGAGCTTATACAATTTGATAAAGGCTAAGTTATATTGCTATGAGAGGTTAAAATCCATTAATTTTATTACCTATATTTTTCATTAATTTTCTACATTAATATCTCAACTTCAAAATTTTCTCAAATAGGATATTTGAACTTTTAAAGCTAATTTATATTAGCATGTGTGTGTGTGTGTGTATATATATATATATATAATATTAAGAGATAGCATACTCCACCTCGTATGTAGATATATATGTACATATGCATATGTATGTTTGTAAATAAAAAATTATTTATGTTATATAACATATTAATCTAATACTCACTAACTAATAAGGATATATTAAATTAAAGATATCAAATTAACGATCCAACCGTTAAATTCATTGTAATCATTACAAGTAGTATTGTGACTAAAATTGAAAATAATCAGATAAAATTTAACATAATTTTGAGGGATTTTGTTATAATTAGACTAAAAACAACGGTTATAATAAACCATCGTATTTGGTCTACCTATTACGACGGTTTGTGTAAACCGTCATATTTGGTAACCAAATATGACGTTTGGACTTGAACCGTCGTATTAGGTCTATCAATTGTGACGGTTTCAAAATCGTCGCATAAAGTACTCTATTACGATGATTTTTTGACCATTGTATTTGGCTTTGTCGCATTTGCTCCATTTTTTTGTAGTGACTAAGATTAGAGCAAATGTTGTTCATATTTCTCTAAAAGAAGTGATGGAGGATATTTGGTACCTTGACAATAGATGTTCAAAGAACAAGATTGGGAAAAGGTTATTCCTTGACAACTATGAATGCAAGAATGGCAGTTCTGTTACATTTAGTGATGGTTCAAAGAATAAGGTTGTCAGAACATGTATGTTGAACATGAAAGGTATGCCTAAACTGAAGACACTAAATGTAGATTGGTTAAAAGCAAAAGCAAATTTGATAAGTATAAGTCAGCTCTATGATGAAAATATGGTAGTTAACTTTAACAACGAAAAATGTCTTTTGGCCAATAAATCCAGTAATTGTGTGATTACGGTGACTAGAACATTAGACAATTACTATCAATTTTACACAATTAATGATTCTTAATGTACGATGACAAATTTTGATGAGATTGAGTCGTGGCATAAAAAGCTTGGTTATATTAATCATAAGAAGATTGAAATGTTTACCAAAATGGATGCTGTTCGAGGACTTCCGAAACTCAGTAAGATTGACAAGATGATATGTACAGAATGCTAAGGTAGTAAACAGATATAATCTACCAATAGGCAATTTAAGTAGATTGTCACATCAAGTGTTTTGGAACTTATTCATCTTGATTCGTTTGGCCAACTCAAGCGGAGAGTTTTGGTGGAAAAGGTATGTCTTGGTATGTATTGATGATTATTCAAGATTTACATGGGTGTGTTTCTAAGGTAAAAAATCAAAGGCCTTTGAAACCTTTTACAAGTTGTGTTTGCATCTGCAAAATAGCAAGGAAATCAAAGTGATACGCTTAAGGAGTGATCATGGCAGAGAGTTTGACAACATATTGTTTGAAGAATTTTGTGCTAAAAATGGAATACAATACAAATTCTTAGCTCCAAAAACACCCCAATATAATGATGTTGCAAAAAGGAAGAACAGAACAATATAGTGTATGGCAAGAGTTATGTTAAACTTAAGGAAGATATCATACAATTGGTAGGCAGAAGATGTAAACACGGCTACGCATATCATTAACAGAACTTATTTTAGATCTTTCACCACTAAAACGGCCTTATGAAATTTGGAATGGGTGTAAGCCTCAGCTAAATTATTTTCATATATTTAGAAGTGAGTTCTATATTTTGAATGAAATAGAACAACTAAGAAAATTCAACATGAAAAGTGATGAAGGAATTTTTCTTGGTTACTCAACTAATAGTAGGACTTACCGTGTGAGTCAGTCTATCTATTAATGGAATAAGTGATGGTCCAAAGGTTCTTACTCGGGGTATTCTTAACTTAGAATCAATGGATTCATTGTAAAGTAAAATCCCCCTTATGTATTTTATTACAATTGTTGGCTAATAGAGGGATCAAATGGTATAAATTCATTTGTTCCAATTTTTTTTTTCATTTTTCATTATGAATCGGTCGGGGCTATTTTTGCTCAATGGATACAAAATACCCACACTTTTGCACCTGGTGCAATGGCTCCCGGTACTACAACAAGCACCAGTTTAACTTGGGGAGGTGGTGATTTAGTAGTAGTGGGTGGCAATGTAGCCTTCGCTTTAGAAAAGGGCTTAAACCTAGGCTTTCCTTATTCTAGTATGCGCATGTGATCTTATTAATAAGACTATCTTCACTAAGACTAAGAAAATATTCTATAGTGACTATCGGTCCTAGATAGGCGGATCTAATTTTAACAGCCGAAATAGTAATAATGAAAATGGCTCCTTCCTTAGTGATATTATACGAGCAAATGCCAGAACTAAAAATGTTATTGCTATGGGAGCAAGTACATTACCGGAGGTATGTTCAATACCAATTCTTATAGTACTGTTTGGGGAGTCAATAAGCTAAGGGATGCCAAAGGCAGGGCTAGTGACTAAAGTGAAGTCGTAACAAGGTAGTTGTACTTGAAGGTGTGCCTGGATCATCTCCTTTTCAGGGGGAGCTAATGCTTGTTGGGTGTTTCAGTTTGACACTACTTATTCAACAAGAAGAGCTTAACAATTATGAAGTCTATAAATGTTGTTGTTAAAGATATTTTAATGTAGGAGCAAAAGAGGATGATGACACAAGAAGATGATGATGAGTCTATAGAGACAAGTGGGACTACACAGGAAACAAATAGAAAATGGAGTTGATTCTGACAAGGAGCAGCTGGAAGTTCAGCAAAAAGTACCATCATCAAGGATAAAGGAGGATCACTTCTCAGAATTGATCATTGGAGGACTTGATGAGATGAGAAAAGTCAGAGACAGATCCAAAGTTGACTACAGAGAAATTGTCAAATATGCATGCTATACTTCAACACTTGAGCCAAAGAATGTCAAATAGGCTCTGATAGATGAACAGTGGATTGTTACAATGCAAGATGAACTTTAGCAATTCAAACAAAATGATGTTTGGGAACTTGTACCAAGGCCAGATAGTGTAAATGCGATTGGAACAAAATGGGTCTATAGGAACAAGACTAATGAGCTTGGCAACATAATATGTAATAAGGTAGGATTGGTGGCACAAGGATACAAATAGGTTGAAGGTATTGACTTCGAAGAAACTTTTGCACCAGTTGCTTGATTAGAGGTCAATTAGACAGTTGCTTGTAGTGACATGTACCAAGAAGTTTACACTTCAACAAGTGGATGTTAAGAGTGCATTTTTAAATGAATTTCTACAAGAATAAGCTTACGTTGCACAACCTAAGAGATTTGTTAATCCAAAATTTTCGGACTATATCCACAGATTAAAGAAGCTCATGGCTTGAAACAAGCTCCAAGGGCATGGTATGAACAATTAATGAACTACTTAATGAAACAAGACTACAAGTGAGAGGGAGCTGAGAAGATTATATTTGTGAAAAAAACTTAGAGTTGATTTCATTGTTACATAGGTCTACGTTGATGATATCATATTTAAATCTACATCAAAACGCATGTCAAAAGAGTTTGTTGAACTCATGCAAATAGAGTTTCAAATGAGCATGGTTGGAGATCTTACTTTCTTTCTTGGTCAAGAGATTAAGCAATTAAAAGATGGAGTGTTTATCTTTCAAACTACATACGCTAATAATCTTGTGAAGAGGTTTATTGTGAGTGGTGCAAAGCTTGCCAGAACTTTAACAGTGTCAGTCAGAAGCTGTCAAAAGACGACAAGGGATAGGAAGTTAATTAGCACATGTATAGAAGTATGATTGGGGGATTGTTGTATCTTAGAGCAAGTCGTCCTAATATCAGCTTCATTGTAGGGGCATGTGCAAGGTATCAAACGAGTCCTAGAGAATCACAATTAAAAGTAGTTAGAAGAGTTTTGAAATAAGTGTGTGGCACTTTTGATTATGGAACTTACAAGGATTCAAGCATACATTTGTTTGGATATAGTGTTGCTGATTGGCCAAGAAACTGTGATGACTGGTGGATGCTTCTATTTGGGAAATAATCCTGTATTATGGTACAACAAGAAGAAAAGTTGTACACCATTATCTAGAAAAGAAGACGTGTATATTGCGGCAGGTAGTTGTTGCACTCCGCTATGGATGAAGCATGCTTGAAGACTATACTATTAATCAGCAAGAGCCAATAGGGTATTGTGACAACACCAGTGCAATAGCACTAGTGCAATTGACATTTCTAAAAATCCAGTTCAGTACAATTAAACGAAGTATATTGATATTTGACATCATTTCATTAGAGATCTTTTTAAACAACAAATGGTAAAAATAGAGCATATACCTACTCAGAAACAATTAGCTGATGTTTTCACCAAACCACTGGATGCTACACTGTTCGAGGAACTAAGGAAGGCATTGGCGATTTGTCCACTTTTAACACCATATCAAACTATGCATATAGTTTCTTTTCTATTATTTTCTTTTATTTTAAAAATGAGCACTGGATATTTGCATAGATATGTTGCTAGTAGGCAGGAATTGTGACCAGACATAAGCTCTGTGAAAATGTAGCAGTGAGCCAACCACAAAGTGCCATCTTCTGTGATTTGTTCAATGCAACAAGCAATCTTGAAGGCGGTTGATAGGAACTCAAAAGTTGTGTAGTTTCAAAAGGAGTCAAATCTTTTCAGCATCAATCAGAACCACACAGTGCCATCTTCTCTGTGCTATTGGAAATTAAGTTCCACCTAAAAATCTTCTCTTTTTCTCTTAATACTGCCAAAAAATACCACTTCAAGAAGTTGGAAACCCTATCAATGGTAGAGAAACCACAATGCCAGTTGCGTCTGGCAATAGTCACTGAGGAGAATGCTATTACCTCAGAACAAGCCACAACTGGAAGTGTGGTCAATGCTACAGAACAAGGAAATTGTTAGGAACATCTCTAAAAATCCTTCTACTACTGTGCCCTTAAATATGTGAAGAGGGATTGTGATTACCAGTCTTGAAAATTTGTATTATACTTTGTGTTCATCGGGAATGAAGAAATACATCATGGTCATAAATTAGTTATTCCATATGTTTAAAGAAATTAGGGCTGAACAAAAACTTAGTGCTAGGGCTAGTGTGGAGTTATTTATAATATATAGAAACCTGAAAGTATAGCTGCAAAAATTATGGTGAACTATTTTAATAATTGCACAATAATATAAATACATTAGGATTGTGATTCTTGATTACACGTACTAAGAATCCTAACCACCTATTAGAGTTGTCATAATGATTATGAATCATTATGTAATAAGGTATGCTTCCACAACTTATTTATATCAAAATAATTTTTTAAGTAAGGCTTTGGTTTTGGGGAATTAGATTGAAGGAATTCCATTAATTTCCATAAAAAATGGCCTAAAATAGTTTACATGTGATAATCTTTCACTGCTTGACTAGTAATCATACCAAACTTGGGGACATAAATTCTTTTTTTTTTTTCTTACTTTTGTAGGAGCGGACTGATCAAAATCATCATTAGTATATTCTACAATGTTGACTTGTAATTGTAAGACTGGTTTAGATTTGTAAGAGGCTTGAGGGGACAATGAGTTGCTGCCTTAGCCAATTTAGCCTTTTGAGCTGTAAGTATCGTGTATATATAATAAGATCATAAACATGTCATGCATTCCTATACATAATATGTTTATGTGTATGTAATTTATACTTGATGCACATTCAAAATAGGGAATTGGTTGCACAAGTTGATGACTTAACTTGTCTAGCCAGTTCAAGATAGGAATAAAAAAGGGGAAATTTTAATGGTGTGTGGTTGTGTGTAGTTCTTTTTTTTTTTTCCAAGTTGAATAATGTCGTTTTACTACACATTTTTTTTTATTAAATCATAAATATTGTTCTTTAAGTTGAAGACAACCCGTGTAACAACCCTCAATTTTGTACTTTAATCGGATACTACTATATATAGAATAAGAATTTGTATGAATGACCAAAATAAGAAATTATCAGTATAATAAGATAAATGTTTTATTGTGATGAAAATATTTAGGGACATCATTGAAATTTTGAGATTGTTCTACCCTTAATTTTGTACTTCAATTAATGACTACTTTTTATAGAGCAAGAATTTGTGTGCAAACTCAGAACAAAAGTTAATCAATGCAATGAGACGGATGTTTTTGGTATAATTTGAGTTTTCAGGGGTATTATTGTAATTTCAACTGCGATCAGAATTTTGACCATGAATTGAGAAGAACTGAAAAGGAATTTGAGAATTCTGATCCTCACCATTAAGTTCACTAAAATGCGTATATTCCATTGGTGGAATGAAAAGTTTTTCCAATACTGACCGGAATTATATTTATTTCCTAAGGAAATTGTGAAGTGCGGTTGAAATCGAAACAAGCGGCATATTATGATTGGATAATGAAAATAAGTGTCAAAGGGTGGTTGGTTACATGAAAAACCATGCACATTTTATATTATATAAAGCTTATCAAAATAAGCTTTAAGAGATAAGAAAGAAAAAGAATAGCAAATGAGAAACTTACGCATCAACACTTAGCCCACAATGGTCCACAATACCACTAATGAATGCTTGATCTTGTGACCGTAGAATGACAGTGGGAAAGGCTACAAAACAGCCAATTTTCGTTCATAAGAAGAAAGGAAGAGAGAAGGCGAAGAAAGGGAAGAAAAGGGAAGAAAAACTAGAGAAAAAGAAAAAAAAAAGAGAAAACATTCCAAGAAGAGAAAAAGGAAGGAACTTGGAGAATTTTTAGCCTAGAGCAATCAACAAATAAGGTAATAGCTTATGTTTCATGAATTAAATTTGAAGCATGAAGAATAAGGATTGTTTTGATATGAATTTATTGAGAATTTCATGAGAATTATGGTTTTTCTTTTAAATTTAGCCATGTTTTGAAGTGTTTGTGTGTGCTGACAGCTTTGAGAGGATATGTGATATGTTTTGAATGGTGTATAAAGGTGTTTTGATGGTGGTTTAATTGATAGTTCATGGCTGCACAAGAAAGTGTAAGAAATGGAAAAGAAAAATAGTTTAATTATTAAAGAAATTTGAATATTGTTGTTATTATTCAAAACTGTTGGTTTTGTTATTGTTTAAGCATGAAAGATACTTATTGTCCATGACTGGAATCAAGAAGGATTATGTGATATTTAGATGACAAACAAAGGATTGCAGTGATTAAACGACATATATATTGTATAGGAAAGAAAAGAGAATGGATTACTTGAAGGAGAAGGAACAAAACAAAAAATTTATGTTGGAAGAATTTCGTGCAACTCTAAAGACGTAATAAAATGACTAATATGGCAGGTTGTTTTGGACCTAAAACTTGTAGCTAAATGTCTTTGGATCATTTTGGGACCAATTTTACATGATTTGGAGTCGTGAATAAAAAGTTATGATGAAAATACCGCAAGCTGCCAAAATTATGACGGGATTGAGAAACTAACATGTTGTAAGTAAAACTAAATGAAATGAGAAGGGAAATTAGTGGTTAATGAGTTTAAAATCATCAAGGAATGTCTTGAGGATATTTTGGAACTAGTTTGGTGTCAATCGGACTTGTGAATTAAAAACTATGACAAGAATACTAAGGTATGCCAAGTGAGGAAAAAAAGTGCAAAATTTTGGTTAAAGAAAGTAAAGCTATGAGTTTATTTCATGTGAGCTATTCAATGCATGAAGGATTAAGGATTCATGTGAAAGACTTGAAAATATGTTTGAGGAAAGGAGTAATGAAAATGTATTTGTTGTGAATTCGATAATATTAAAGGAAGTGTGAAATGATGACTTATGTAGGGAAGTGTGACATGATGACCAATGTAGGTTATATATTTTTAACGGTCTTGCAAAGGTTTAAGGATTATGAATACCGTATTACACAATAGCTAAGACACTAGGTGAGTCCCAAGTCTTTTAAATTCTATTTAGCTAAGTGTTTTCCTGAAATGATCATGTGCTTTCCTGATATAGTTAATACTTGATATATTATGAGATGGATGTTATACTTGAGTTTGAAAGCATTATCAAACACTCGATTCTCTTGAACATTTTGAATATGAAATATCTCATATAATCTTTTCGATTTCAAATCTCGGTTTTGGTAAAGTGTGTTTTCCAAATATGGAAATTGCTTTCCTGGTATACTCAAGTGCTAGCTTTCTACATGGATTTGGAAATATCATGAACATTATGAATCTTGAAATTTTGAGAATACCATGAATCTTGAATTCTTAAACATATCAATCCTTGAATCAATTACATGACTAACTTGAACACTTGAATACTTAGCGTATGTACTAACTTGAATATTTGGCGTAAAAACTGACGTGAATACTTGGCATATGTACTAACATGAATACTTGGCGTATGCAGTAACTTGAATATTTGGAGTAAGTACTGACTTAAATACTTGGCGTATGCATCGATTTGAATACTTTATGTAAGCACTTGACTACTTGGCATAAGCTAGCACTGACTTTAATACTTGGCGTAAACATACTACTTGGCATAAGTATTAGCATGACTACTTAGCGTAAACACTGACTTGATACTCGGCGTAAGCACTGACTATACTTGAATACTTGAGTACTCAAATATTTGCATACTTGAATCAAAATATTTTACTAGAATTCTTGAATCCCTAAATTAATATATTTTCATTCTGAACTCTTTAATACTTGAATCACCATACTTTCACTCGGAACCCCAGAATATCTGTTTTGGAATGTTTTCACACAAAAATTTCTGAACTAACCTGTTTATGTTAGAGATTATTCTTCATAAGTTATTTTTAGTTGAAAACACTAGCGCACACGAGACTCCACTGAGCCTCACGCTCACATGTGTGTTATTTCTTTTGAAAAATTTAGGATCAGAGGTGTTATTTGTTTGAAAAATTTAGGATCAGAGGCGCAGCAGAAGCACAGTGGACTCCTGAGGTTCATGCTACATCTTAGATTTGTTATACCCTTAAGTGTATATATCAGAAGTCAAATTCTATGTACTTTTCTATATTCAATAAAAGTAATTTTGGAAAATTTTTTGCTGCATATTGAGTGAAAATTGTTATAAAGACCTTTGGAGCAATCAGACGGGGTGATACTCCATAAAGTTACAGCCCACTATGCCACGGAAATATGAGGTATTACAATCCGTACATAATACAGGTATTTCTTTGTTCATACGTGTAATATAATATTCATGAAGAAGATCATAAAAAGTCTTTTCAAGCAGATTTAAAATTTTTATTGCTTTATTGCAATGATCATTAGAAGATCGTCAGCAGAGAAAATAGCATCACGGAGAATGGTCGATGGACAAATTTTATGGATATAATGCAGTTGTTCATCGAATTGGGCCATCAGTAATATTTCATTGCCACTTGAAGCAAATTGTGGCACAACTCCAGCGGTTTAGAGACCATCACGAGGTGATCTGCACCTCTAACTTCCCGAACCACATTTGGAGGAGTAGCTTCTATCATGAAGCGTTGTATCTCTATAGGATTTGCCTTGTCGTCCGTAACAATGAAGTAGGCTCGAGGAACTGTTCCGTACCTCTCCTTTGAAACTAAGAGCTCAAGTCTTGATTTCTTGTCATTGAATAATCGGGTTTCTCTTACTAACAATCTTCCAAGAGTATAGTCCTGCATTTCAATCAGAATTATAAAAATATTATCTAATTTCTATTTATATAAAAATGTTACTCAGTGCTGCATTGTATATTAAGAGATATATATATATATATATATATATATATATATATATACCCAACACAAGGATATGGATCATTTCCACACCGATTTTTTGTTGGAAGAAAAAAAAGCTTTTTTATTATTCAACTATTGTGGTTCATCCAAATTGGTCCAAAATGGTGGTTTCCACCAATTTCATAAGCGGTAGTATATGAACAAATTGATTGGGCTAAATCTTGGAAAACGAAAGTGCAACGCAATCTTTGATAGAAAAGAGAAGGAAAAAAAAAAGGAAAAGGGAAGAAGAAAAAACTACTGAACAAAATTTGATTCCCCAAAACCATAAATTTTATTGTTAAAGGATTCTGTTGAAGTGGCAAGGTGGAAGTGGCTACCGAACCTAAAGATTTTGCATATTCATGAGTTCACTACATATCCATGTAATTATGATTTTTTTCCTGTGATTATTATTTTTTAATTTGTTTTTCTTTTTTTAGATATACTAAAATTCAGAAAGTCTTACCTCAGACGGTGATAGGTTATAGAATTTGTGTTTCATGAATTCTGGTCCAGGAAGGATAGTTACATTCCCATTGGGATAAGCTGTGGTGACGCTATCTTTGTAAGTATCTGGTTCCTCAATGCTTGACATCTAAAATAAGAGACTAATAATTTATCAAAAAAAAAAAAAAAAAAAAAACAGAGACCAAGCAATATTCAAAATCAAGAAAAAAGTGCATTCTAAACAATCGTAAAGAAAATTTGATGATACATAACACTATCTTATTTCTATTTGATAAAAATATATTTTGAGATGTATTCTGAATGATTAGCTAATTGTGCGACAAATTCCTAATTTCTCAATTACTGCTTGGCATGAGACATCAATATATTAAAATCTAAACCGTAAATCTACCTCAATTGAAACTTCATAAGCCTGAAGGAAATTTTACATGAGAAAGTGGAGACATGAATTATAGTAGTCGAAAGAAATTAATGAATTATAAGTAAAACACAAAAGAATGCTTACACATACCTTTTCCTCAAGCTGACTCGCAGTCAGATTAGGACCAAGCATGCCTGCTGTCACAAAGACAGCAAGAGCAATTTTGGAAGGAAACCTCTCCATGGCAGAGGATAATGCGAACCCACCGTAGCTATGTCCAACCAAAATGACCCTATCCTCAGCAGCTAGGGCTGCCATATATGAGTACAGAGGCTCATGGTAGTCATCAATGCTCTGAAGGGTGTTCAGCGGCACAAGATTCCGGCCTGAGGCAGCCAGATCAATAGCGGTGACATTGTGCCCTGCTTCTTCCAACAGAGTCTTCAACTTGTACCAGCACCATGCTCCAAGACTAGATCCATGTACCAGAACGAAGTGTCTACAGGAGGAGGAATTTTGTGTTGCCATGTTATCTTAGGTATTGCCTTTGTCTTATTCTTTCGTGTGTAATTGATTTTGTACTTGGACCTTAAAAGGGTAAAGGTAGCATTATTTATAGGAAAATTGGCGTCAGTGTCTCCCCATAAAACTGGATTTGGGATATGGCCATGCTTTGTCACATTTGAGGACTAATGTAACGTGATTATTACACGTGCACTAATTATTACAAACTAATCTTTGCAAAACACAATTTCAAAAATGTTTTTGTTATGTGTGGTTTATTAATCTCTTCTGATTTTTTTCAAAATTTTCTATTGCATTTGTATAAATTTGACAAGTTATAAAATAAGAACTTTAATAAATAAAACAATTTGTTAATTTAATTCGACTATTAATAAACTTATGTTTGGATCCAATTACTTTGATTGAATTCCTTTCGATCTTCATTGCTATAATATAATGGTACTTCGTTTGACTCTAACAAATCTTTTGACTAAAAAAAATTTGTTTTTAAGAAGAAATAGAGTAATTTAAATCATTGGAAAAGATGATAAATTATTGTAGCTATCAACTTCAATCGAAAGCACAAGCACAGTTTAACAATGATATCCTGTCAGATTCATCGATAGTGTATGCTTCAGAGCACCTAATACCACAATCATGAATTTTTTTCACTTTGTTTTTCTTGACCAAACTATGAACTCTTAGTTTCATACGTCGTCTCACCACCTTTTGAAACTCCGAGGTCGAGCATTAATAGATTGCAACAGCACTTAATTATTTCTTAATCAAATTTAAATTTCTCAAATTTCCTAATCTTTGCAGATCCAAATCAACTGGGATTTAATGCCTTCACCATAAGATCTTCATTGTATATTCTTTGACATCCATCCTAAATTCTCTAAAATTCTTCTTAGATTCCGTTTTCTAATTAAACTCCAATTCAACGTGCGCCAAACATTGCCAATAACATAACTTCCTTCCAGCTTCCATGATTATAGAAGTACTGGCGCATGTTTTCACCAAAATAGGAAGAAGCGATGCTAGTTATGAAGGATATCCATGGCCCATAAATATAAGAGTTGTCCACACAAGGAAATCTAATCATCATCCTTTCAATCAACTCAAGATATAGACACATTTTAAAATCATCTTTTTATATTTATTTTAGCTAGTTCAATACGATTACTTCGGAAATCACTCTTTCTTTTGGAAAATAATATGCTCTTCCATCTTCAAGTCCTTAAATATCCATATGATGCATGGAACAGGTCCTTGAGTCTATTTATAAAAAGCAATCCATAAGTCATATTCTATGCTCTCAAAAAGTATCTCGCTCAGTAATTCAGAATAGAAATCTTTTGCATATATACTTGGAACTGCCAATTAGGTCAAGGTTAATTTTTTCCCCCAAATTTTTTGAATTGAAAATGCACCAGCAGGAAGGTAATTTATGTCAAGGAATATAAATAACGATACTCTATCATTGTCGAAATAAATATTATTTTTTAAAACCAATCTTTTTTTTCTTAAAATTCATTTAAATGTTAGAATTTTTTGAATATATGAAAATTATGTAATAGTGATATTTATTAAAATAAAGATATATTTTACACATTTGTATGTACTTAGATACTAAAAAAAAGGAAAAAATAAAAAATGAGTGGTGTGGGCAACTGGGATTTAACTGATTAATCAAGAATATAAACGTGAATTGTCATGAAACAACGCTAACCTCTAAATTCCCTTACGCTTCTTTATTTTTTCTGACGGCACGGAGTCTTGTTGTATGCTCTCAAACCACATACTCATGGTCGAATTGACGTGCACGTTTTGCACTCTTGTCAAGAAGTCAATACCTAAAAACCTCTGTTATTTCAAACACTACAACAAACTAAGTATTTAGAAATGTTAATAAATTTATTTTGAGATATTAATTTATATGATAAAAATATTTATTGATACTTTTATAAGTGTCTGCATATGATTTTCTAAAAGTGGTATCGTCAAAAAATTTTACGATACAAAACTTTGCGTCGATAAATTAAGTTATCGAAATTTTTTCTATAAGTGTCTCTAAATTTATTGATACTTTAGATATAAGCATTTTTAAATTTACTAACGCTTTTTTTATAAGTGTCTCTAAATTTACTGTGCTTAAATTCTTTAATGTCGTTAACACAATGACATTTTTTAAAGTGTCCTAAAATTTACAACACAAAATTTTGATTCTGTCTATTTTTCAGGCTATATTTTATATTTATAACGTCTCGAAATTAGTGATACTTTATTTCATAAATGTTCCAAAATAGCGACACATAAATACAATTTTGTCCCTTCTTTTACGACACAATCAATCATAGTGTCCCAAAATTTAACAACCATATCTTTTTAAATGTCCCTAAAATAACTACGCTTACTTATGAATGCGTCTCTCTTTTTGTCACACTATATAAATAATGTCCCAATTTTGGCATCACTTTTTTTTTTTTTTAGCATACCAAAGTCGACAATTACTATATTTTATTATTTAATCATTTTTTTCTAATTTAAAATCGCATAACAAATGTTTCTTTTTATATTGTACAATAGAAAGTTGTAAAGCAATGATAATTTTGAAACAAAATGAATCATATTTATTTGAATAAATCATATAAATTAGAATAAAATTTAAATACTCATACTCAAAAATATTTTGGCAAATGTCTAACTACAATATAAATCGGACTAAATATAAATGTTCAATTTTTTTGGCAAACTAAAAAAAAAAAAAGTCTTCATATTACTACAAATTGATGAAAAATCCAATAGCCCTACACATCAAATAAAGGAAAAAATGGTGAATGTTTAAAAGTTTTAAATCGTTTTACAAATACAAGTAATAGTTACAAGCGATATACTGAAACAAATATAATTGAAATAATTTGAAAAGATATTTCACTTACTTGAACAAACCAAAAAATATGAGTCACTTCGGAGGATAGGCACATTCACTAAAATTATGGGCAACCTAAAAAATAACATTCATGTCAAAAAAATTCTTTTGTTTAGTAGTATTTAAATAAAAATAACTACATATATGACTTACCTCAGAAAGTATTGTTTTTAAATGAGACATATCACTTTGAATAGAATCTATCTCCTTACAAAGATCAGCAATTTATTTCTCATAATCATTCTTCATTACCTCGTACTCTTGCTATGTACTTTCAATCTTTACCTCTTAACTTTGATTCACGTCATATAATTCTTTTTGAAGACGTTCTACTTGAGCTGATTTTGACATTTAAATTGACTTTTGGCTCCAAAAAGCTGTGTAGTAGTAACTCCTAATCCATATCCTCCAACTTTACCATATTGATCTTCACCTAAAACTTTGTTGAAGACTTCATCCTCAACTTCATTGGCATTACGATTCACATTTAATGCCACAAGTTCAATAACAATGTTATTAGCTTTGTCCTTTTTAGAAACAACAAATATAAAACTTAGAGATCACACGAGAATAATATACTTAAAAAACAAGTAATAACTTTTACTTTAACAACAAAAGAAAAAAAAAAAAGCATTACCACAACTTCTTTGATTTGCTCATTGATAAAATTCCCATCCTTTCTCATATGAGTCATTCTAAGAATTCAATCCGCCTGAGTTTTTTTCAATGGGTCATCTCCTATTTTTTAAATATATTAACTAATTTAATGTTAAGAAAGTGAAAGGAAAAACAAAGTATGGAAAAAAGTAAAGACACTACACTTCAATCACAACTCACATATTCATTCCTTACTCTTGCAAAACTCTTTGAACCATTAATATGAAGAGTTTTGTTATGATCTCGTCTTGCTTTTTCCTTTTCGTAAAGATTCGATCGATCATATATATATATATATATATATATAGATATATAGATATATATGTATGTATATATACTCACACACACACAGATGCATATGTTATGCAAACTATGATAAATGTTAGAAAAAAATTTAACACAACAAAAAAAGTCAAACAAATTAAGCATTAGAGGGCGCCAAAAAAAAAAAAAAAAAAATACCTTCACTTTCTCTGAAAACCAATATTGCACAAGTGTTTTCTATTGATTTGGAAAGTCTCCAACTAGTACTAAATTGAATATTTCTTCTTGAGTCTTATCTGGCAAAAAAATGCTTATATTTTAAATTGAATTTGTAATTCTTCCACTTTCGACCAATTGATTGAAACACCTACTTTCGAACTTCAAAATCATCAAGAATTTGAAAATATATCTATAAGATTGTAAAATAATTTAAATTAGTACAAATAAAAAGGTATTAAAAATAGAGAAATTTTAAATTTATAAAATAAAAGAAGATCAACTTTGTTTATCTTTGTCAAAATTATCAAGTTCTGTTTATTATTTTCAGGCATTTTTCTTCCAATCCATCCATTCAATTGAACAAAACTCCTTTTCCTTGCCATAGTTCCCAACCAACCACCTAAGATTCCACCTCGTCTTTTAATTGGTTGACCTAACTCATTGAAGTGAACTATAATCCACTCATTATTGTTCAATGTCTACACATCTTTAGCATGTATAACTTGTTTTTACGTACATTCCCTTACTTATCTGTAACATAATTAATTATATTTAACATTATAAAAGTAATATTTCAAAGACCGTATAATGTCATATCCTTTATTTCTACATTACCATAAATTTTGCTGCCTGGGTCTTCTTTTTGTGCTTGAGTATAAGTGAATTGGTATTCACTAGGTGGTTGAGTCTCACTATCAGAATTTGAAGTGTTCATTTGAATTGCTTCTGGTGTAAATTCACTTTGACTATTGTCGTTATAGTCTCTTAAATATTTTTTTTTTCTTATATAAAAACCCTAATAAAAAAGTCAATAGTTAATTTTTAATAGAAATTATAAGTAAATAACATATGCTTTTAATCAATATGGAAGTAAAATAAAAAATAATATTGAGCTATTTCAACCTCAACAAGTCAAATAACATGTGATATAAAATCAAATGGTCAAATGATCCAAAACATTTCAGAGCCGTGCACAAATTAAACTATAGCCATAGAAGAAGATGATATTTCGTGCTGATGCAGCTCCAATCAAAGGAGGCAACACAAACATTACCTGCTTGTGCCTTCCAAGTAAGCCACTTTAGAATTTTTAACCTCCTACGTATGTAATAAAAATTTTACTTATGCAATAAATATTAAATAAGAGTTTTTAACCATATGGGGAAGAATGAAATCAGGCAATGAGTTTTTGAGACAAGAGAATATATAGAATGGAAGACCACCTGAATGATAAAATACTTTGAGAAAATCAATACAAATATCGCCAAAAAAAAAAAAAAAAATGCCTTACAACCATGAAAAATATTACTTAAAAAAATAATTTCATTAAATTTCAGTGCATCTCATTTCCACTCCCATCACGGGTTACCCATTTATGCATTTCACTGTAAACCAATAAGAAGTTAATCACAAAGAATAAATAATATATGGTTTGAAATATTACAAATACACAACAATAGTCATGTTGAAAAATATTAAGAGTGAAAGAGAAAATAACAGCACATATTATATTTTTAAAAAAAGTAGAAAAATCTATCAAAGAAAATTAAGAAAAAATATAGAGTCGAAATTTTCAGACAATAAAGGTATGGTGTATATATTCAGCAGTTGTTCTTCATTTAAACAAAATGTATTTGTGTATGTGTTTAAAATCTACGTACGTATTTGATAGTCTTATTCTAAAAGGCATGGAGTGAGCCCAAACCCAGCAAACCAGCAATTGACTCAGCCGAAACCCAAAGCATTCATATCACTGCCCCGCTCCCACACCCCACCACCGCCCCACCCCCCCCCCCCCCACCCGCAAAAAAAAAAAAAAACTAAATTAGGAAAACCATCACAGTATTGTGATCATCATACGGAAAAACAATCAAACGATTGAACAGAACTATTAAAGAGTTTGAGATATTACCAAATAGCGGAGATAATAGAAAACATTCACAACAGGAAAAATCGCCATTTGCGACGGCCAAAAACCCTCGCAAAACCGTCGCTGACCGTTTTTGCGACGGTTTTACGACGGTTTTAGCCGTCGCAAAAAACGACGTCGCAATTTGCGACGGCCATGGGAAACCGTCGCAAATTGCGACGGTTTCGCGAGGGACAAAAAAATTTGTTGCTATTTACGACGGTTTTGCGACGAATATTTTTTGGTCAAACTTCACCAGAGGAACAATTTTTGCGACGAAAAACAGTGACCCTCGCAAAACCCTCGCAAATTGCGACGGTTTTGCGAGGGGAGAATTAACCCCAAGTCGTGACCCTCGCAAAACCGTCGCAATTTGCGAGGGTCATGACTTGGGCCCTCGCAAAACCCTCGCAAATTGCGACGGTTTTGCGAGGGAGAATTAACCCCAAGTCGTGACCCTCGCAAAACCGTCGCAATTTGCGAGGGTCATGACTTGGGCCCTCGCAGGGCCCAAGCAAACCCGCGGTTTTGACCGTCGCAATACCCTCGCAATTTGCGAGGGTTTTGCGAGGGCCACGACTTGAGCCCTCGCAAAACCCTCGCAAATTGCGAGGGTTTTGCAATAAATTTTTTTATTATTATATTTATTTTAAATTATTAATTTCCTATAAATCAACCCTGAAATATTATACAAATAAATATCAACACTATGTTCATAATCCAAAAAAATACTATAAAAAATTAAAAATAAACCCAAATAAATATAATTAAATATTAAAATATAATATAAAATACATAATAAGTATCTAAAAAAGTAAAATAATTCACAAAAATAAGTAATAGTGTATAAAGAGTATAAAAATAAATATAACAAGTCTATGTAAGCAATGAAGGAGCAGTTGCAGAAGGGGGTGGAGGAGGGGAACGAGAGCCCCTACGTGGGCCCGAGTGCTCATCGACTGAATCAAATCCATCGTCAACATTTGGATCTTCATCTTCGACATTAGCACCGCAATACGCGCTTCTATCTCCTCTATGGATGGCATAGGTGGTGCAGGAATACCCATTTTGTCCGACATAGCTGCCATCCAACCACCAAATGTAGACTCGTCGTTGCCTCATGAAGTCCCGGTACAAGTCTATTTGTCGATTGAATCTCCGCTCAACCTCGTTGAACCCTTTGCTCTACTAGATGTCCAATATCAACTTGTGTAGGGGAAGATGCATGCAGTCCACTTTGAGACAGTCTAGTTCGAACATGTGTCGCCTCTGAGCCTAACCCAAAAACTCGTCCCCTTTTGAACCCGCCTTGTGCCTTTACAAACATGGCTTTTTCATCAAGAGGAACAACAGAGTTTACAGAGTCACTAGACTCGGACTGAGGAGTGCTCTGTATGAGATTTCGCACCTCATCCTAAAAAAAAAAAAAAAGAATTGTCAATAGTAATTATCAAAATAAAATACAAATTCCACACAGTGTAAAGAATTTCAACATATTTAATCTATATAGTACCAATGTCTGGCGAGATCGCTCACTGACAAACTGACCCTTTTGTGGCCCGCTTTGAAAGACATGTAATGTCTCAAACATGTCTGTATAGCTAAAAGAACTCCCCTCCTTGGCCCGCTACATTTATGTTAACACAATGTAATCATTACAATCTTACATAAATTTGTAATAAAACAATTTAGATTAATAATTAATTAAGTGAAGGTGAATTACCAAACGGTCCTCGTGTTCTGTGAACGAAATAGACCCTCCAGTATGGGTGCAGCTACTCCCACGATTCTTTTTGTTGGTGGATGAGAGCTTCTGATACTTCTCTGATCTCCAGTACTCGCAAATGTCATTCCAATACTGTGCCTCTATCCAATAAGGACATACCCAATCATCCCTCTTCCTCGACCTAGACATTATGTCCGAAAATCGCGTCCGACACTTCTTTTCCCAAGTTGATCGAATTAGCGAAGCATACTCTTCCCTCCACCGAAAATATTTCTGCATGATCATGATTAAGATTTCGATTAACATATAACATAGTACTTAAACGATAAAAAATACTCAAAAATTGCTTACCCCAAATTCTTGAAACCATAAGTCTCGCACGGTTATCGGGACGTGCGTGTATGTCGGATACGAACCGATGAAGTACTGTCTGTATTATATTTGAAATTTCTCGGACACATTTATCCGAGCCGCGAACCTATTTTTGGTGCAATGACAATGTACAATATAGTTATGTTAATCTCAAAAATAATAATAATAATTGAACTAATAATCAACATCTTACAAAGTATGAATATGTTACTTACCCGTTTCCCCGTGGAACAATCCAAGGTCGGGAGTCCGTAACTTGCAACCCAACGAATGCGAAGTCAAGCAGTGGATGATTGAAAAGCCGGGGATGGTACTCCCTCATCTCCAATAGAGCCATGTAATGAATGAGGCACTGAAAGCCTTTGTAGCTGAGTAGGGGATGGAGTATAAGGCTCCTGACCCTCCTGACTCCCCTCCCTCAATGATCCTTCATTAGAAGACATTGCTAAAGGAGATGAAAAAAGAAAAATAAGTAACCAATAAAGACGAAGCCCACTCCAAAAGAAGGATGTAAATAACCGTGAATAAAAATGATAAAAGAATAATAACATTGAAACGTTATATCTATTCGCTAGTTTAAAGTAATACAATAATAATGCTTTGCTAATGATGGATATGTCAAAATAAACATTGTACTTGTAAACTGAATTTTAAAAAAAATTTGACAGAGTCTCCCCTATAATTGGACATTTCCCAGGCACAAGGCCACCTCAAGATTTGACAACCAAAACGCTGTTACAAACAACAAAGACAGATCTTTTAAATATAGAAAAATTCAAAAGATAACTAGGGGTAATCACCCATTACCCAAGAGGAATGATCACCCATCACTCACGGGGAATGATCACCCATCACTCATGGGGTTCCAATTAAAATGTTAGATATAGTTAAAATCAAGCTAAAAATTATAAATGCCTCTGTCCTTGTGAATTGTCTGTCAATACAGTAACAATACAATATATAAACTACCTTGTTGTTTACACCACAAAAGAATATAATAAGGAATAAAAAAAATCCTCCGGGCTGTACAAGTCTAAACGAAAGATTCCTGCAAAAAAAAGGAGATGAGATTCCCGACAATTAGACAAAATTGTGAAACAAAATTGTATGTGATGGAATTTAAAATAACAAAAATTAAAAGATTCAAGGCATGTAGATTCAAGTAACAAATAAATTGTAAGTTAAAATTTGACATGGGATAGTAATGATGCAATAGATTTCAGGATTCCCTCACCATTAACTATATTATTTGTAAATGAATTGAAATCAGACCTATTCACTAGAATCATTCTCCGATACAGACTCATCATCATCTACTGAGGTATCGCTATTCATTTCCTATTCATCTTCTTCCTCTTCATTTATAGGAGAACTATCCCTTGCTGTTATAGCCTCATCATGAACATCCAACATTTCACTCATACCATTCTCATGCGTCAGAATACCAAGATCAACAAATAACGATATGTCGACTTCGTCGATAGCATCTACTTCTTCCTGATAAGCTCTATCAACCACGGGTGCATCTATTATATGTCGAGCTTTGGTTTTGCAAACTGCCAACCAATCAGATATTGGCCTCTTACTCCCTGGATATGATGCATAATACACTTGGATAGCTTGTTGAGCTAGAACAAATGGATCATAGTTAGCATAGCTCCTTTTGTGGTTAATTTCTACAAGATTATACTGCGGATGTACCCTCGTACCACGATTCAATGTTTGATCAAACCAGTGACATTTAAAAAGAACAATGCTTTGCTGTGGATTACCAGGAAATTGCACTTCAATAATCTCATTTAACACTCCATAGTAATCAGGTCCTGATGCGTCATTTCCAATCCCTTTCACGCAAACACCACTATTAACTGTTTTCTTTCCCTCCGCATAATCATGAGTGTGAAATCGGTAACCATTAATTATGTACCCACTATATGATTTCACTAGCCTTGACGGACCCCAAGCAAAGTTCCTCAAGCATTCATTTGTAACCATATTTTTTGAATCTTGTACCTAAAAAACATTAGACAAGTTAACCTCGTAATTATGAAAGTTATAGCATTATGAAACTCCATTGAATCCCCAATGGAGTTCCAAATGCAAGTTATTATCTTATGAGACTTACATATCCACTAAACCATTCTGCAAATTCAAGGCTGATACTTCTATTAATTTCTATCTCTGATATAGTCGGAGCCAGACTTCGTAAGTATGCCGTGAATGCCCTGTAATGCATTAGAATTAGATGGAATGAGTCAAAATCATTATGAGGTATCGTTTATCGTATAAAATGTATGAAGTAGTAGCTCGTACTCAATGTATGGCTGCACTTCACCACAATTAAGCAACATATAAATTCTTGCTGCAACGAATTCTTCAGAAGTAAGGAACCGAGTTCGAATTCGTCCTATCACTCGTCCTTGAACATTGCAGATTGACAGCCCAGGTTCTTGCACCCTCTCTAATCGTTCTCCTTCTTCATTACGCGCCAGAATTGTACGTTTTGTTTGTACATGTGGCTCAAAATAATAAGAGAAGAAAGTGGATGCTTCCTCAACTATATAAGCATTGCAGATTGACTCTTCAACTCTAGCCTTATTTTTCACCTTGATTTTCAATTGATGCAAATACCTGTCATTTAAAAAAAAATATGACTTCAGTCACACACGCTTATATCGAACCTACTATGAAAATAATTATATTGAATGATTCGATTACCGTTCAAACGGGTACATCCACCTATATTGAACAGGGCCACAAACTCTTGCTTTGTAAGGCAAATGAATTAATAGGTGTTCCATTACATCAAAGAATGCAGGTGGAAATATCTTTTCCAACTTACATAACAATAAAGGAATGTCGGACTCCAATTTGGCCATATGAGCTACATTCAACTTAGGAGAGCATAGATCACGATAAAAAAGACTCAACTCCGTCAAAACACCCCATACATTAGAAGGAAGAAATTCCTTCAATGCAATTGGAAGTAGTCTCTCCATGAATACGTGACAGTCATGTGATTTCATACCGGATAACTTCAACTCATTCAAATCAGCACATCTTCCAATGTTTGAAGCGTATCCATCTGGGAGTTGCAATCCCCTCAACCATTCTAGCAAAAGTTTCTTTTGTTCTGATGTCAACGAGTAAACAACTTTAGGTATAGCCACTTTTCCTCCTCCCACATTCAAGGCATGTAGCTCGGGCCTATGGCAATAAATTTCTAAGTCACGTCTAGCCTTTAAATTGTCTTTTGATTTACCCTTTACCTCAAGAACTGTATTCATGACATTGTCAAATACATTCTTCTCATTGTGCATTACATCAATATTATGTCGGACCAAATTAGTACGCCAATACGGCAAATCCCAAAAAATACTCCTTTTTGCCCAATTATGAGATATTCTCCTGCCATTACTCATTCCAATTTCTTTGCATGTTTCTGTAATTTTTTCATAATTAGACAAACTATCCCAGATTTCTTCACCAGTAGGGTATTGCACAGGCTGTGATGTCTCAGAACCTCTATCATTCCTAAAAGATCTCGTATCCCTCCTGTAAGGATGATCCGATGGTAAGAAACGACGGTGACAATCAAACCATGATTGTTTCCCACCATTTTGTAGATGAAAAGACTTTGTATTGCCCATACAATATGGACAAGCCGTTTCCCAGCAGTGCTCCAGCCACTCAACATACCATATGTAAGAAAATCATTAATAGTCCACAAAAGTGCCGCCCGTAGTTGGAAGTTTTGTTTCTTTGATATGTCATAAGTGGTGACACCTTCAAACCACAATTTGGTTAATTCGTCTATCAATGGTTGTAAATAAACATCCACCTGGTGCTTTGGATTCTTGGGGCCCAGGATAATGATTGTTAAAAACATGACTGGATCCTTCATACACATCCACGGGGGGAGATTATACGGTGTGAGAATGACCGGCCAGGATGAATATTGCTTACCCGACATCCCAAATGGTGAGAATCCATCTATACATAAACCAAGTTTGACATTCCGTACTTCTTTTGCAAACTCAGGATATATTCGATCAAAGTGTTGCCATGCTTCAGTATCACGAGGGTGACTCATTGTGCCTTTCTCCGATCTGCTCTCTCCATGCCATCTCATGTGTTCAGCTGTTGTTTTGGAAGTGTACAATCTTTGTAGCCTCGGTGTTATCGGAAAGTAATACATCTTCTTGAATGAAATTTCCCTTCTACTTGTGTTCTTCCCAACCTTTTTCTGTGCATATCGAGGATGGCCACAAAATTTACACTCTCTACGATTCATGTCATCTTTCCAGTAAAGCATGCATCCATTATTGCATACATCTATTTTTTGTACCGGCAAACCCAACCCAGCCACTAATTTTTTCATCTGATAGAAATCATCAGGAATCGTATTACTGCTAGGCACAACCTCTTTCATCAATTGCACAACATCGTTAAAGGCTTTACGCGAGAGGTTATTTTCAGACTTAATGTTTAATAACCTTGAAGCCAGTGAAAGCTGCGAATGTTGTGTGCATCCATCCCATATAGGAGTTTCTGCCGCCTTTAACATATCATAAAACCTTTGTGCCTCCATATTAGGTGGCTCTTCAAAATGAACTGCTGATGGAGCTTCAGGGGGAAAGTCATGTCCTGCTACGTCTAAGACCATTTCACGAGATAGATTTTCTTGATGTGAATCAGATTCTGGGATTGAGGTAGACACACTTGAGGGACACTCGAATGGCTCACCATGACATGTCCACCGGTAATACCTAGGCACAAATCCAGACTTCCACAGGTGGAGCTTAACTTGTGCTGGATCCAGGTACTTTTTATTCTTACATTTTGCACACGGGCATCTAATTACGCTTGACATTGCATTTGATAAGGCAAATGTCAAAAAAGCCTTAACCCCTTCCTCAAATTCAATAGTGATCCCTTTTACACCTGAACCGTGCCTTCTATACATCCAACTACGATCCTCCATGACGTCTAAATGAGAGAAAAGAACAATCAACTCAATAATAAAATCACCCCTTAAACAAAAGGAAGAGAAGTATAATTACATTTTCCTTTCTATTATCTAACAAAAAGAGATCCAAAACATAGAATTTACAATTACTATCTTTGGATACAGTTACACCTTCAATATATACGTTTTAACCAAGTATTTAATCTTAATTAAGGAATTTGATTAAGATTAAATACTATTAAAGCTAATTATATTCTTATTTTACACATTCCAATGGTTAAATAATAACATTTTATTTATTTTCATTCCAATGTTTATATTTGTTTAAACTCTCTCTATAACGTATATTATTCCTGCTATTATTAACATTGACCTATATATGAAATTATTATTATTATTATTACTCATTTCATTACTCCTGTTCTTATTCTTATTAGCAATATTATTTTTAATAATAATGCTATTATGGGATATATACTCATGCTCAATCGAATAATACACTCCAAGATAAGGGTAGTTATTCTATTCCACATTAAGTAGCGGCAGATTTTGAAAAAATTTTTGACAGAGTCTCCCCTGTAATTGGACATTTTCCAGGCACAGGGCCACCTCAAAATTATACAATCAAAATGCAATTGCAAACAACAAAGACAGATCATTCATTTATACAAAAAAAAATAAATAAATAAAAGGATAACTATGGGTAATCACCCATTACCCAGGAGGAGTAATCACCCATTACTTACGGGGAATCCAACATTTGAATTCAACAAAAAGGCAATTTATATGAACAACACGCACCTCCTACATCTTCATAATCTAAGGAAACGGATTTCTCACATAAAAGAGCCTTCAAAGCATTCTACTAGAGTTAAATGTTCCACTAAAGACACTAATATATTATTATAATCAAGTAATAAGATTACTAAACTAATCAGAAATCAACCTTCCTATTATGGCATCATAACCAATCAAATTAATTTATAAGGGTTTATATAGCTAAAACATAGTTCCCATATAATTTGATCAAAGTAGTAATTTTTTTATAACAGGGTAAAAAAGAGTGCACTATAAGTATAGATCAAAACACATTGAATGTTTAAAAAGGACAACAATTCCAACTAACAATTCAGCAATTCCAGTTCACAATTCCAAATTTAAATCAATAATCTCACATCAAAACACCATCATGTCACTCACAATCTCCTCAAACTCAACCCCAACATCAATACAACTTTTATACATCAATTCAAACTCTGCTCATTCACAAATAATCACCCAAATTTCAAAGCTTCAGGGGAAATGCAAATCTGCCCAACACGGACTTAGTTTATAAGATAATGAAGTAGCTCAAGAGATAAATTCTAACTACTTACCCAAACGAATCAGCTTCAGACAACGACACAGACGATAGCACAGGGAATGGCGAGCGCCGAGCGAGGGCGGGCTGAAGGGGCGAGGAAGAGCGGGGGGAGTTGAGGGGGGCGCTGCGGGATGGGGGAGTTGAGGGAGGGGGCGTGGGGGTGGGGGGAGTTGAGGGAGGAGTTGAGGGGGGGCGCGCGGGATGGGGGAGTTGAGGGAGGGGGCCGCGGGATGAGGGAGGGGGGAGCGGGATGAGGGAGGGGGGAGCGGGAGGGGGGCGCGGGATGGGGGCATTGAGGGAGGTCGCCGGCGGGGAGAGGGAGGGGGAAGCGGGAGGGGGACGCGGGATGAGGGAGGGGGGAGCGGGAGGGGGGCGCGGGATGGGGGGGCGTTGAGGGAGGTCGCCGGCGGGGAGAGGGAGGGGGGAGCGGGAGGGGAAGAGGAGGAAGAAGGATGGGGGAAGAAGGAGGGGGGAAAAAAAAGGAGGGAGTGAAAAATTTTGGAAAATTTTAATTTTTTTTTAAATTTCTAGCTATTTCGTCGCAATTTGTGATGAAAAAATAAAACCCTCGCTAATTTCTCATAAATTAATACGAATAATATTATAAATCGATCTATACATTATAATTTTTATTATTTTTTAGTGATTCTCATAATAATATTATTATGTAAATTATTTTTCTTTATATATTTTAATTTATACACCACTTAATCAAATAAATAGATAAAAAAATTAGATATATGTATATATATAACTATATAGTATAATATATATTAATATGTTGGAGGTGAATAACATTACAAATCGATCTCTACATTATAATTTTCAATATTTTTTTTAGTAATCTCAACAATAATAACAGTATTTGAATTGTTTTTCTTTACATATTTTATTTTATACACTACTTAACAAAATAGATATATTAAAAAATTGGACATATGTATATACATAGCTAAATTAGTATAATATATATTAACATGTAGGAGACGAAGAACATTACAAATTGATCTCTACATTATAAATTTCATAATTTTTTTAGTGATATCAACAATAATAACAGTATAAAGAATTATTTTTCTTTATACACTACTTAATCAAAGTGATAGATTAAAAAATTAGACATATGTATATATATATACCTACATGTTATAGTATATATATATATATATATATATATATATATATATTGAACTACACAGATACTTATATACATTATATACATATACTTATATATTAGAATAAGTATATAACATAACATAATTAACTATATACATTTACTTATGCAATACATTAGGTGTATAACATGACATAATTACATATACAAAATTATAATAAAATGCACTAATTGAGACATGTTATTAAAAATATTTCAGTAAATTTGTCAAAATACACCATCACATAAACACATACAGAATTTTTTTTAAAAAAAAAGATTAAAACCCTATTTTGTTGTAAAACCCTCGCAAATTCGTCGCAATTAGTGACGTATTTGCGACGAATTGGGGTTTTGAGATTTTCTATACATTTTGCCATTTATTTATTTTTAATTAAAAATATTGACCGTCGCAAAACCCTCGCAAATTGCGAGAGCCCAAAATCCGTCTCAAAACCCTCGCAACTTGCGAGAACTTTGCGACGGATGTTCAAAAATTTTTAAAATATTTTTTAAAAAAATAATCGATCGTCGCAAAGCCCTCGCAAATTGCGAGGGTTATTTGCCGTCGCAAACTCCTCGCAATTTGCGAGGGTTTTGCGATGGACGTTCAATTTTTTTAAAAAATAAATAGCCGTCGCAAAACCCTCGCAATTTGCGAGGGCTGAATTACCATCGCAAAACCCTCGCAATTTGCGAGGACTTTACGATGGACGTTCAAAAATTTTAAAAATATTTTATAAAAAACAATTTGTCATCGCAAAACCATCGCAAATTGCGAGGGTTATTTACCGTCGCAAAACCCTCGCAAAATTGCGAGGGTTTTGCGATGGAAGTTCAAAAAAATTTTTAAAAATATTTTTTTAAAAAATAAATTGCATGTCGCAAAACCCTCGCAAATTGCGAGGGTTTATTGGCCGTCGCAAATTGCGAGGGTTTTGCGATGGACGTTCAAATTTTTTTTAAAAATATTTTTTTAAATTAAATATCCGTCGCAAAACCCTCGCAAATTGCGAGGGTTTTGCGATGGACGTTAAAATTTTTTTTTAAAAAAATATTTTTAAAAAAATAAATTACCGTCGCAAAACCCTCGCAAATTGCGAGGGCTAACTACCGTCGTAAAACCCTCGCAAATTGCGAGGACTTTGCGATGGACGTTCAAAAATTTTAAAAATATTTTTTAAAAAAATAATTTGTCGTCGTAAAACCCTCGCAAATTGCGAGTGTTATTTTCCGTCGCAAAACCCTCGCAATTTGCGAGGGTTTTGCGATGGACGTTCAAAAAATTTTTTTAAAAATATTATTTTAAAAAATAACTTGCCGTCGCAAAACCCTCGCAATTTGCGAGGGTTTATTGGCCGTCGCAAAATCCTCGCAAATTGCGAGAGTTTTGTGATGGACGTTCGAAAATTTATTTAAAAATATTTTTTTTAAAATAACTCGCCGTCGCAAAACCCTCGTAATTTGCGAGGGCATAAATACCGTCGCAAAACCCTCGCAAATAGCGACGATTTTGCTATGAATTGCGACGGGTATTTTGGCCGTCGCAAATTGCGACGGTTTTGCGACGGTTTGGTCAACTCACTACTTGTTTGAAAATCGTCGCAAATTGGTCGCTATTAGCAACGGTATTGAAGCCGTCGCAAAAAATTCGTCGCAAATCGCGATTTTTCCTGTAGTGATTCAATCTCTAACAGAGAACATTGAAATGCATTGCTATTGTACCTTTTTTGAGCCTCCAACGACAAGGTGATGGCAGTAATATGTAGTGGATTATCCAAGGTTTTCTCCTGGAGAAGGGAGGGAGATATATGAAGACTACATAATAGGAAGTGTTAGTGGGAAATTCTTAGTTTTATTAGGGAAATTTTTTTAATTTTTTCTGTTAAGAGCTAAAAGTTTTAAAAAGATATTTTCATATATTTAGAGAAGATCGTTTAGGAGGGAATTATATATATATATATATATATATATATAATGTTTTAGAGGGAAACACAAAATTTTTTATTTTTATTATTTAAGAACGGATATTTATTAATAAAATATTATCTTCTTATACTAATTTAATTTTAGCCAGACAAATTTATTTTTATTTTTTTGAATTCAAACAATTCTTTTTAGAGGGATTGTAATCTAAACACTACAGGAAATTTGTCATTTTACGACGGGCAAAAACAGTCGCGAATCGGGTTTGTGACGGTTTTGGCCGTCGCAAAAAATGGTGTAACTATTTGCGACAGCCAAGACAAACCATCGCTATTTGCAACGGTTTTTGCAAGGGCATGAAAAAATTGTCGCGATTTGCGACGATTTTGTTAGGGTTTTGCGATGAATAATTTTGGTCAAAATTATTCAAAATAGAAAGTTTGCTACCGTTTTGCGATGAAATGCAAAAGTCCGTCGCAAAATTCTCGCAAATTGCAACGGTATTGCGAGGGTCATTGTACATTAGAGAAATTGGCCCTCGCAAATTGCGAGAGTTTTGTGAGGGAATTTTTCACCCAAAGCTGTGGCCCTAGTAAAATCCTCGCAATTTGCGAGGGATTTTTTATTCCCAAAGCTTAGCGGGTTTTGCAAGGGATCTTTTGTTCCCAAAACTTGGCCCTCGCAAAATCCTCGCAAATTTAAAACGGGAATTTTTCACCAAAGCGTGGCCCTTGCAAAACCCTGGCAGTTTTGCTAGGGATTTTTTGTTCTCAGAACTTGGCCCTTGCGATGGTTTTGCGAGGGATCTTGTGTTCCCAAAACATGGCCTCTACAAAATTGCAAGGGTTTTGTGAGGAAAATTTTCACTAACAAAAACTCCCTTGCAAAACCTCGCAATTTTGTGAGGACCAAGTTCTTCCTCGCAATTTGTGAGGATTTTGCGAGGGAATTTTTCACCAAAGCCGTGGCCCTTGTGAGGGTTTTGCGAGGGAGTTTTTGGTGCCAAAACTTAGCTCTCACAAATTACGAGGGTTTTACGATGGATCTTTTGCTTCCAAAAGTTGGCTACGAGAGTTTTGTGAAGAATTTTTTGTTCCCGAAATTTCACCCTGGCAAATTTACGAGGGTTTTGCGAGGAATCTTTTGTTCCCAAAACCAAACCCTCGCAAAACCATCGCAAATTGCGAGGGTTTTGCGAGGAAATTTTTCACCAAAGCCGTGACCCTCGCAAAACTCTCGTAATTTGCGAGGGTTTTGCGAGAGATTTTTTGTTCCTAAAACTTGGCCCTCAAAAAACCCTCGCAAATTGCTAGGGATCTTTTATTTCTAAAACTTGGTCCTCGCAAAACCCTCGCAGCAACGGATCTTTTGTTCCCAAAACTTGGCCCTTGCAAAACCTTCACAAAATTTGTGAAGGTTTTGCAAGGGATTTTTTTTTTTCGAAAACTTGATCCTTGTTAAATTATCACAAATTGTGAGAATTTTGCGATGAATTTTTCCATTATTGTATTTATTTTAAATTATCAGCTCCCTCTAAATCAATTCTAAAACACTACAAAAACAAATGCCAAAACTGTGCTCATAACCCAAAAAATAATTAAAAAAACTGAAACTAAGCACAAATAAATATAATTAAAATACTGAAACATAATATAATATAAATACATAGTAAATATCTAAAAATATAAAATAGTTCACAGAAATAAGTAACAGTGTATGAAGAGTATAAAAATAAATACAATAAAGTCTATGTAGGTAGCTAAAGAAAAAGTAGCTGCAAAAAGGGGTTGAGGAGGGGAACCAAAGCCCCTACGTGGGCCTAGGTGGTCATCAGCTGGATCAAATTCATTGTCGGCATGGGGTCTTCATTATCAGCATTCGCAGCTGCTATACATGCTTCTATCTCTTGACTCCCCTCCCATACTGACTCTTCATTAGAAGACATTGCTAGAGGAGATGAAAAAGAAAAATGAGTGACTAATAAATTGTATCAACACTTCAAAAGAATAATAGTATGAAAACGATGGATATGTCAAAATAAACATTGTTTATAGTATCAAATTTTAAAAAATTTTGACGAGCCTCCTCTATAATTAGACATTTTCCAGGCATGATGCCACCTCAAGATTTGCCAATCAAAATGATATTGCAAACAACAAAAACAGATCTTTCAGTTATAGAAAAGTTCAAAAAGTAACTAGGGGTAATCACGCATTACCCAAGAGGAATGATCACCCATCACTCACGGAGAATGATCGCCTATCACTCACGGGGTTCCAATTATTATGTTAGACACAATGTCGTTCATATGGATTGCAAGCATGTATATAGATACACCATATACCCAAAATAGTGGAATTTATATAGCATACACAGACAATTCCTCTAATGTTTATCTCTCTCTTTTCCTCCAACCTGTACGAGTATAAATGAAAGATTCTTGCAAAATAAAAGAAGATAAGATTCCTGACAATTAGACAAAATCAGCGTAAAAATTTGTATGTTATTGAATTTAAAATAAAAGAAATTAAAATATTTGAAATGTGAAACAAATAATAATAAGGATTGAAATTCTGCAATAAATGAAATTTAAAATTTAACATGGGATATTAATAATGCAATAGATTTTAGGAATCCCTTACCAATCTTACCAAATGTATATGATTATAGTAGCCCTTTGCTTAATCTTACCAAATCTCATAATTACTATCTCTTTCTTACTATAGGTGCCACGTATACTTTAAATTTTGACAAAACTGAACAAACTAATCTCTCTCATCTTTTCTCAATCTTCTCGGTATTATCTTTTCCCCTTCCTCCTTATCTCTTTCTCTCCTCAGTCCTCGCTCTTCCTCTTCCCTCCTTGTCTAAACCAATATACATTCGTGCATGAGTTGGCCAATTTAATTCATGTGACGGTCACGAACTCCAATGCACTAATTTTCTATAATTGCATTCACATTAAACTATTTCTTTTCATAGCATTTCTTCTTCCTCGCACAGATATGTATATTTCTCTAGTTTTTCTTACTCTTTATTTGAACTCTTCATGCAAAATTTGTTCTCTCAATCATCAGTCGTTAGTGGACTTCAAAAAACCTTAAAAGGGTTGGGATTTCTTCTTCGATTCTCTTTCTCAGAGATAGGGAGTCGTAATTCAATTGAGAGGTAGTCAAATTTCGATGTGTTTTCCTTTCCAAGCCAACCACTTCCTCTTGATTTCATGAGGGCTTTTTTTTTTTTTTCTTTTCGCCCATCTTCTTCATCTAGAAATATGCTTGATAATGAAACTGAACTTCTTTTGGTTTGTTGTGATATGAATCAGTTGAAGTTCTGGACATGCTGCTTTGGATTTCCAATTTGATCTACCCATTCAAGAGACTGTTTTTGATGTTGTTCCTTTGATGGAGGATATGTTTGTGCATGATTCTTTCTACTCTCTAATGGATTTTGAACAAAGGCAAAACATGGTTCAATGTATTCATACATTAGAGCTCGTGATTCTAGAAAATATAAAAGACTTTCGTTGAATGGCATTACCTTTACTGAGATTATTTTTCTTTTTCCAGGAGAAATATGGAGTGGTCTTAGCAATGAATTCGGAGTGAGAAATCATGAAATGAATCTTGTATTTAATTTCGAAGTGATCCAGTCGCTGTTATTGTGTGACGACAATCAAGGTATCACTTCAGACAAAGTTCCTGTGGAAAAGAAGATGATCAGGAGGCAGAGAAAGGAGATGAGCAGTAGGTTCAAGACATTATCAAAAGCAACCATTTCGAAGTACTTTTATATGCCAAACACTCGGGTGGCCAAAGAATTGAATGTTGGCCAAACCCGTCTCAAGAAAAGATATAGGGAATTGGGAATTCATCAATAGCCTCACAGGAAGTTGATGAGCTTAGAGACCTTAATCAAGAATGTTCAAGTTCTCTCACACACACACTTGTGCATGAAGAACTAATAATTATATGGCCCCAAAGATAACAAAGAACTAATAATTTGAGAGTATACATTTGGATTTGTAGGAGATGCGAAATGAAGAAGAAGGAGTACATATGGCTGAGAAGAAGTTGAGAGAAGTCATTGAGATACTAGAATGTGAGAAAAAGTTGATGGAAGAAATCCCTGATACACAGTTGAAGGACCAAATAAAGAGGTTGAGACAAGCATGCATCAAGGCTAACTATAAGAAGAAAAAACTCATAGGGTCTATATAAGAAGAGAAAACTCAAGGCAAACATGTTTCAAGCTTGAATAATATTTTACGCAGTAATAAAACTTAAGTTCACCTTCTAATTTTTCTTGAAGATTAGGGATCTATATATGAATATGGTGGTTCTTATATCATGTTGTGTGGATCTAGAGTCTAGACTGAGTAGATTTTACATTATGGAGCTCATCCTGGAACTTGGGTAGTTAATACAAAATAGCTTCTCTATTCTATTATGTCCAAAATTTGCCAACTCTATTGAAAAAGAGCAACTACAAGCATTCATCCTAAAGCTTAGCGAGGCGAGGGACAATCAATAGGAGGAAGCAATCACAAACGAATCTAAGGGTAAAACCAATCGCTATCCTGACTTCCGCAAAGAAAAATTTTTGACAGAGTTTCTCCGATAAATTGAATATTTTCCAAGCACTAGGCCATCTCAAAATGCGCAATTATACAATTCAACCAACAAAAAACTCATAAAAACAGTCTAATCATTCAATAAAACTAGTTTAAGTCTATAAAGTATAAAACTAACTTAAGGGTAATCACCCATCACTCACGGAGAATGATCACCCATCACTCACGATGATCCAGTAATGAAATATAAAAATAATTCTCTTACCTTACTAACGCTCTTCCGAACAGTCAAAGAAACAACTATATCTTTAACCCATTTTCCAAATAGGTATTTCTCGCTCAGCTATCCAATGGTAGGTGATATAAACTTACCTAGAAAAAACAAAAACATTATTACTGAAGTTTAAAGCAATTACTATTTTTTGCAGTATAAAAAATTCTTGGCTGGTAATTGTTAACCAAATACCAACTCAGACACAAGGCTCCTTCTAGGCAGCAACATCACTACATCCATTGAAGAAATAATACATCAATACTTTTCCATTACATTATCCACAAACAAAGACCAGAACATAGCTTACAAGAGCAAAAGCCCAAACCCCCCATTATTTCAAACAAAATACATAACTAAAATCCTTTCCTCTTCCACATTTCTCTCTTCACTTCAAAGCATATTTACCTGTTTAGAAACAGAGCCTCTTCAAGAGCACACCAGAGACTGGACTCTTGATTGTTAGAGATATGCCCTAAAGTCAATTTGTACTTATACTATTGTCGTTATGTTTTATATAATAATATGAGGTTTTCCTTTCCATGAATAGTGCATTTAGTTTTGTGGTCATCAAGTACGTGACTTGATAGTAAAGCCTAACAATGAATACAATGATTATTCTAAAACTATCCTTAATCGATTATTATTATTGGAACAATAATAAATTAAGATTAGTATGTTTGTGACTTGATGGCTATGTTTTACTGGTCATGGATATTTGTGATATCGAGTCAAAACATAAATAAATGTTAGAGGACATTGTATTGGACATAAACCACTGTGAGAGTACTTCATGGAATATGTCATAAGTACTTTCTAGCCATAATAATATTAAAAGTGTTTCGACCTAAATTCATCATAGTTTCCTAGTTGATAAATTCTATATTTTGACGTTGTTTAAAGTTGTCTTTCATTAGAATATAAATTAGACTATTGTTGGATATAGAATAAATCAATGAGAGGAATATGATTGATAGTGAAGGAATTTGTCCTTCTCAATTATGGGAGAGATATCCATGGGCCCCTTGATAAGTTAGATTATTAAAATGCATGGCCGTGCTCAAATATATCAATCTAAGACATTGATATCATTTGTTTGAACAATCTACTATGAAATCAAGAAATAATTGATTAAGCTTAAGAAGGATGACATGCTCCGTGCCTTATGCTTAATCTGGATATCGTGTGACAAAAGGACTAAAATATAAAATTATGGTTTAGTTTAAAGAGATCACCGATCTTCATTTAACTTGGATAGTTATAATGTTCTTATAACTTGTGCGCCATTTAAATATGATTTGGGCACGCTGTCAGTGTTAAATGAACCTATAGGGTCACACAATAAGCGAACTTTTTAGGTTATTTTTTTGGTAACCAGATTCGATGAATTCAAAAATATGTCTAAGTTAATTGAACTTAGAAATTTTACCAGATACAATGAATTTGGAAATATGTCAACATTCGTTGTATCTGGATAATGTCCAGATTATAGGAATTTGACTCGGTAAATTAATTAGTTAAATTACCGAGATAATTGCAGAATCTTATCATATCAGTTTTAATTTAATTTGAATTTAAATTAAAATACAATAAGATATTATCAGGGTTGGACTCTAAGAGGTTCGGAGGGGTTTTTAAGAAAACCCTAGCCGTCTTCTCTAGATAGCTATTCTGTTAAGAATATTCGTACCTTCATCCACCTGAAAAATAAGCCTCTCAAACCCTAGGCGCTAGCACTCCCCGGGTGACGAGTGAGTTCGCGGTGTGTATCCGATAGAGGACGTTCGCACACTGCAACGTCTAGTAATCATTCGGGTTACACGTACAGCAGCACAATCGGAATTGAAGGATATCAATTACACCTAATAGAGGTAATTCTGCAAACCTACGATCTTCTTAATCGTTTACTTAGATCCTCGGAAGGGATTCGTGGATGTTTTCCGCATTTAGGAGTCCACGAATCCTACCAGTGGTATCAGAGCAACTTGCTAAACGATTAGGTTGATTCATCTGTGTTAATCGTATTGTTGTAGATATGTATGATATGTGTGTGTGTGTGTGTGTGTGTGTGTGTGTGTGTGAATTTAAACGGTGTATATCAGCATGTTCGCATGATTATGATTTTAGAATACTTAGCATGCAGACTGCCTGAATTAGGTTTGATATGTGTGTCTTAGTTGCCTGATCAGACCAGATTAGTTGCAGATTGTCTGTAAACTGGTCTGTTTTAATATGATATAGTATCGTAAGCATGCTATCTGTCGTTCTATATTTACGAATTGTTTGTATTAATCGGTCATGATAATATGTTATCTGTATGAATATGATTAAAAGGGAATGCAGGTTGTCTGTAATATGAATTTCACGACGATGGTTACTAAGGGGTTCGAACGTTAATCTAATTAATGTTCGAAAATCAGAAGGCGAATAATATTCAAAAATCAGAATGCGAAATCTCATTCAATGAGAGAAGGAAAAATCATTTTTTCTTCCGGGGGCGCTGCCCCCTAGACCCCTGCCCGCTGACTGGCCAGCGGGACCTCCGCCAAGGGTGCTGCCCCTTGGAGTCTCGACAACTATTCGTTGTGTGTTATTCATTAGTGTTTTGATTGTAGTTGTGGATTATTTTGAATAGTGCATAGCATGGCCAGTTTTATCCCAATGTGATTGGCAGGTTACATTATGGTTGTTTTAAATTGTAATTTTTAAATACGGCCTGCGTATCGTTTTTCATTGTTGTAAAATTGTATTACTTTCCTAGAATAGGAATTATTTTAATTTTACTTTCCAATGTAAAAGAAGATGGCGGCCTACATTTACAACCAAGGAAGAGTATGCTCAAGGCATTAGAGAATGCTGAAGGAGTTCATATACCTAGATTGACCACCTTGATCTTCACTTTGCTCATGATGATCAACATAGGTTTAGGGCCATGCTATGTCACTTTTATTTATGTCTTGCATGCATATTTGATATGTTTATTTCATACTTACTACAATTAAATTTTTATTTTAAAAAAATTAAGTGTTAAATGCCTTCCAAAATCAAACACTTATTATTACTTGGATCATCATATGGTCATTTCTGCCAAAGTATGATGCTTTTGATTATCTAAGTGAGACAGGATGGAAAATAGTTTTCCATATGTTTGATATGGTTTGACTTAGCTTGGCTATCAAAATGGTTTTGGGCCTAGGGCATTATATGAGATATTTTAGTTGGGACATTTGATGCCTATCTCATTTAAAATTTGAGTTTTATTTAATTATAAGATTAAAGCCAAAGCTTACTTATGATTAAAATAAAATATTTATGAGAATTTTTTTTTTTTACCCACTACGAAACATCAAAATGTTGAAGTTTCAAAAGTTTAAATGCTTTTAGTGGGAGTTTTTCATTAAAGCCTCAAAAATTAATTATTTTGCATATTTTGTATGTAGATAATGGCAACAAACAGTTAGAATAACTCATTGCAATTTGTGCTCGAGAAAGACAAGCTTAGTGGGACTAACTTTCTTGATTGGGCACGAAACTTAAGAATCATTCTTAAGTAAGAAAAAAAGCTCTATGTTCTTGAAAATCCTATTCCCCCTACTCCAGCAAATAACGTCTCAAAAGTTGAAAAAGATGCTTACAGTAAGCACAAAGATGACTCCAACGATGTTACTTGCCTCATGCTAGCAACCATGAACTCTGAACTTCAAAAATAGTTTGAAGAAGTAGAGGCATATGACATGATTTTGCATATAAAGGAAATGTTCCAAGAGCAAGCACGACAAGAGAGATTTGAAACTAAAAAGGCGTTAAATGCATGTAAGATGGTTTCTGGCACCTCGGTAAGTGCTCATGTCCTTAAAATGAAGGGCAATCTTGATAATCTTGGTGCTCCTGTTAATCATGACATGGCCACGGATTTGATCTTGGGCTCATTACCTCCTGAGTATGACTAATTTGTCATGAATTTTAACATGCATAATATGGAGAAATCCATTACTGAATTGCATGGGATGCTAAAACAAGCTGAACTGAACATTAAGAATAGTACTCCTAGTGTTCTAATGGTTCAAAAAGGGAAGGGAAAAAGAATAACAAAAAGGGCAAAGTCATAGCTAGTAAGGGTAAGGACAAGGCAAAGTCCAAGTTCAAGCCCAAACCTAAGGCCAAGACACCAAAGAAGGGAGCTTGCGACCATTGTGGAGAACAAGGACATTGGTTAAGAAATTGCAAGCTCTATTTGGAAGCAAAGAAAAAGAAGGACAGTGAGACTGCTGCTTCAAGTATTTATGTTATAGAAATTAATTTATCTACTTCTGATTCATGGGTATTGGATACCGGTTGTGGATCTTACATTTGTGTAATTGTGCAGGGTCTAAAAAGGAGTAAAGCCTTGGCGAAAGGCAAGGTAGACCTACGAGTTGGGAATGGAGCAAAAGTTGCTGCAGTAGCTGTAGGAACTTTTGAATTAATTTTGCCTAGTGGGCTTGTCTTAGAACTGAATGATTGTTTTTATGTTCCTACTATGAGTAGGAATATTATACTACAAGAAAACAGAGAATTAGTGAGGGAAATTAGCGAGGGAATTTTCCCTCTCTAAATCTGCGAGGGATTAGAGAGGGACAGACGATAGATTGACTTTTCGTCGCTAATCCCTAGTTGATTAGCAACGGATCAGCGTTAACTATAATCCCTTTCAAATTAGTGATGGAAAAAGATATCTCATTCTAATCCCTCGCTAATTTGATAGGGATTAGCGATGGCTACTTTATTTTTACTTAATATTCGTGGTAAATTTTTAGCTTCGGATTTTAGATGTTACCCAAGCTATTCCCTTGCTAATTTGCGAGGGAATAGAGATAGAATTATCCGTCGCAAATCCCAGAAGTGATTTGCGACAGATTGGAGTTTAATTAGCAAGGGATATTAAAGAGCACTCGCTAATCCGTCGCTGATTGTTTCCTTCACTAATCCCTCACTAATTTTCAAGGGATTTGTGAGGGATTCTCCATTTTGTGAATACTCAAATTTTTTCCTCACGATACTTTTGTATGTGGTAAATTTTTTTATGTAATATCCTTATGAATACTTAATTTTTTATTATTTGTTTAATTATAACCAATGTATATACATTCAATATATATGTAATTACCATCAGCAAGTTAAGAAGTATAGAAAGTATTTAAATGATATGCATACATTATACCTCTGTACAAGTTCGTCATGTGTAGTATATATATAATTCATTTATAACTTTATATGCATATATATATATATATATATATATTTGATGCATCGATCATATGGTCGATGTATAATTATGCAAATACAAACACACATTTAATAACTATAAGAGTTTACGTGTGCACTTGGAGTTTTATATATTACGTTTTATTACATTTGATTACCATAATAAATACAATTTTGGGATATGAAAACACATCAATACTAATTAAACTTTTTATATATTAGTAAGCATAACAGGATCAATGTTAATTAAACCTAAACAAACACCATGATAATTATTTAGAATTATTCATTGGCAAAATATTTCATGCTTTTAATTCGTAACTAAGTAGGAGCTAAGTGTTGCTAGAAATAAATATGTTTTCTCAGTAGAGTATTGAAAAAAGTGAGAAAAATGTCAATCCGTCGCTAAATAGCGACGGATATACCAAAGAGGGATTCGAGAGGGATCAACGAGGGACCCAAAACTTATACCTTCAAAGCAACGCGGAATTTTTTGAGCGGAATATGAAATTAAAAAAATCCCTCGCTAATCCCTCGCTAATACGACCCAATTAGCGAGGGATAAAAAAGGCATTAAAACTCCACTGAGGTTTACCCTCGCTAATTCATCGCTGAATAAATCCCTCGCTAATCGCACACTAATTAGCGAGGGATTAGCAAGTGATTATATTTACTTTATTTTTAGATCCGTCGCAAATCCCTCTCTAATAGAGAGGGATTAGCGACGGAAAATTCCCTCGCAAATCTCAATGACTATACCATCCCTGTCCTGTCTTCGCTTTCGTTGTGTTTTTTCCCATTTTCTCTATCTTCTCTGGCTAACCCCTCTCAAATCCCTTCCAACCCCGCCAGCGACCTTACCTTCTCATTGGTTGTACTACCACCAAAGTTGCAATTCCCTCCCGCCTGGAAAACGTCCGGCGACCTTTATTTGGCATTAGAGTCGACTGCCGCCGGCGCCACTGCCGAAACAGCCTTGATTAAGGGCATTCAAGGTGCAATATTTTGTCTATTTTTAAGGTAACCTCTTACTCTTAGCATAAAAAAGATTCAGGGGATTTAGAACTTCAATTTGATGTAAATTTTTACTGATGAAAACTAAAGAAATATGGGGTATTTAAGTGTTTAATTTTTGTGTCAGCTGTGTATCAAGAGCTTTCGTTTGAAACTGTTTCTATTGAAGAAAATTGCTAAAACAATGTATGTTCATGGGGAGGAATTTTCTCTTTTGCAAGCCGTTTGTTGTTGTTGTTTGAGCTGGCTGTACAGGGATGTTTCGGTCCTTTGAAGGCTTCAATTGGTGTGTTTTGTTGTGGTGAAAAAGGAGCTACAGTGATATGTGTTCATCTGAGTGAAAATGATAAATGAAAGTTGTCTATGCTAGTGTTTGTTAAGGAAAAATTTTTTGTGCTGATTTTGCTTCTCACTTGAAAGTTGTTAATTGATGTATGTATCAGGCTATGAACTAAACCAAGGGCTCCTAATCATGTGTGAATATATTAGGAAGGTAAAGGAATTGGAATTCAGCAACTTGTGATGCAAATTAATGCATTAAGCCATGGAATACTAAAGCCGTTCACAGAAAATGCTGATTTTGGCCTCCATTATACGTACTCTATTTTGATGTGTCCAAAGACATTGGATTGAAAAAAACACTTAAACCACACTTATACAGGTGCTAAAGAAGAGTTTGGATTGGCTATATGAGATATGTTGTGTAGAAGAAATGAAAGAAATAGCTTGAGCAAAGCGTGGGCATAACCAGGGAATTCTGGTTTGATCACTTAATGAAGCTGTTTGATTACATAATAAACTTTGCAAAATTTCTGACTATTATGGGTTGGAATGAACTTATTTTTTTCTGCTAATTGTTTAAAAAATATTTTGGGATAAGTTTCCCTTAATTTGGAGTTGGGAATTGAAAGTTATGAGCCATCCACAGGCTGCCAAACTGTGACGGATTTGGAATGCTGGAAACTTCAAATGAGAACTGAACGAAATGGAAAAAGGACATTGGTATTCCATAATTTTAAATTATAAAGGAATGCCTTGGGGACATTATGGGACTAGGTATCATCATTTAGATTTGTAAAACAAAAGTTGTGATAAAAAAAACCAAAGCGTGCCACGAAGTGAGAAATGATGGAAATTTATTAAGGATAATGAATACATGTATTGTTCTCACTTGCATTAATGAATGATGGGAAGTTAAAAGAATGTAAGAAAACCTTGGATATGTGTTGAAAAAAAAGGACAATAAATTAATATATATATTTGGATTAGTTCAAGTGATGTGTTTCCATTTCTCATAAGAAATGAGGAAGGTTAGAAATTAGTAATTATTTGGGAATATATTTTATTAGCAAAATATGTTAGTTGTTAACCATAGCGATGCAAGTGTTTGTAGAAAATATATTTCTCACATGTTCCGTGACAAAATGAGTATTTTACTTTCACATATGTGCTTCTTTCCATGTGTTAATAATAAAGTGTGGAAATTTGAAATTTCTTGTTTTAATGGGACGATGGTAGCCATTTAGTTTCAATGTGATGAGTAGGAGTTTATGGTTGATTGTATTATGTTTTGGTGTATGAAATTATGTTTTTTAAAGGAGATGGAAATATCATGATATTACTATGATATTGCTGCATTCATTTCGCACTAACAACAAGAAGGGGGGAAAAAGACCTTATCTTGAATTTAATTATATATTTTTGTACTGAATGATGGTTTTTTATGTTATCAAGAAGATCTGAAACTTGCTTGTTTAATCCCAGTGTTGGTTTTAAGTTGTGCAAATGCATTACCTTGTTTTAGTCAAAATACTAGCTTCAAGGATTGGAATTTTGAAAAGAAAATGCAAAAAACTATTATGAAATTCAAAATGTATAAGGATGTGCCATTACTAGCTTAATTTGATTTTCATCTCAGGTGTTCTCTTACAAAATGGTAAAGAGTATTGTTGTAGAAATAATTGAGTATTGTCAAGCTATCAGATACTCTGGCACAAATTATTTTAGGCTGTTTGGCCTTGGCATTGCTCATGATTTGTAATTTGTACTATAGTAACCATATGTTTCAAAAACTATGTTACACTTATAATTTGTATTATAGTAACCTTATGCTATTGTTACTCACAGGTTAGACCTTTAGTTCTTCATTGATTTGCCCAGACGGACGAGCTTTTCTTAGGTAAGAAAAACACTTGGTAGGCATCTTTAGAATCTCGTGAGTGATGAGTGATCATTCCCCGTGGGTAATGGGTGATTACCCCTAAATTTAGCATTGTATATTAAATGTTTTGAGGTTATTTGTGTTTTGTGAATTTTTTACAATGAAGGGAAACTCTGTCAATTTTTTACAATGAATGTTGGGTGAATTGTGGTGGCCTTGTGGCTGGAAAACGTTCAACTTATAGGGGAAACTCTGTCAATTTTTTTTTTTTAAATTGATGTGGCATGCCAAGATATTCTTATTGATTCTTACCTAGTGTATTTCCATATGTTCTTTTCACTGTGAAGTTGATCTATGCATGGTAAGCCACATTTTGTAAGTATACTACTCTACTTGATAAAGAGAAATATACCTTCTTCTCCTGACAATCTAATGAATGATAATTGTTGACCAACCAATAATTGTTGAGGAGTTTGTTTGATGGGGATAAAAGTAGAGGAATGTTGGTTTTGTGTTGGAGCTGAATTGGGTCTTGATTTTGAGTTGAGTGTTTGTTGATGACTTGATTAATCTTGAGTCCTTGAGAATTGTATAAGGTGTTAAGATTATTGTGGTGTAAATTTTGCATGAATTAAATGAAGCAAACTCAACTTTGTGGTCTTTATATCAAAATAGTGAAATCTGTACAGGAAACACATGTCCAACATTTAGTCTTAATGACCTTCTAATATTCTAATGTATGTAGACAATTCACTCACGTCATAACTTACCCAAAGAAATCGAGAATAGTAATTTCTCACTTAAGGATTCATGTTATCTACTAATTTCCAGCAAACATAGTTCAAATTCTCTAGGGTAAAACACATATGTATTCATACCCAAATGCCTCTAAATTTTACTGACATAAAGTTTAACCTATGTAGGACTAAACAATTCCAAAAATTACAGCAAATAAAACCTTAGGAGCAACAAAAAATTTTCAGATATCTTGCTGCTCAAAATCGTGTCAATTAGGAAACTTTCTAACAAAATCTCAGCTCAAATTTTCCCAAACTTTTTGAGCACTTTAGAGCAACAAACTAATATAAAAGCACTTAATATTCACTCTAAAAATTATGAGCAAAATAGCACAGGTAGCCTACTGAAGTTTAACATCATACATAGCAAAAATCAGTGTTTTCCGAATATGTGAGCAAGTAAAATTTTAGAGATAAAAAACTTTGTTTCATGCTCATAAAATCCACTTAAAAATCACCATATACTCTTGTGTTAACATTTTATAAGTTTCCTTAACAAAATTTAGCACCAAACTCAAATATTCAAGTCCTAAAGATTCTTATAACATATAATAGGTAGAACTCCATCAAGCATGTTAACCTAGTCAGCAATAAAAATTAACTTTCAACACATGATTACATAACACAAGTAATGTATTGATGTTCCTATAGGTTGGTCAAAATCTACCCTATGAAAAGCCTATGACCAAGTAAGGCAATCTCATGCAAAGCCTATTACCTCTTTGAAGAGATCGAATGTTTTGGCTCTAGAAACTAGCAGCTTAATTTTCCTCTTAGGTGCATAAGAAACGTCGACTAACTATGAAGTTGTGGTCTTGTGTAGAATACTTTATTTTCTTTGTGGTCTTGTGTAGAATACTTTATTTTCTTGAATTTTTTACAATGAATGTTGTGTGAATTGTGGTGGCCTTGCGCTTGGAAAACGTTCAACTTATAAGGGAAACTCTGTTAATTTTTTTTTTTTAAAATTGAGGTGGCATGCCAAGATATTCTTATTGATTCTTACCTAGTGTATTTCCATATGTTCTTTTCATTGTGAAGTAGGTCTATGCATGGTAAGCCACATTTTGATGTATATTACTCTACTTGATAAAGAGAACTATTTTGCTTGGATTAGCTTTCTTGTGTAGAACATTTTATTTTATTGATTAATGACTCTGGGATTATGTGTTTTTTACAATGAATGTTGGGTGAATTGAGGTGGCTTTGTGCCTGGAAAATCTTCAAGTTATAGGGGAAACTATGCCAGATTTTTTTTAAAGGATTTAGAATGCACAAATCGATAGCTGATAGTATTTCTTCTGTATCATTATTCAATCTTTCTTCCATAATTAGTAGCGAGTATACTAGGGTCCTCGACCATCACAATCTACCATCGTTCTTCATTCGAATTATACACGTGCTAATAAGCTACATGGTTATGGCCTAAATGTAGATGGATGATTGTGGTTGGATGTATAGAAGACACGTACAGGGGATTAAAGGAATTACATCTGAGTTTGAACAAGGGGTCAAGTGATTCATCGCATATTGTTTGTCAATTGGTCCAGCCTCAGTTATAAGGTGTCCGTGTGGAAAGTGTAAAAACAAGGCGTACCTTTTCCCAGATGAAGTGGAGTTGTACTTGTACAGATTTGGGTTTGTTGCTAATTACCGAAGATGGACTAGTCATGGTGAGGGTATTAATCCGTTGCCATCTACATCAATAACCGGCACTTGTACGACTGTAGTCGAGTCAAGCTCTAACAATCCGTATCAAGATATAGTGATTGATGCAGTTGGACATCAATTTCCAATTGGACCTTCATCATCAGAGAATATTGAGGAACCACCAAACCCGGATGCGCAGAAATTTTATGACATGCTGGGAGCTTCAGAAACTCCGATATGGGATGGATGCAAGAATCACAGTACGTTATCAGTTGTTTCTCGACTTTTGAATATTAAATCGGAAAACAACGTGTCAGAGAAATGCTTTAATCAGATGATGCAATTGATGAAGGAGGTATTACCAAGTAGTAATAAGCTCCCGGATGACTTCTATCAAACAAAGAAGTTGGTATCTGGTCTAGGGCTACCTGTTCAGAAGATAGATGTCTGCCCAAATGGATGCATGCTCTACTAGAAGGACGACAGTGCTAGGAGGGACTGCAAATTCTGTGGCCATGGCAGATATCTGGCGAAAAGGAAAGTAGGAAAGGACAAACAACAGAAAGACGTTTCTTTCAAGAAAATGTATTACTTCCCATTAACACCCAGACTGCAGAGACTATTTGCATCCTCCACAATAGCGGAGCACATGAGATGGCATGCAGAGAGTCAACCGGAAGAGGACGTTATGAGCCATCCACGCGATGGTTAAGCTTGGAAACACTTCGATTGTAGTCATCCTGAATTTGCAGCTAAAGTTCGTAATGTGCGTCTTGGGTTATGCACAGATGGATTTTCACCATTTGGAATGTCGGGTAAACAATACTTTTGTTGGACTGTTATTGTTACTCCATATAATTTACCTCCATCGATGTGCATGAGGGATCCATTTATGTTTTTTACCGTCATTGTCCCGGGCCCTAGGAATCCGAAGCATAAAATTAATGTCTATCTACAACCTTTGGTAGATGAATTGAGGATGATGTGGATTAGTGGAGTCTCTACATATGATATTTCAAAGAAACAAAACTTTTGTCTACGAGCAGCACTTCTTTGGATAATAAACGACTTCCCGGCATATGGGATGCTAAGTGGTTGGAGCACAACTGGTAGATTAGCATGTCCGTATTGCATGGAGTAGACAAAATCATTTCACTTGCAAAATAGAGGTAAACATTCTTGGTTTAACTGCCACTGGCGCTTCTTGCCTTTAGATCATCCATACAGGAGAGATGCTAGGTCTTTCAGGAAGGATAAAGGTCACGAGACAGCACACCTTGTACAACGCGCTTCTAGAGATGGTATGTGGGATAGAGTGTGCCATTTACCAAAAATAACCGAGACAGCTGTGGAGCTTGGTAGGGATGATGGCAAAGGCATCTACCATAATTGGGCCAAAAGGAGTATCTTTTGGGATTTGCCGTATTAGAGAACACACTTAATCCGTCATAACATAGATGTGATGCACAATGAAAAAAATGTGTTTGATAATATCTTTAACACAGTCATGAATGTAAAAGGAAAAACAAAGGATAATGTGAAGGCACGACGTGATCTGTTGGTATATTGTGATAGACCTGAATTACACGTGATTGGCTTGGGTGACGAGAGGACATTAACGCCAAAGGCTAAATACTCTATTACCCCCGAACAAAAGAGACTTCTACTAGAGTGGGTTAGAGATTTGTGACTTCTGGATGGATATGCTTTGAATTTAAGCAGGTGTGTTGATTTGAATGAGCTGAAAATGTCGGGTATGAAAAGCTATGACTGCCATGTGTTTATGGAAAGATTGCTTCCAACTGTATTTAAAGAATTACTCCCGGTGTCAATTTGGAACGTTTTAGCAGAAGTCAGTCTCTTTTATCGTGACTTATGTTCGCCTTAACTTTCCACAACCCATATGAAGTAACTGGAAGATAATATTGTCCTACTCGTGTGTAAGTTAGAGAAGATCTTCCCACCCAGCTTCTTTGACGTGATGGAGCACCTTATGGTCCACCTTACATATGAGGCCAGGGTTGGTGGCCCTGTTCAATATAGATGGATGTATCCATTCGAGTGGTAAAATATTATGTATTATTATATATATATATATATATATATATATATATATACATCTACTATGTGAATCAGTTCTAATTGTAAAAAATGCATTAGGTTCTTATATTGTTTGAAGACCAAAGTTAAAAATAAGGCGAGAGTGGAGGGATCAATTTGCAATGCTTACTTAGTTGAAGAGGCATCTACATTCTTCTCCTATTATTTTGAGCCACATGTGCAGACTCGATATACTGCTACGGCTAGGAATGATGAGGGCGTTCATGATACAAACTTAAGTGACACTGTGTGTTCTATATGCACCGTTCCAGGGAGGGTTTTGGGAAGTATTCACAATAGGTATCTTATCCCGGATGAATTTAAGGCTTCCACAAATTACATATACCTAAACTGTGAAGAAGTTCAACCATACATTACGTAAGTATACCGCTATTGTCTTACATTTCTAGATTTTATACGGCAATACTTTGAACGAGTATCCTTAATTATGTGTTTGTTTTAGTCGTTTTAGGAAATTCAAAAATGACTTGCAGTTGTATGAGCCGAGTATAACAGATCTTGAAGTGGATAGGAGAATAGAGTCGGAGTTTACAGGATGGTTTAGGACTTATGTGAGTTGAACACATACAAAATGAGACTTAGAAATAAATTACATTGATATCGAAGGTGCATTAACGCTTTGTTCTTTGATAGGTTCATGGTCCACAGAATTAAGGGACTGAACAACACTTAAAAAGCTTGGCCTGGGGACCTTCGAGATAAGTGAAATTCTTCCATGGCTACTTCATAAATGGTTTTAGGTTCCATACACATGATCGGTCAGTCGAAAAAAAAACAATTAACAGCGAAGTTTGTGTTAAAGGCGACGGAGATAGTGCATTAGATTATTATGGAGTGTTGAAGGAGATTGTCGAACTTCATTCCCTGGAACTCCTTGTTTAAAAGTTGTCCTATTCAAGTGTGATTGGTTTGATCCAACGCTAAATCGGGGGGTTAAAATTCATCCTCACTACAAACTTGTTGATATCAACTGCAAGAGGAATTACCCAAAATATGACCCCTTTATGTTAGCTCAACAAGCAACTCAAGTGTATTTCCTATCCTACTCGGGGAGCAAAAGACCAAAATCTGATTGGGTAGCTGTTTGTAAAATGAAAGCTCGGCATGTTATTGATGCACCCGTTGTCGAGGCACCATATCAGGAGGAAGTAGATGATGCGCAGGCAATCAATGTACGTGTTGAGGATGACAACTTTGGAAGATTAGCAGATGAGTCTGGTATTGGAGATACAATCGATTTTATAGATTCGGGTTTAATGATAGAGGAAGCACAACCGAACAACGAAAATGATGCCGAGGAAGAAGAATGGGAGACAGGATCCTCTACAGACGACGATGTGGAAGGCTACTCATCCGATGATGACAGAAGTCCATAGACTATGTTTAAGTTTAACTAAAGTATAGATACAAATTAGTAGTTCTGCTATCGTTACATTACAAGCATTTTACTTTGCTTTATACTTTTAAATTTATTATCTTTTTCTTCTCCCAAGATATGACAATTTTTATGTATTTAAATAATTTCAGATACATATGGCTTCCGATACCTCACCCGACAATCGGTCAGCGACTCGTGAGTCGTCGAGGGCGGATGAGACACCGTCCCCGAGCATCGCCCCACGTATACCTGCTCCATAGCCATTGCCTCCGGAAGAGGCCCGATCAGAGCAGGCCCCTACCTCGATCCTAGGTTCTTTAGGGTCCACAATTGGCGCTCCATCTACTGACGACACGCGACTGTTGATTGAGCCAGTTGGTGACTCGTAAGTCGGCTACATAATTACTTATTATAAGTTTTTCTAAATTTTCAAAATTATAACTTGTCTAATATTACAAGATCTATTTTCTTGGAACAGGTTCACACATTCGGTTCGATGTGTGAGGGAGATTGTGGAGATTTTTAGGCGACACTACACTGGAGCTTATGCTACCTTCTCACAGGTTCCGATTGATGTTCAAAACATGTGGTTCGATCTTTGGAGTGTGAGTTCGATTTTTAATTATTACTTGTAGTCTTTTTATTATTTTTAATATGTTTTCTTATTTGTAATTACTTGTAACGGCTACTTTGATTTTGCTGGCTTTCTTCTATTGGCGCCCCGAGCATGCCGTACAGATTCGGGCTAATTGGGAGAAGAAGTGTAAGGCTAGACTTTCGGATGCATTGTCCAAGGCTCAGATGAAGCATGGGGGTAGCTGCCCCAAGTGGATTTCCCCAGACCATTGGGCTACTCTATCAGAGCATTGGGGGTTCGATAGGTGGCAGCGTATCTCTTCCGCTGCTAAGCGGAACAGATCTACTGGTCAGGCATCCCACACAGGAGGATCTATTTCTTTTACTGAGCATGAGGAGTGGATGGTAAGTGTAAAATTTTGTACTGTTCGGTATATCCGCTATTTCACATTTAATTCATAAAAGCTAACATCTAGTCATTTCTTGTTACAATGATAGCGGAGACAGTTAGGTCCTGACTTTAGCTACGTCGACCTCTTCAGACGCACCCATACGTTCCAAGACAGGCCGAGGAAGGGCCAATATGTCAGTGATCGATCGCGCCATACGCTGGTAAGAATACACAATCTTAAATATTTTTTAGTTTAATATTATTCATATTTTGATCACTAATTTTAAATATTTTATGCGTGTTTCCTTGCCCCAAATTCAACAGGATAGTGTCACTGCTATTATTGAGCGTCACGCGCAGTCGGGTTCCGCGACTGATTCTACGAGCACGGTCGCACCGACGAGAAGGCGCTGTTCGTCGAGGTGAATGACAGAGCGTCCAAGAAGGGACGCGTATATGGATTGGGCTCTGAGTCTGCGAAGGTGAGGTGGAGGTTACAGCAGCCAGCTTCATCTGAGTCATCGACTTCTTCTACCTCGTTGGATGTAAGCCAGCTACAGAGAGAGTTACACACTGAGAGGAGGAGGCGGGAGAGAGTTGAGCATCAAGTACAGGTATATCGGAGCCACAGCCAAAGCTTGACTGAGTACTTGATGCTTATGTCTCAGAATTTGAATCTTCCTCCGCCACTGCCGATGCCAGCTGTTCAAGAGGATGATGCTGAGGATGAGGAGGACTTCGTCATCAGTCCTCCAGATTCATATCCAAATCATCAACCAGGTCCTTCCGATCCACCCCCACCCCTTCCGTCGGCTCCAGCATCCACACCGATTCCTGCTTCGTAGTTAGGATATATACACTACATTTTTATGTATTATTCATAGGTTTTCATCATTATATTTATTTAGGATTTTTAGACAACATTTTTATGTATTATTCACATTTGTCATTATTATATCTATTAATAATGACTATTTGGTGGTTTTTTTAATCTAATTAAATTTTACATTAGGTAAAATGAATTTTCTTCAATTACAGGGCATTTTTTAAACATTTATAAAAAATATTTTAAAATTATACAATACTAGCGAGGGATTAGCGAGGGGCTAAGGAAATTAAATTGAGGATCCGTCGCTAATCCCTTGCAAATTACCTTGGGATTAGCGACGGATCACTTAAAACGTAATAGGAAAGAAATATTCCATCGCTAATCCCTCGCAAATAAGCTTGGGATTAGCGACAGACAATTACATCAAAACATTAAAAAGAAATTTTCCGTCGCTAATCCCTCGCAAATTAGCGGGGGATTAGTGATGGAAAACTTAAATCGGAACATTATATAGAAAATATTCCGTCTCTAATCCCTCACAAATTAGCTTGGGATTAGCGACGGACAATTTATATCAAAACAATAAAAAGAAAATATCCGTCGCTAATCCCTCGCAAATTAGCTTGGCATTAGCAACGGAAATTTCCAACTTTTTATTAATTAGTAAAATATTTCGTCGCTGATCCCTCGCAGATCCGTTTCAAAAATCCATTGCTGAAGTCGTTGACTGCTTGAAAAATACCTCGCTAATCCGTCGCTATTTGCGACGGGTTTTTGAATCCGTCGCAAATTTTTGCCTCTGCGAGGAGGAAATTAGCAGGGGAATTTTCCCTCGCTAATCCGTCGCTAATTTGATTTAGCGACGGATTAGCAAGGGAATGTCCCTCGCTAATTCTCTGTTTTCTTGTAGTGTTATTTCAGTTTCTTATTTGGATTTAGAAGGTTTTGAATTTGTTATTAGAAATAACATTTGCTCCATTAATAAAAATTGCATTTTTTATGGAGATGCTTCATTATCAAATGGGCTCTATATTCTCAATCTTCGTGGATCTTCCAGCAAGTCTATCTATAATATTAATACTAAGAGATTGAAATCCAATGATTTAAATCAAACTTACTTCTGACATTGTCGTTTGGGCCATATAAATGGGAAACGCATAACAAGGCTTCATAGATGGGCTTCTAAAATCATTTGATTTAGAATCTTACAAAACGTGTGATTCTTGTTTATTAGGCAAAATTACTAAAGTGCCTTTTAAGAGACAAAATGAAAGGGCAATTGATTTATTGGGCCTAATACATACTGATGTATGTGGACCAATGAATACACATGCTAGAGGAGGATTTCAGTATTTCATTACATTTACAGATGATTTCAGCAGATATGGCTATGTGTATAAGATGAACACAAATCAGAATCGTTCTAGAAATTCAAAGAATTTCAAAATGAAGTACAAAATCAGCTTGGTAAAATTATCAAAACACTTTGATCAAATCGGGGTGATGAATACTTAAGTCACGAGTTTGACGAGCATCGTAAAAATTGTGGAATTATATCCCAATTAACTCCACCTGGAACACCTCAATGGAATGGTGCATCTGAATGGATAAATCGGACTTTATTAGATATGGTTCGATCAATGATGAGTCAAACTGATTTTCCAATCTCCTTTTGGGGTTATACCCTAGAGACTGTGGCATTCATACTAAATCGAGTTCCATCTAAATCGGTTCAGAAAACACCATATGAGATATGGACTGGGGAGACAACCTAGTTTATTATTTCTGAAGATTTGGGGTTGTGATGTTTATGTAAAGAGTTTATTATCTAATAAACTTGCACCTAAATTGCATAAATGCATATTTGTGGGGTATCCTAAAGAAACTAAAGGATATCAAATTTATCTCCCAAAAGAAAATAGAGTAATTGTTGCTCGAAATGGATTCTTTCTTGAAAAGGAATTTATTTCCAAAAGAATCAATGGGAGTAAAATACATCTTGATGAGATTCAAGAGCTACAATTAGTGCCTGAACTTTATCAAGATGAGACTCAAGAGCCACAATTAGTGCCTGAACCAAATAATGAACCTCGATTAGATGGCTCACAAGTCCAAGATGAGCCTACTTCTATAGAACAAGGATCTTGAAGATCTGATAGGGTTCGTCAACAACTTGAGAGATATGGATTCCTCATCACTGACGATCACAATGTGGAGTTTATGGTTAATGATGAACTCACTTCCTATCGAAAAGCCATTAAGAGTTTTGACTCTGGAAAATGGTTAGAGGCTATGAAGTTTGAGATGCAATCCATGTATGATAACCAAGTCTGGACTTTGGTTAATCCACCTAAAAGTTCAAAAACCATTGGGTGTAAATGGGTTTTCAAAAAGAAAACAGACATAGAGGAAATTGTGCATACTTACAAAGCACGACTGGTAGCAAAAGGTTATAGACAAACTCATGGTATAGACTATGATGAAATCTTTTCACCAATTGTAATGCTTAAATGTATTAGAATTCTTCTTGCCATAACAGCATATTATGATTATGGGATTTGGCAAATGGATATCAAAACTGCGTTTCTCAATGGAAACTTACTCGACGATGTGTACATGACACAACCTGAGGGTTTTGGTGATCCTTTGAATTCTAATAAAGTGTGCAAGCTTCAAAGATCCATTTATGGATTGAAGCAAGCATCTCGAAGCTGGAATCTTCGTTTTGATGAAGCAATTAAAGAATTTAAGTTTATCAAAAATGAAGATGAGCCTTGTGTCTATAAGAAAACAAGTGGGAATGCAATAGTCTTTTTGGTACTTTATGTTGATGACATCTTACTCATTGGAAATGACATCCTAACTCTACAAAGTGTAAAGACATGGGTGGGAAATTATTTTTCAATGAAAGACTTAGGTGAAGCTACCTATATTCTAGGTGTAAGGATTATAGAGATAGATCCAGAAAGCTAATTGGACTAAGTCAAAGTGCATACGTTGACAAGGTACTGAAAATGTTCAGTATGCAAGACTTTAAGAGAGGATTCTTGCCAATGTCACATGGCATTAAGCTCAGCAAAACTCAAAGTCCTTCTACGAAGGATGAAAAAAAGCGCATGAACAAGATACCATACGCTTCCACTATAGGGTCTATCATGTATGCCATGTTATGTACTCGACCCGATGTATCATATGCATTGAGCATGACGAGTAGGTTCCAGTCAAATCCTGGAGAAGCACACTGGACTACTGTCAAGAACATACTGAAGTAGTTAAAAAGAACTAAAGATATGTTCTTAGTTTATGGAGGACAAGAAGGAAAGCTAGTTGTAAATGGTTACACTGATGCTAGTTTTCAGTCCAATATAGATGATTATAGATCGCAATCAGGTTTTCTATTTTGTTTGAATGGAGGTGTTGTAAGCTGGAAAAGTTCAAAGCAAGACACTGTGGCTGATTCTACTGCAGAAGCTGAGTATGTAGCTGCAGCTAAAAAAGCAGTTTGGATTAAAAAGTTCATTACAGAACTAGATGTAGTTCCTAGTATTGTGAACCTAGTGGATCTCTAATGTGACAACAATGGAGCCATTGCACAAGCTAAGGAACCAAGATCACATCAGCGATCTAAACATATACTTAGACGTTTTCATCTCATTCAAGAAATTGTTGATAGAGGAGATGTCAAAGTATGCAAGGTATCAACTGATGACAATGTTACAGATCCACCAACAAAGCCTCTCCTATCATCTAAACATGATAGTCATACTAAATCAATGAGATTACGACTTATGCCAAATTGGTCTTAGTGCAAGTGGGAGACTGTTAGGGATATACCCTAGAGTCAATTTGTACTTATACTATTATCGTTATATTTTATATAATAATATGAGGTTTTCCTTTCCATGAATAGTACATTTTGTTTTGTGATCATCAAGTACGTGACTTGATAGTAAAACCTAACAATGAATACAATGATTATTCTAAAATTGTCCCTGATCGATTATTATTATTGGAACAATAATAAATTAAGATTAGTATGTTTGTAACTTGATGACTATGTTTTACTGGTCATGGATATTTATGATATCGAGTCAAAATATAAATAAATGTTAGAGAATATTGTATTGGACATGACTCACTATGAGAGTACTTCATGGAATATGTCATAAGTACTTTCTAGCCATAATAATATTAAAAGTCTATCGACCTAAATTCATCATAGTTTCCTAGTTGATAAATTCTATATTTTGACGTTGTCTAAAGTTATCTTTAATTAGATAATAAATTAGACTACTATTGGATATAGAATAAATCAATGAGAGGAATATGGTTGATAGTGAAGGAATTTGTCCTTCTCAATTATGGGAGAGATATCCATGGGCCCCTTGATAAGTTAGATTGTCAAAATGTATGGTCGTGCTCAAATATATCAATCTAAGATAATGATATCATTTGTTTGAACACTCTACTACGAAATCAAGAAATAATTGATTAAGCTTAATAATGATGACATGCTCCGTGCCTTGTTCTTAATCAGGATATCGTGTGACAAAAGAACTAAATATAAAATTATGGTTTGGTTCAAAGAGATCACCGATCTTCATTTAACTTGGATAGTTATAATATTTTGCTAGAAACTGCTTATAACTTGTGCACCATTTAAATATGATTTGGGCACACTGCCAGTGTTAAATGAACCTATAGGGTCACACAATAAGCGAACTTGTTAGGTTATTTTTCTGGTAACCAGATTCGATGAATTTGAAAATATGTCTAAGTCAATTGAACTTAGAAAATTTACCAGATACAATGAATTTACAAATATATCCACATTTGTTGTATCTGGATAATGTCCAGATTTTAAGAATCTGACTCGGTAAATTAATTAAGTAAATTACCGAGATAATGGGAGAATCTTATCATATCAATTTTAATTTAAGTTGAATTTAAATTAAAATATGATAATATATTATCAGGGTTGGACTCTAAGAGGTTCGGAGGAGTTTTTTTTAAGAAAACCCTAGCCGTCTTCTCTAGATAGCTATTCTGTTAAGAATATTCGTGCCTTCATCCACCAGAAAAATAACCCTCTCAAACCCTAGGCGCTAGCACTCCCCGGGTGACGAGTGAATTTGCGGTGTGTATCCGATAGAGGACGTTTGCACACTGCAGCGTCTGGTGATCGTTCGGGTTGCACGTACAGCAGCACAATCAGAATCGAAGGATATCAATTACACCTAATAGAGGTAATTCCGCAAACCTACGATCTTCTTAATCATTTACATAGATCCTCAGAAGGGATTCGTGGATGTTTTCCGCGTTTAGGAGTCCACGAATCCGAACATTGATGACCAAGCCATTTATAGGAATCGTAAAGCTTTTCTAGTGCAGTCAATTCTGTCCCCTCAATGCACGCAATTGTGGTTGTGATTGTGATAAAGATTATTTTAAAAAAGTCATCAACTTCTACTAAAAATCTTGAGTATTCACTTCAGCAATTAACTTTGATCTCAAACTTAGAAAAACTTGTGTATTCACCACAGATCTAATCCTACATTAAAAAATTCAAGAAAAAATTACCACTAAAAATAGTAAATAACCACACTCAATATTTAGAAAAAAGACAAAAACATTAATAGGGAAAAAAAAAACCCTCAAGTTCTTGGCTATGAAATCGCTTTAGCACACCTAGCTCCTTCAGATTTAGCTCCGAATCTACTCCGGGGGAAGGGGGAAGGGAAGGGGGGCATGGGGGTAGGCGACCGGGGTGGGGGGCGGCAAGAAGAGGAAGAGGCTGCAGGAAGGGGGATGCAGGGGTGGCCGACCGGTGTGGGGTTGCCGGGGGGGTAGGGGTAGGGGCTACAGGGGAGGTGGGGGAAGGGGCTATGGGGAGGCGGCCGCCGAAGGTAGGCACCCGGGGGGTGGGGGCAGGGGTCACCGCCAGGGGGTGGTTGTGGGTAGCTTGAACAAGAAGAGAATTTGGTGAGGAAGAAGAAGAAGAAGAAGAAGAAGAAGAAGAAGAAGCAAGTGGAAATTTTCTAAGTGTAGAAATGTGATGTTTTTTTTTTTTTTCTAGTGTAGAAATTTTCTAAGTCTAGAAATGTGATTTTTTCTAAGTGCAGGAAGGTAGATAATTTAAAATTTAAAATTTTGTCGCAAAAGCGTCGCAAATTTGTGAGGGTTTTGGAATAGTCTAGACTTGTCTATTTTTTTTCTAAATATGAAAAGTCCGTCACAAAATCCTCACAAATTGCGAGGGTTTTGCGACGGACATTCAAAAAAAATTTCACTTAAAAATTTTTTTCATTAAAAACAACTAACCGTCGCAAAACCCTCGCAAATTGCGAGTGTTTTGCGACAGTTATTGAGCTATCCATCGCAAAATCATTGCAAATTTGCAAGGGTTTTGAGATAGTCAACCAACTGAACCCTCGCTAATTTCTCGCAAATTGAGATGAAGAAATTACAAATCGATCTCTACATTACAATTTTTACCATATTTGTTTTAGTGATCTCACCAATAATAACACTATTTAAATTATTTTTCTTTATATATTTTACTTTATACACCACTTAATCAAAGTGATAGATAAAAAAATTAGACATATGTACATATATGCAAACATGTTATAATATATATATATATATATAACCAAAGAGATACTCATATACATTATATACTACATAAACATATACATTTACTTATATATTACAATAGGTATATAACATAACATAATTAACTATATATATTTACTTATGTAATACATTAGGTGTATAACAAAACATAATTATATATACACACACTACAAGAAAAAGAGATTTTTGCAACCATATTATTTACGTCGGATGAATTTTGGTTGCAAATGAACACTCAATTGCGTCGAAAAAAATGTTCATTGCAAATATCATGAACATTTAATATCATGCAACGAAAATTAACCAATTACAACCGAAGTATGTGGTTGCATAAACCGTCTTTATTTACAACCAAAATGATAAGCTTTTGCAATGAAGAAAATGGTGGGTATTATAATTTTGAATATTGATATCCATAATTTAATTTAGATGACTTTTAAAAATGAATGTTAAGAGAATTTGAAAATAAATTTATAATTAATAATATTTATTAATTCAATGATTTAAAAATAAATATTAATTAATTCGTGTAATTAACCATTTATTTGTGGAGAAAAAAGAGTACCATAAGAATATATATTAAAAAGGTTTCAAAGAAATTTTTACGCTCATAAAATGTAAAAAATTATTAATTTTTAAAAAATGTTATTTATGGAATGTTTACACATTTGTAAAGATTCTATGAAATACCCAACAATTGTATAAAAAAACTCTTCAATTCAATGAGTAAATAAACAAAAAAAAAAAAAAAGAACCAAGAACTGGTTGTTTAATTGCATTGGGTCGTGCCCGTGGTCCCTTGCTCGGTCATTCTTGCAGGCCGAATCAGTGCCAGTTCGAACCTTATCCTGTTACACATTCCATTCGCTGTAACCGCCCTAGACCACGGCTACGGTCTTCTACAACTTTCACTAATTGGCAGCAAATTTTTTTTTTTTTTTGGCGCTTTATGTTTCTGCGAGGGAAATCGAAGGTTCTAACTCCATTGTGATTCTTCTTCCCCCGCCCCCTGGTGTTTACCTCTATTCTTTGGTGCTGGGTTGTTTGGTAGAGACCAACACCGCTGAAGGTATTTGCTTTCACCTATCTTTTTTTAGTTTGATTTCTTTGTTCTGACAATAAATAGTGTCCCCCTCTTTTGTGTATATGAGTTTTGAATTGCACCATTTGATTCAAGAATTTTGGTAATGTTGAGTACCTATTAGGTGAAATGTGTTTGTTCGTGATATGTTTCTGCATTTAATTGGATGCACTGTAGAGGACACTTCTTGATGTTTGTTGTTTCTCTTTTTCGGCATTTCATTTTTATGTTGATTGCAATTCCAGCACGGAGGATGGGTGAATTTGTTAGAGGATTGACTAGTACAGTTAGGCAAAAGAATGATATTAGATCTAGATGGTTAATGTATATCTGAATAAGGGCTTTTGATACCTCTAATTGCTTATGAACATGCCTTTGTTATGAACATGTCTTGATTCAATTTTTCATTTGATTGGTAATGGTGTTATTTCTTTGCGAGGCTTATGGTCTGTGTTTAAGGACTTGAAACCTGTTCTGTTTTTTCAATGTGACATTCTGAATTGCTAGAGTTTCCATTTCCAATTTCACTTACTTATTCCACATTTATAGGGTGAGGAAGAACATATAGGAAGTACTGGCCACTTGCAATCTGGAGGATGGATGTATTTCTTAGAGGACTAGTGCAGTTAGGCATTTCTGTAGTGTAGAATATGGGATGTACTTCGCATTTCTGTATTTACCTGTAGAGTGTTGTTTATATGTAGGTGACTGGGTTCTTTCTCATTTTGTGTCCATTATAAAATGGCGTGTCCTAGATATTAAATGAGCATAGGTTGGAGAGGTCAATGTTGACGGACAGTTAGCTACCTTATTTATTGGTGTTCACTCACACAGTGAGAGGGAGAGTTGTTTAACATCAAAGATGTTTTTCAGTTTGATCTTTGTGCAAATACCACAGGTAGCATTTGCTTGACCCCCAGTTTTGATAAATGTGGTGGACTAGAAATGTTATAACTGGGATAGAGTTGCACGAGCATGTTGGTTTTACATTTCAAAGTGAATCTTCCAAGCTGTACACCTCCCCAACTCCCCTGCCCCCACCCCTAATAGAAAACACTTGGAAAAAGGGCCAAACATGATATGCCAAAAATTTGTAGCCTTATTGTGAAAATGGAACTTCTACAAATTATCAACTTTGTTGTAACTTGAATATTTTGGTAGGGAGGAAAAGAAAAAGGAAATTATTGAAAAGAAAGTGAACTGTAGATCAGGCATGGAAGGGCTAATGTAAATGCATGATATCTCAAGACCATTTGCAGCATTGTCTTTGCTGTAGTTTTGTTCTATAATCATCTTATGAAAATAAGTGGTTAATTAAATTGGTCCCCTTTTTCCCTAAAGCCCGAAGCCAAATAAAAAAAAGAAAAAGAAAAAGAAAAAGAAAAAAGTAACGGGATTCAAAAAAGATGTGATAGCACACAAATCATCATCCCTGAATACAATTCATTCAATTCTCTGTTGTAAATTCTTTTCTTATTTTTGCATCCTAAGATAGTGTGCCTTGTAGAAAACAAATAACATATGCTGCATTAGTCTTGTTCTTTATGAATTCAATACTAATATCAATTTAAATATTAGACAGAGATGGAAAACAGATTCCATTAACCAATGTGAAATCATGGTGTACACAAAGATCTTCCTAAAGTTTCCGTATAAGTTTATGTAATACAGTATGGCGTACTTGGCATTTCTGTAGTTCTGCAGAAAATATTGTTACACAAACGGGAAAGCTATTTAGTGTAGGATATAGAATATTGGAAAATAGCTACATGCACTAATCTTACTGTAAACCAGTAGCTGTAGATGAGTTTTAACATGGAATATTGGAAATTGGCTAAAGACACTAATCTTCCGGTTCGTGGAAAATGCATATCCTATATAACTAATAGATTCATGATGTCCTCTAGTGTGTGGTAGTGATAAATTCTGGCTTGTCATTGTGTTAAAAAGCATAAAATGTGAATATTATCTGCTCTATATTCCCAACTAAAATGCTATCTCATTATTGCTTGGAGACTCAAACTGTTGTGTCTTTCCTGAACCCATTTGCTTCTTTAGCTGTTCACTACAAATTGGCAATGAGATAGTGTTTCATAAGTTTGTTTTTTTTTTTAATTCCTATTTTTCCGGTTGCATTAGACTATGTGTTGGTTTATAAGCTTAACTGAATTGTTTGTTACGTCTTGTTGACTGTATGTTTTTGTGGCATATAAAAAACATTTAGATGACAAGTGCAAATGTACCTATGGACAAAAGTTGGATAGACAATTTAAATACAAGGACAGGTGAGTAGATATATGGAATTGAGAGATTCTTGGATTTTTCCTATGCTTCAAGACCACCTAATTCCAAAATATGTTGCCCATGTAAGAAGTGTAAAAATCATTTTTTCATGAGTAGGAATGATGTGTTGGCCCATTGCATTCTTAATGGGTTTCTAGGAGGGTATAAGAATTGGATATATCATGGAGAGTCTTACATTTCAGAAAATGCAACTAGAAATGATGATATGATGTTTGAAACAGAAGACAGGGATGAAATGGAAGACATGGTACGTGATGCAATTGGATTTAGCAAACATAACCAAGATGTTAATAATGAAGGCGAGGTTTCTACGGTTGACGATGTTAGTGGAGCAAATAGCGTAACAAAATCTTTTTTTAAACTCTTGCATGATGCAGAATGTGAGCTGTATTCCGGGTGTGAAAATTTTACAAAGCTCTCCTTTGTTGTTCGTTTGTTACTTCTTAAGGTAACAAATGGATGGACTGACACTTCCATCACTATGCTCCTTGAGTTTCTAAAAGAGGAATTCCCTTAAGCTAACATTCCAACCTCATATTTCGAAGCCAAAAAATTAGAGGATGAGTAGAACTAGTCACTATGAAGTCATCCAAGAGGTAAAATGTATAATGGTATGTTTAGAGAACTTAGCCAAAAATGTTAAACATATGTTCCTCAAATTACCACAGATGTTGAAACAAGGACGTGAACCATCAAGGCTCGATGTATGGATAAGGACTTGTATACTTAAAGAGGGGATGTCCCTTGATGATGACACAAGAGAACTGTTCGTAAGTAGAGAGAAATACTATTCCTTAGAGATATATTGTTTGTAATTACTTCTTGATCGATTTTCTCGAATGTTAATCTCGTCATGTTTTGATGGGAATTTTTTTTTTTTAAAAAAAAATCCCATAGCATGCAATATCATATCGCTTAGACCAAGTTCCTGAGATTGAACCAACCAAGGAGTTGAAGGACCAAATTTACAATGAATTTTTGGAGAAGACAGTCGTGGATATATACGTTGTGTGGACAAATCTTCACGGATCAAAACTCGTAATCGAAGCCAACAAGCATCTATTACTATGTTTAACATTACCGATGTTCAATACTAGCAAATTGTAGAAAAAGTCAAAGAAGACCTACAAGAGGAGGCACGAGCTGAGGTCAACGAAGCACTAAAGTCTTTAATGAGTAACGTCCTTACCTCAACACAAGTTGAGCAGTCGACAAGAGTAAGATTGAATCTTGATATACACGTATTCAGAAAAATTAATTCTAAATGCATTATTTAACATTTTACAAATTTTTAAAATATATTTATAATTCAATTTGACAGCTTGGAGTTGCATCGACGGGACATGAAATGAACAATTCTGATTCTACAACCGGTTATGATAGTCAAGATGATAGTGAATTTCTCGTCAACCTAGGAGTGCTTGATACGGGTAATTAATGATCTTTTGCAAACTTGGTGTTACATGTGAAGCTTATATATCAATACATATACACTTTACTTTTCAATTGCTATATCATTTTTTGTAAAGTGGATGTGTTGTAATAAATTGTGGGACTAGTCAGTGTGTTGTCATGTGACCTAGTAGCTTAAAACCATAATCGAATTTTCCTTGCAAATAATGACATGTATAGTATTTGAAGCAAAAGACAATTTTGTATAAAATTATTTTGCACTATTTTTTGAGCTGCTAAGTTGAACTTCATTTCTATTTCTTCTTGCAGGACATGAAACATAAAATGAGAACATGATTAGCATAATTGCAAAGATATACCAGGGTGCTGGTGGTGACATGACCGCACCTCCTAAGATTGAGGAGTTTAAGTTTTTGTTGTTTTCTTCTTTGGGTTTTCTTATCTAACTCTTAGGAAGAACAATTGTGGTTTTAATTTTTACAAGTGGATTTATTTTGTCTTTATATTACTAGACTTTGGAACTAATACTTTATTCAAAGGCAGATTTTGAATTTCTATTTATAAGTAGCTGGTTGCTACTGATGTTTTAATACTACTATAAACTGGGGATGCTTGCATTGAGGATCACAAATGTTTATGTAATACAATATTGGCCTTTTCTATTAATTTGAGCATCCTTATTATTAATAGGGTGTTGGTAGTTTTCCTGCAGGGGATAGTTCAATGTTTTGTTGCTTTTTTGTTTCCCATGGGTACTGTAGACTGGGGATGTTTGATTCTTTTCAACAGAGGATAGTTCATTGTGCTGTTACGAGTATAAGTAGGCTTGATACTGCACCACAAAGCCTACCAGTTTGTTCTGTAACCATTGAGTAGTCTGAAGGGGAGATGTGGGGGAAAAAAATAGCCTGTAACCATTGAATATAGCCTTTTCAGGTTGTTTTTGTAATATTTTATATCACTACCATTTGTTCAGTTTTTGTGATACCTACATGGAATTTTGTTTGCTGAAGTTCCAAGTGTTTTTGTTTGTAGAAGCAAGGATTCATTTAGGTTGTTGTTCTACTTATAGGAGGAATGTTTATTCTTGTTGGTCGTATTTCAGCATAGCAACTTACCAACAACATTAAGGTTGTTGGTCATGTTATACAGTGAATGGCTGATCTATTCCCATATTTCAATGTCTTTTTTTATTTTTTTTAATTAACTACTAAAGTCTGTAACCATTGAATATTACTTTGAATTTTTTGAATAGGTTGCTAATGGCTCTCAAGGGAAATCAATTCTGGAGGAACTTGAAGGTGATGGAGTTGATACATCATTTGTTGTTGTAAGCTTTTCAGTACTTGTCCATAGGATGTTGCTTGTCTCCCAGGTTGAATGCAATGATCCTCAAACAACTTCTAGTACTTCTTGTTTACATATCTCATTATCCAATTTTACTTTTCCATGGGATGTTGCTCGTCTCCCAGATTCTATGCAATGATTCCTAGCAACTTCTAGTACCTATTAGTTACATATCTCATTCTTATGTTGAAATATAAGTTAGTTTAGACTGCATACTTGTGGTTGCCAGTAAGTGTTTCTCAAAGCTAGAAACGATTTTTGAACTTTCCTTGACTACAGTTTGAGTGATTGCGTGATTTTTCCAACGTCTATGTAAAAGGCTATCCGGTGACTTTTCAGAGTATTTGCATGAGTGGATTGACCTCGTTTTTGGGTAATTGTCACTTATTCTCTCTGAAAGCTCATGTTGTTTTAACATGTTATTTTCATTTCCTGACGGCCATTTTTTTTGCCCATAAAAATGTAATCATGACAGAAAGAACTGAATGTATGGAAGCTCATGTTGGCACGCCTTTCCTTATGCCAAACTACTCTTTAATTGAATAAGGTGATCAGCACAGAGCCTGAACTTCTGTGCTTGATTTTGACCAAGGACTTACCCAATCAATGGTCAGGTTTTTCTGATATGATTTCAAGCTGTTGAAATACATACACAACCTTATTCTTAGGAGCTTTAAGTTGTATGCTTTTATGATCTAAAAGAAGGGGAAGCAAGTGTGATGTGACTGTCCCTGTTAGACTTTACTTCTTTTTCCATGACAACTTTTAAAAAGTAGTGTCATCTCTCTTGAAATTTTTATATGAAAACGTTTAAATTTGATTCTTGTACTGCGGACGATCTTCCGAAACCCAAAAGAGGTTAAACCTTATGCAATTCCGTTTCCAGAAAGCTGCAATCTTCCTGCTGCGGCCATGTATGCTTCTTCAGATTGTCTTGTCATTGCTGATGTAAATGCTCCTGCGGCTCACATGCCACAACACAAATGGCAGACAAATACACCTGATGGTCAGGGACACCATTCCTTTTTCAACATAGAAATCCAGGTGCTACTTCTACTGGAGGAACATTTATGCGTATGTTCAAAGGACCAAGTGGCTGTGGATCAGAGGAGTGGCATTTCCCCCAAGCCGTGGCTTATCCAACTTCTGGATAAAGAAGCTCAGCTATTGTTGCCATCACATGCGACAAAGAAATTGTCACTACTATCTATCATTTGCACTGGTTATTTGTTGTTAAAAAGTAATTTATTTTTCCCTTTCAATAGTGAATTTCCATTCTGATGGGGAGAGGAAAAGAAGTTCTGGTACTTTATGGACAATGTATAAAGATAGCATCATTACCTTAATTAACCAGAAGCTTAGCCATGTGAGGACTTCTGCAACAGATGATTTAGAGTGGAGGTTGAATTCCATTTGTAATTTCTCATCACCTGGGCATGGGCTCTTACTTTTACATATATTTATCGGTTAACCATATGCCACGGATTTTTTTTTAAAACAATTCTATGAACGTCATTTGGTGGCATGAAAATTTGAGCTCGTAGTTTTGTTTTGAGTGTCCTTATTTTGCAGCAAGAAGATTGAAATAGATTCTGACTGAAAGCGTAGACTGGTTGCAAAGAAGTTGCAAAGCTTTGACTGGTGAAACTACGAGCAACTTCTTCTGCAGTTCTCATAATTTTAATCCCAATACCCTTGATTGGATTGCAAGAATTTCTGAAGGTTAAGTTTGTCCAAGATTTATTGTCCATCTTTCCTATGCTTCAGTTCATCATAAGAAAACAAAGCACGACACCATATGAATAAGGAACAACGGTTGCTCGTGAGTGGCATGCCGAAATACAAGCCAAAGGGGCAGCCCTCTCTAAATGACGTTCAAATTTTCATGCCGAAAATTTTTACAATTCTACAAGCCAAAGGGGCATGCCGAAAATTTTTACATGTCATTAAATACAACAACAAAAAAAAAATTCTAAATATTGAAAATAAGTGATATTGTACGCTTATAACTCTTCCCGCCACCATATGACCCTAAAAAATCAAACCCTAGTTCATAATACACCATGATATTTTTCTTTCTTTCCTCCTCTTATCAAAGCGCGACCAAAAGTTAATTTCAGTATCTTCTTCGCAGAGTTTCTTTCTGTTAAATCTCTACCGTCTCAATAGTCAGTCAAGGTATTCTCTCTCTCTTGCTCTTAATTTTTTTTTTTCTGTATTTGTTAGAATCTTTTCTTCTCGGTCAATGTTGTTTTTGAATGAAACGATTTTCCCAAGGATACAAACTGAACATACTCAAGGTAGATTGAACTACCATCTCATTCAAATATAGTAGCTCTTTCCCTTAAACAAATTTACTTTCGGTAAATTAATATGAGAAGATCATTTGGACGATGATCTAATAATATTTCTTAGAAAGTTTCTTTTTAAATAGATGTGACTGATGATTTGCTTATTTCCACCCAAGATTCTAATAGATTCATTTATGCAAATATCAGACATCTAAACATGTTTGTTTAATAGTTTTAGGGTACTAGAAGAAAAGTGAGTTTATAGTTTACTTGTGCGAACCGCACGAGGCAGCGTTGCCTATCCCTCGTTCCTCACCATGCATGGAATTTTATATAACAAATTTCAAGTAACTTATTTGTTTATTTTTTTTAAAAAAAATGTAATTTGATTACACAAAATACAAAATATTGCATAATCCGATTACACAAATAAAATGCTAAAAAGCAATTTTGGAAAATTTTGGTGATATATTTTATTTCTTTTTTGAGTGCTATACTGCTATTTAAAGGCCTCTTTTTTATTATTAATTTTTCCACAGAGACAGCCAGGAAACGAAATAGTCCAACAAGAATGGCTACCTTTCCATAATTTGCTTTCTCCAATATCCATGTCTGCATAGATAACACAACATGCTTAACTATCAGAAATATGACTGGAAATGAGAATAGATACATAAGAATCAATGGGTTTTGATGTAGGAATGGTGATCTCGCTAGGCTTGGGATGCATCTCACTAGGCTTGTCAAGCTCTCCATCAACTAGCCATAAAAGTTTTGATATTGTTCAACCAATATAAGACCTTCCTTTTCCTTTATTTGATACAGTTTACTTTTATTTCTAGTGGATTCTTATACTTTTGTAATTGAAAATATGTATTTATTATTATTTTTTTAATTTAATAATTTGTCATCTAAAGTGGTTATTTATTTATTTTTTTCTGAATTTAGTAATTTGTCATGTAAAGTGGATTCTTATTATTTTTTTCGAATCAATTCTGCTGCATTTTGCATACTTGTAGTAATACTACTCCTTTCGGAATTCAAATTGCCATCATTAGTTGCAACCAACAAAATGTAAGTTCAAAACTACCACTAATTCAATTATTTTATTTTATTTTTACTTATTTTTAATCCAAAATAGATTTGTTAATTTACTCTAACAATTAATTAATTATTTTAGGAATTTTTTTACAAGAAAACGATAAAGAGATTGTGACGTCACTAGTCAAGGAATAATTGCATCAGACACGAATGAATTAAATGCTTCGCATTCTGATAGTGATGACACTCAACCACCTAGTGACGGAGAATTTAGTAATACCCAACCAGAAGAAGAAGCTGAAATCAGTATTCAAGTTTATGACGATGTTGAAATTAGAGGTACAAAATATTATATTGTCTGTACAAATTAATGTTTTCTATCAATTTTTTTTTTAATCATTTTACAGATGAGCAAGGGACTGTAATGAAACATGAAGGAGTTATACGTGCCAAAGATGTATGGACATTGCCTGTTAACCACAGGATTGTGGTCCGTTTTAATGAGTTAGGACAACCAGTTAAAAAAAGCGGTGGAATTTTAGGCGGATGGTTGGGAAATGTTGCAAGGAAAAGGGAATATTGTTCAATTGAATGGACAGATTGGAGAAAAATGCCTAGGATTGATAAGGAGAATTTGATAAAATTGACTAAGGTATTAACGTTATTTACTTTTATTTTTCTAACATCTTTTATTAACTTCTTATTAGTTTTCACTTTATATACTTAATATTTTAATAGAAATACTTTGATATCCCTGATCAAGTTGAAGTATAAAAATGGGTGCTCCAATCAATTGCACGCAAGTGGAAGGATTTTAAATTTGATTTAAAGAAGAAGTATTACTCGTCTCAGAAGACTAGAGAAGAAATAGAGTTCCAGATGATGTTTTCCCAAATCAATGGAAGATTCTTGTGCAATATTGGTTCTCAAAGAAAGCTCAAGTAATTTGAAATATTATCTTCTAAACTAATTTTAATTATATTTTTAAATTAATTTTTGTCTAAATGTTCTCTTACAATCTGAATCCCCCCCCCCCCCATCCACCCATATCTATATGATGGTCAGAATCTTTCAGAAAAAGGTAAAGCAGCACGAGATTATCACAAAACATATCACACTAGTGGATCAAAGAGTTTTGCAAGAGGGAGAGATGAATATGTGAGTTCAAATTTAATATGTTTAGTACTTTTTTTTGTGCAATTCCTACATAAAGTTTAATGGATTTTATATATTTTGCAATAATTTGTAATTGTTTAGCGCATATTATAATAGGAGATGAATAATTGGAAAAATTCAGGGGAGCTTGAGTTTTACAAAATTAGTCACAAAAGAAAGGATGGAAAATTCATAAACGAGCACTCCAAAACTATTGTGGTAGTTTTCTTTTATGTTATTGAGACTAAAATTTTAGTCGCACCTCATTTCAAGACAAATTAAGGTTACTACTATTTTCCTTTTTTTTTTTTATGTAAAACAGGAGAACGCAACTAATGTTGCTGCAGAACGTTCTGCAACAGCTAAAGATTCTAATGCCAATATAATAGAGGATGAAGCACTCAATGAAGTTTTGGGGGAATATCAATATGGTCGAGTTAGAGGATATGGATTATGAGTTACTCCTTCACAGATTTTTGGACCACATTCTAAGGCAAAAAATAGAAAACAACCTGAGGTCGAAATTCTCCAAAAAGAAATACATGACATGAATGTAAGTTATGAAATGAAGATTGCAAACCTGAAGGAAGAGTATGAAAGGAAGATTACAGAAATGCAAAATGATTACGAAAAGAAGATTGATGATCTCCAAAAAGAGTTAAACAGTATGCGCAGTGATGTATCTAATTTTAGAATATTATTTTCAGAGGTGAGTTACTATTAACATGGTCATTCTAATTACTATTACTAGCACTACAGGAAAAATCGCAATTTGCGACGGTTTTGAGACGATTTTGCAACGGCCAAAATACCCGTCGCAATTCGTAGCAAATTCGTCGCTATTTGCGAGGGTTTTGCGACGGTATTTATGCCCTCGCAAATTGCGAGGGTTTTGCGAGGTGATTTATTTTAAAAAAAATATTTTTAAAAAAATTGTTGAACATCCATCGCAAAACCCTCGCAATTTACGAGGATTTTGCGACGGCCAATAAACCCTCGCAATTTGCGAGGGTTTTGCGATGGCAAGTTATTTTTTAAAAAATATTTTTAAAAAATTTGTTGAACATCCATCGCAAAACCCTTGCAATTTGCGAGGGTTTTGCGACGACAAATTATTTTTTAAAAAAATATTTTTAAAATTTTTGAACGTCCATCGCAAAGTCCTCGCAATTTGCGAGGGTTTTACGACGGTAGTTAGCCCTTGCAATTTGCGAGGGTTTTGCAATGGCAATTTATTTTTTTAAAAAAATATTTTTTTAAAAAAATTTTTGAACGTCCATCGCAAAACCCTCGCAAATTGCGAGGATTTTGCGACGGCAAATAACCCTCCCTCGCAATTTGCGAGGGTTTTGCGACGATCGATTATTTTTTTAAAAAATATTTTTAAAATTTTTGAACGTCCATCGCAAAGTCCTTGCAATTTGCGAGGGTTTTGCGACGATCGATTATTTTTTTAAAAAATATTTTTAAAATTTTTGAACGTCCATCGCAAAGTCCTTGCAAATTGAGAGGGTTTTGCGACGGTAATTCAGCCCTCGCAAATTGCGAGGGTTTTGCGACGACTATCTATTTTTAAAAAAAATATATATTTTTTTTAAAAAATTTTGAACGTCCATCGCAAAACCCTCGCAATTTGCAAGGATTTTACGACGGCAAATAACCCTCACAATTTGCGAGGGTTTTGCGACGATCGATTGTTTTTTTTAAAAATATTTTAAAAATTTTTGAACGTCCGTCGCAAAGGTCTCGCAATTTGAGAGGGTTTTGAGACGGATTTTAGGCCCTCGCAATTTGCGAGGGTTTTGCGACGGTCAATATTTTTAATTAAAAAATAAATAAATGAAAAAATTTATAGAAAATCTCAAAACCCCAATTCGTCGCAAATTCGTCGCAAATCCGTCACTAATTGCGACGAATTTGCGAGGGTTTTACAACAAAATAGGGTTTTAATCTTTTTTTTTAAATTTTTCTTTATGTGTTTATGTGATGGTGTATTTTGACAAATTTACTGAAATATTTTTAATAACATGTCTCAATTAGTGCATTTTATTATAATTTTGTATATGTAATTATGTCATGTTATACACCTAATGTATTGCATAAGTAAATGTATATAATTGATTATGTTATGTTATATACTTATTCTAATATATAAGTATATGTATATAATGTATATAAGTATCTGTTTAGTTTAATATATATATATATATATATATATATATATTATAACATGTAGGTATATATATACATATGTCTAATTTTTTAATCTATCACTTTGATTAAGTAGTGTATAAAGTAAAATATATAAAGAAAAATAATTCAAATACTGTTATTATTGTTGATATCACTAAAAAAATGGTGAAATTTATAATGTAGAGATCAATTTGTAATGTTCTTCGTCTCCTACATGTTAATATATATTATACTAATTTAGTTATGTATATACATATGTCCAATTTTTTAATATATCTATTTTGTTAAGTGGTGTATAAAATAAAATATGTAAAGAAAAACAATTCAAATACTGTTATTATTGTTGAGATCACTAAAAAAAATAGTGAAAATTATAATGTAGAGATCGATTTGTAATGTTATTCATCTCCAACATATTAATATATATTATACTATATAGTTATATATATACATATATCTAATTTTTTGATCTATTTATTTGATTAAGTGGTGTATAAATTAAAATATATAAAGAAAAATAATTTACATAATAATATTATTATTAAAATCACTAAAAAATAATAAAAATTATAATGTATAGATCGATTTATAATGTTATTCGTATTAATTTATGAGAAATTAGCGAGGGTTTTATTTTTTCGTCACAAATTGCGACAAAATAGCTAGAAATTTTATAAAAAAACTAAAAATTTCCAAAATTTTTCAATCCCTCCTTTTTTTTTTTTTTTCCCTCCTTCTTCCCACATCCTTCTTCCTCCCCTTCCCAAGCTTGCGCCACCGCCATCTCTCCCCCTTCTCCCCGCCGGCGACCTCCCTCAACTCCCCCCATCCCGTGCCCCCCTCCCTCATCCCGCGCCGCCCTCCCTCAACTCCACCCCATCCCGTGCCCCACTCCCCGGTGCTCCCACCCCCGCAGCCCCCCTCCCCGTGCCCTCCCACCCCCGCCGACCCTCCTCCCCCTCAAGTCCCCCCTCCCCGCACCCCCCTTCCTGCAGATCCCCCCTCAACCCCCCCTGCTCTGCCTGCCCCCTTTAGCCCGCCCCCCTCAGTGAGCGCCTCCACTACCATTCCTGTGCTACTGCTGTGCTATTGCTGAAGCTGATTCATTTGGGTAAGTAGTTAGAATTTATCTCTTGAGCTACTTCATTATCTTATAAACTAAGTCCATGTTGGGCAGATTTGCATTTCCCCTGAAGCTTTGAAATTTGGGTGATTATTTGTGAATGAGCAGAGTTGGAATTGATGTATAAAAGTTGTATTGATGTTGGGGTTGAATTTGAGGAGATTGGGAGTGACATGATGGTGGTTTGATGTGAGATTATTGATTTAAATTTGGAATTGTGAACTTAAATTGCTGAATTGTTAGTTGGAATTGTTGTCCTTTTTAAACATTCATGGTGTTTTGATCTATACTTATATGTGATATACTTTGTACAAAGTGAACTCTTTTTTACCCTGTTATAAAAAAATTACTACTTTGATCAAATTATATGGGAACTATGTTTTAGCTATATAAACCCTTATAAATTAATTTGATTGGTTATGATGCCATAATAGGAAGGTTGATATCTAATTAGTTTAGTAATCTTATTACTTGATTATAATAATATATTAGTGTCTCTAGTGGAAGATTTAACTCTAGTGGAATGCTTTGAAGGCTCTTTTATGTGAGAAATTCGTTTCCTTATATTATGAAGATGTAGGAGGTGCGTGTTGTTCATATAAATTGCCTTTGTGTTGAATTCAAATGTTGGATTCCCCGTGAGTAATAGGTGATTACTCCTCCTGGGTAATGGGTGATTACCCCTAGTTATCCTTTTATTATTATTATTATTATTATTTGTATAAATGAACGATCTGTCTTTGTTGTTTGCAATTGCATTTTGATTGTATAATTTTGAGGTGGCCCTGTGCCTGGAAAATGTCCAATTACAGGGGAGACTCTGTCAAAATTTTTTTCAAAATCTGCCGCTATTTACTGTGGAGTAGAATAACTACCCTTATCTTGGAGTGTATTATTCGATTGAACATGAGTATATATCCTATAATAGCATTATTATTAAAAATAATATTGCTAATAAGAATAAGAATAGGACTAATGAAATGAGTAATAATAATAATAATTTCATATATAGGTGGATGTTAATAATAGCAGGAATAATATACGTTATAGAGAGAGTTTAAACAAATATAAACATTGGAATGAAAATAAATAAAATGTTATTATTTTAACCATTGGAATGTGTAAAATAAGAATATAATTAGCTTTAATATTATTTATCTTAATCAAATTCCTCAATTTTCTCATTTATTTCCACATTTATTTTCACTCTTCAAATAATTGTACTTTTCACCTCAATTAAATGTAGAACTTGGTTAAAACGTAGATATTGAAGGTGTAACTGTATCCAAAGATAGCAATTGTAAATTCTATGTTTTGGACCTCTTTTTGTTAGATAATAGAAAGGAAAATGTAATTACACTTCTCTTCCTTTTGTTTAAGGGGTGATTTTAATTATTGAGTTGATTGTTCTTTTCTCTCATTTAGACGTCATGGAGGATCGTAGTTGGATGTATAGAAGGCACGCTTCAGGTGTAAAAGGGATCACTATTGAATTTGAGGAAGGGGTTAAGGCTTTTTTGACATTTGCCTTATCAAATGCAATATCAAGCGTAATTAGATGCCCGTGTGCAAAATGTAAGAATAAAAAGTATCTAGATCCAGCACAAGTTAAGCTCCACCTGTGGAAGTCTGGATTTGTGCCTAGGTATTACCGGTGGACATGTCATGGTGAGCCATTCGAGTGTCCCTCAAGTGTGTCTACCTCAATCCCAAAATTTGATTCACATCAAGAAAATCTGTCTCGCGAAATGGTCTTAGACGTAGTAGAACCTGACTTTCCCCCTGAAGCTCCATCAGCAGACCATTTTGAAGAGCCACCTAATGTGGAGGCACAAAGGTTTTACGATATGTTAAAGGCGGCAGAGACTCCTATATGGGATGGATGCACACAACATTCGCAGCTTTCACTGGCTTCAAGGTTATTAAACATTAAGTCCGAAAATAACCTCTCGCATAAAGCCTTTAACGATGTTGTGCAATTGATGAAAGAGGTTGTGCCTAGCAAGTAATACGATTCCCGATGATTTCTATCGATGAAAAAATTAGTGGTCGGGTTGGGTTTGCCGGTACAAAAAATAGATGTATGCAATAATGGATGCATGCTTTATCGGAAAGATGACATGAATCGTAGAGAGTGTAAATTTTGTGGCCATCCTCGATATGCACATAAAAAGGTTGGGAAGAACACAAGTAGAAGGGAAATTTCATTCAAGAAGATGTATTACTTCCCGATAACACCGAGGCTACAAAGATTGTATACTTCTAAAACAACAACTCGAACACATGAGATGGCATGGAGAGAGCAGATCGGAGAAAGGCACCATGAGTCACCCTCGTGATATCGAAGCATGGCAACACTTTGATCGAATGCATCCTGAGTTTGCAAAAGAAGTACGGAATGTCAAACTTGGTTTATGTACAGATGGATTCTCACCATTTGGGATGTCGGGTAAGCAATATTCATCCTGGCCGGTCATTCTCACACCGTATAATCTCCCCTCGTGGATGTGTATGAAGGATCCAGTCATGTTTTTAACAATCATTATCCCGGGCCCCAAGAATCCAAAGCACCAGGTGGATGTTTATTTACAACCCTTGATAGACGAATTAACCAAATTGTGGTTTGAAGGTGTCACCACTTATGACATATCGAAGAAACAAAACTTCCAACTACGGCGGCACTTTTGTGGACTATTAATGATTTTCCCGCATATGGTATGTTGAGTGGCCGGAGCACCGCTGGGAGATCGGCTTGTCCATATTGTATGGGCAATACAAAGTCTTTTCATCTACAAAATGGTGGGAAACAATCATGGTTTGACTGTCACCGTCGTTTCTTACCATCGGATCATCTTTACAGGAGGGATACGAGATCTTTTAGGAATAATAGAGGTTCTCGAGACATCACAGCCTGTGCAATACCCTACTAGTGAAGAAATCTAGGATAGTTTGTCTAACTATGAAAAAATTACCAAAACTTGCAAAGAAATTGGAAGGAGTAATGGCAGGGGAATATCTCATAATTGGGCAAAAAGGAGTATTTTTTGGGATTTGCCGTATTGGCGTACTAATTTGGTCCAACATAATATTGATGTAATGCACAATTAGAAGAATGTATTTGACAATGTCATGAATACAGTTCTTGAGGTAAAGGGTAAATCAAAAGACAATTTAAAGGCTAGACGTGACTTAAAAATTTATTGCCATAGGCCCGAGCTACATGCCTTGAATGTGGGAGGAGGAAAAGTGGCTATACCTAAAGTCGTGTACTCGTTGACATCGTAACAAAAGAAACTTTTGCTTGAATGGTTGAGGGGATTGCAACTCCCGGATGGATACGCTTCAAACATTGGAAGATGTGCCGATTTGAATGAGTTGAAGTTATCCGGTATGAAATCACATGACTCGTCACGTATTCATGGAGAGACTACTTCCAATTGCATTGAAGGAATTTCTTCCTTCTAATGTATGGGGTGTTTTGACGGAGTTGAGTCTTTTTTATCGTGATCTATGCTCTCCTAAGTTGAATGTAGCTCATATGGCCAAATTGGAGTCCGACATTCCTTTATTGTTATGTAAGTTGGAGAAGATATTTCCACCTCGCATTCTTTGATGTAATGGAACACCTATTAATTCATTTGCCTTACGAAGCAAGAGTTTGTGGCCCTGTTCAATATAGGTGGATGTACCCGTTTGAACGGTAATCGAATCATTCAATCTAATTCTTTTCATAGCAGGTACGATATAAGCGTGTGTGACCGAAGTTGAATTTTTTTTTAAATGACATGTATTTGCATCAATTGAAAATCAAGGTGAAAAATAAGGCTAGAGTTGAAGGGTCAATCTCGCAATGCTTATCTAGTTGAGGAAGCATCCACTTTCTTCTCTTATTATTTTGAGCCACATGTACAAACAAAACGTACAATTCCGGCGCGTAATGAAGAGGGAGAACGATTAGAGAGGGTGCAAGAACCCGGGTCGTCAATCCGCAATGTTCAAGGACGGGTGATAGGACGAATTCGAACTCGGTTCCTTACTTCGAAGAATTCGTTGCAGCAAGATTTTATATGTTGCTTAATTGTGGTGAAGTGCAGCCATACATTGAGTACGAGCTACTACTTCATACATTTTATACGATAAACGATACCTCATAATGATTTTGACTCATTCAATCTAATTCTAATGCATTACAGGGCATTCACGGCACACTTACGAAGTCTGGCTCCGACTATATCAGAGATAGAAATCAATAGAAGAATCAACCTAGAATTTGCAGAATGGTTTAGTGGATATGTAAGTCTCATAAGTTAATAACTTGCATTTGGAACTCCATTGGGGATTCAATGGAGTTTCGTAATGCTATAACTTTCATAATTAAAAAATTAACTTGTCTAATGTTTTTTAGGTATAAGATTCGGAAAATATGGTTACAAATGAATGCTTGAGGAACTTTGCTTGGGGTCCATCAAGGCTAGTGAAATCATATAGTGGGTACATAATTAATGGTTACCGATTTCACACTAATAATTATGCGGAGGGAAAGAAAATAGTTAATAGTGGTGTTTGCGTGAAAGGGATTGGAAATGACGCATCAGGACCTGATTACTATGGAGTGTTAAATGAGATTATTGAAGTGCAATTTCCAGGTAATCCACAGCAAAGCATTGTTCTTTTTAAATGTCACTGGTTTGATCAAACATTGAATCGTGGTACCAGGGTACATCCGCAGTATAATCTGTTAGAAATTAACCACAAAAGGAGCTATGCTAACTATGATCCATTTGTTCTAGCTCAACAAGCTATCCAAGTGTATTATGCATCATATCCAGGGAGTAAGAGGCCAAGATCTCGATTGGTTGGCAGCTTGCAAAACCAAAGCTCGACATATAATAGATGCACCCGTGGTTGACGTAGCTTATCGTGAAGAAGTAGATGCTATCGACGAAGTCAAGCATATCGTTATTTGTTGATCTTGGTATTCTGACGCATGAAAATGGTATGAGTGAAATGTTGGATGTTCAAGATGAGGCTATAACAGCAAGGGAAAATTCTCCTATAAATGAAGAGGAAGAAGATGAATGGGAAACGAATAGCGATACCTCAATAGATGATGATGAGTCTGTATCGGAGAATGATTCTAGTGAATAGGCCTGATTTCAATTCATTTACAAATAATATAGTTAATGGTGAGGGAATCCTGAAATCTATTGCATCATTACTATCCCATGTTAAATTTTAATTTACAATTTATTTGTTACCTGAATCTACATGCCTTGAATCTTTTAATTTTTATTATTTTAAATTCCATCACATACAATTTTGTTTCACAATTTTGTCTAATTGTCGGGAATCTCATCTCCTTCTTTTTTTTGCAGGAATCTTTCGTTTAGACTTGTATAGCCCGGAGGATTTTTATTATTCCTTATTATATTCTTTTGTGGTGTAAACAACAAGGTAATTTATATATTGTATTGTTGTCGTATTGACAGTACAATTCACAAGGACAGAGGCATTTATAATTTTTAGCTTGATTTTAACTATATCTAACATTTTAATTGGAACCCCGTGAGTGATGGGTGATCATTCCCCGTGAGTGATGGGTGATCATTCCTCTTGGGTAATGGGTGATTACCCCTAGTTATCTTTTGAATTTTTCTATATTTAAAAGATCTCGTCTTTGTTGTTTGTAACAACGTTTTGGTTGTCAAATCTTGAGGTGGCCTTGTGCCTGGGAAATATCCAATTATAGGGGAGACTCGTCAAATTTTTTTTAAAATTCAATTTACAAGTACAATGTTTATTTTGACATATCCATCATTATCATACATATTATTGTATTACTTTAAACTAGCGAATAGATATAACGTTTCAATGTTATTATTCTTTTATCATTTTTATTCACGGTTATTTACATCCTTCTTTTGAAGTGGGCTTCGTCTTTATTGGTTACTTATTTTTCTTTTTTCATCTCCTTTAGCAATGTCTTCTAATGAAGGATCATTGAGGGAGGGGAGTCGGAGGGTCGAGAGCCTTATACTCCATCCCCTACTCGGCCTACCTCAGGCTTTCGGTGCCTCGTTCATTACATGGCTCTATTGGAGATGAGGGAGTACCATCCACGGCTTTTCAATCATCCGCTGCTTCAGCTTCGCATTCTGTTGGGTTGCAAGTTACGGACTCCCGACCTTGGATTGTTCCACGGGAAAACGGGTAAGTAACATATTCATACTTTGTAAGATGTTGATTATTAGTTCAATTATTATTATTATTTTTGAGATTAACATAACTATATTGTGCATTGTCATTGCACCAAAAATAGGTTCGCCGGCTCGGACAAATATGTCCGAGAAATTTCAAATATAATACAGCAGTACTTCACTGGTTCGTATCCGACATACACGCACTTCCCGATAACCGTGCGAGACTTATGGTTTCAAGAATTTGGGGTAAGCAATTTTTGACTATTTTTTATCGTTTAAGTACTATGTTATATGTTAATCAAAAATCTTAATCATGATCATGCAGAAATATTTTCGGTGGAGGGAAGAGTATGCTTCGCTAATTCGATCAACTTGGGAAAAGAAGTGTCGGACGCGATTTTCGGACATAATGTCTAGGCTGAGGAAGAGGGATGATTGGGTATGTCCTCATTGGATAGAGGCACAGTATTGGAATGACATTTGCGAGTACTGGAGATCGGAGAAGTATCAAGAAGCTCTCATCCACCAACAAAAAGAATCGTGGGAGTAGCTGCACCCATACTGGAGTGTCTATTTCGTTCACAGAACACGAGGACCGTTTGGTAATTCACCTTTACGTAATTAATTATTATTCTAAATAGTTTTATTACAAATTTATGTAAGATTGCAATAATTACATTTTGTTAACATAAATGTAGCGGGCCAAGGAGGGGAGTTCTTTTAGCTACACAGACATGTTTGAGACATTACATGTCTTTCAGAGCGGGCCACAAAAGGGTCAGTTTGTCAGTGAGCGATCTCGCCAGACATTGGTAGTATATAGATTAAATATGTTAAAATTCTTTATACTGCGTGGAATTTGTCTTTTATTTTGATAATTACTATTGACAATTCTTTTTTTTTTTTTTAGGATGAGGTGTGAAATCTCATACAGGGCACTCCTCAGTCCGAGTCTAGTGACTCTGTAAACTCTGTTGTTCCTTTTGATGAAAAAGCCATGTTTGTAAAGGCACAAGGCAGGTTCAAAAGGGGACGAGTTTTTGGGTTAGGCTCAGAGGCGACACATGTTCGAACTAGACTGTCTCAAAGTGGACTGCATGCATCTTCCCCTACACCAGTTGATATTGGACATTTAGTAGAGCAAAGGGTTCAACAGGCTGAGCGGAGATTCAATCGACAAATAGACTTGTATCGGGACTTCATGAGGCAACAACAGTCTACATTTGGTGGTTGGATGGCAGCTATGTCGGATAAGATGGGTATTCCTGCACCATCTATGCCATCCATAGAGGAGATAGAAGCGCGCATTGTGGCTGCTAATGCTGAAGATGAAGATCCAAATGCTGACGATGGATTTGATCCAGCTGATGAGCCCCGGGCCCACGTAGGGGCTCTCGTTCCCCTCCTCCACCCCCTTCTGCAGCTGCTCCTTCATTACTTACATAGACTTATTATATTTATTTTTATACTCTTTATACACTATTACTTATTTTTGTGAATTATTTTACTTTTTTAGATACTTATTATGTATTTTATATTATATTATATTTTAGTATTTTAATTATATTTATTTGGACTTATTTTTAATATTTTATAGTATTTTTTTTGATTATGAACATAGTTTTGGCATTTATTTGTATAGTGTTTCAGGGTTGATTTACAGGGAATTAATAATTTAAAATAAATATAATAATAAAAAATAAAAAATTATTGCAAAATTCTCGCAAAACCGTGGGTTTGCTTGGGCCCTCGCAAAACCGTCACAATTTGCGAGGGTTTTGCGAGGGTCATGACTTGGGGGTTAATTCTCCCCTTGCAAAACCGTCGCACTTTGCGAGGGTTTTGCGAGGGTCCAAACCGTAGCCCTCGCAAAACCCTCGTAAATTTGCGATGGTTTTGCGAGGACACAAAGTTGACCCTCGCAAAACCGTCGCAATTTGCGAGGATTTTGCGAGGGTCAATGTTTTTCGTCGCAAAACCGTCGCAAATTTGCTCCTTTGGTGAACTTTGACCAAAAAATATTCGTCGCAAAATCCTCGCAAAACCGTCGCAAATAGCAACGAATTTTTTTTGCCCTCGCAAAACCGTCGCAATTTGCGACGGTTTCCCATGGCCGTCGCAAATTGCGACGTCATTTTTTGCGACGGCTAAAACCGTCGCAAAAACGGTCAGCGATGGTTTTGCGAGGATTTTTGGCCGTCGCAAATCGCGATTTTTCCTGTTGTGTAGTACACAGTATCATGACATGTAAAATTTATGGCATGCGTTTCATTTTCCAGGCTGGTCACAATTTTAGTACATCTACGTTTACATCTACACAAGGTTAAGCTTATGTAAGTATCTTATTTAGTTGAAAATTTTCAACTGCATTTATTTCATTGAATTTTGAAAAACTATCAATATTTGTCAATACAATTATTTCATTATTTTGAGTATTTAACATTTTATTTGCTTTGATTTACAGGGACATTAAAATATCAGAATCAACGCTTTGCAAAAATCCATCCACTTTGAAGATATGAAGAGATGTTTCTGGTTGAGAATTAGTTGATCATTGCGTAATCAAATATTACTTTACTTGTTCTTTATATGGATATTTGAATTATATATTTTTTGAATATTTAAATTATTTTCATATTTTATGCTTTCTAAAATTTAAAAAATCTAATTTGGCAGCTTTAAAAGTATTAAAAAACCAAGAAATAAAAACTGTGTACCAAAAAATGCCACAATAGTAATAATGTGTCGTAAATTGTGAGAAATATTGGGGGAAAAAACGACGCTAAATTTTGGGACACTCCGGAGAAATTAGTGTTGTGAAAAAAGGATGCAATCATACGTATTCCGTCGTAAGTTGGGGACACATTTTGGGGATGTTATAGATTATTTCGTCACTAAGAAAAGGGACAGATTCATAGTTATGTGTCGTCATTTTAAGGACATTTATGTAAAAAAAAAGTGTCGCCAAATATAGGACGCAACATACTTATACGTCGTAACTTCGGGACATTTTTCTATGATGTTATGAATTATTTCGTCACTAAGAAAGGGACATTTATGTAAAAAACACTGTCGCCAAAATTGGGACACTACACAATCATAGTGTCCTGATTGTTCCGTCACTAGAAAGGGACATTTATGTACAAAACTGTCGCCAAATTTGGGACGCTACACATTCATAGTGTCGCGATTATTTTTTCACTAGAAAGGGACTTTTATGAAAAAAACTGTCGCCAAATTTGGGACGCTACACATTCACAGTGTAGCAAAAAAGGGGATTCAAGCGTAACCTTTGGTCGCTAATTTGGAGATGCTTATACAAAGCGTGTCGTCAGAAAAAAAATTTATATAATAAATATTAGTCAATTAGGGGACACTAGCAAATATAAGTGTCATAAAATTCGACACACTTATATAACAAGCGTCGGAAATTATGTAACAATAATTTTGGAACGTATAGAAGTAGGGACACATTTAAAAGTGATGAGAATTAATTAAATATTTATTTTGAAATAAATATTAATTATAATATTAAACATTTGCAACGAGTAATAATTGTATTTACAACGAACAAAATCCGTTAAAAAAAAGCCTATTTGCAACGACCATGCAACGGAAAAAGAACCGTTGCATTTAGTTTGGATAGATTTGAGCTTTCTTGCAACGGAAAAAAATGGTTAAAAAAAAGACATTTTCCGTGGAAAATAGATCATTGCGACGGTGCTTGTGGTTGCAAAGGCAATTGCAACTCCCTTTAATAGCAACGACCACTATTCCATTGCAATGCCATTGCAATTGATCATTTACGACCAATTCCATCTTTTTTCCCATGAAATGTAATGGTTGCGGACATTCAATTTTCTTGTACTGACATTTATAATAAAATGCACTATTTGAGACACGTTATTAAAAAATAGTTTAGTAAATTTGTCAAAATAAACCACCACACAAACACATAATTAAAAATTAAAGAAAAATATAAGATGAAAATCCTATTTTATCACAAAACCCTCGAAAATTGCGACAGTTTTGCAAGGAAAGAGACAAATCCGTGGCAATTAGTGATGGATTTGTGACGAATTAGGGTATTCAAATTTTTACTGTGCAAAAATTCAAAAAACGACGGAAAGGAATATTCAATTCATTCCGTGCAAAAAATCAAAATTTCAATCCGAAAATTTTACCTAAGAAAAGGCGGGTAATTTAAAATTTAGAATTTCCTCGCAAATTTGTGAGGGTTTTGCGATGGTCTAGACTTTTGCTTTTTTAAAAAATATATATATAAAAAGTCCGTCACAAAATCCTCGTAAATTGGTAGGGTTTTGTGACGGACATTCAAAAAAAAAATTCATTTAAACATTTTTTTCATTAAAAACAACCAATTGTCGCAAAACCCTCGCAAATTGTGAGGGTTTTGTGATGGTTATTGAGCTATCCTCTCAAAACCCTTGCAAATTTGTAAGAGTTTTTCGATGGTCAACCAATTAGACTTTTCCTTTTTTTTTTATTTTTAAATATGAAAGCTTTCATTGCAAAATCCTCTCAACTTGCAAGGATTTTGCGATTGCCATTCTAAAAAAATTTTCTTTAACACATTTTATTATTAAAAATAATTAACCGTTACAAAATACTTGCAATTTGCGAGGGCTCTGCGACCGACAACCAATAAGACTTTTTCCTTTTGGTATTTTTCACTATGAAAAGTCTGTCGCAAAACCCTCACTAATTGCGAGGGTTTTGCGATGACCTTTCGAAAAAAAAAAATTCCCACACATTCTATAATTCAAAACAATCTACCATCACAAAACCTTTGCAAAATTGTGAGGATTTTGCGAGGTTCAGTGGCTATCCTTCACAAAACCCTCACAAGTTTGCGAGGGTTTTGCGACGGTCAACCAACAAGACTTCTCATTTTTCTTTTAAATATGAAAATTTTCGTCGCAGAATCCTCTCAAATTGCGAGGAATTTGCGACGAACATTCCAAAAAAAAAATTCTTTTACACATTTTATCATTAAAAATAAATAACCACCACAAAACCCTCGCAAATTTGCGAGGGTTAGTTGCTATCCATCGTAAAACTCTCGCAAATTTGTGAGGTTCAATCAAAAAGACTTTTTTCTTTTTTATTTTTAATTACGAAAAGTTCTTTTACATTCCCAAAAAAAATTTATTATACATATTTTTTCATTAAAAATAATCAACCGTTGCAAAGTCCTCTCAAATTTGTGAGGATTTTGCAATGGATAGCCACGAACCCTAGCAAATTTGCTAGGGTTTTGCGAAAAATTTTCTTTAACACATTTTATCATTAAAAATAATTGACCGTCACAAAATACTCGCAATTTGCGAGGACTTTGCGATCGACAACCAATAAGATTTTTTCCTTTTGGTATTTTTCACTATGAAAAGTCTGTCGCAAAACCTTCGCTAATTGCAAGGGTTTTGCGATGGCCTTTCCAAAAAAAAATTTTCCCACACAGTCTAAAACTCAAAACAATCTACCATCGTAAAACCCTTGCAAAATTGCGTGGATTTTGCGAGGGTCAATGGCTATCCTTTGCAAAACTCTAACATTTTTGTAAGGGTTTTGTGACGGTCAACTAACTAGACTTCTCATTTTTTTTTAAATATGAAAATTTCCGTTGCAGAATCCTCGCAAATTGCAAGGAATTTGCGATGAACATTCCAAAATCCTCGCAAATTTGCGAGGATTTTGCGAGGGTTAGTTGCTATCCATCGTAAAACTCTCACAAATTTGTGAGGTTCAATCAAAAAGACTTTTTTCTTTTTTATTTTTCTTTTTTATTCAACTGGCATTTAATGCCTTCACGAATAAGATCTTCATTATATATTCTTCGGCATCCATCCTAAATTCTCTAAAATTCTTCTTAGATTATGTTTTCGAATTAAACTCCAATTCAACGTGCGCATGTTTACACCAAAATAAGAAGAAGCGATGCTAGTTATGAAACATTTTAATCATCATCCTTTCAATCAACTCAAGATATAGAAACATTTTAAAATCATCTTTTTATATTTATTTTAGCTAGTTCAATACGATTACTTCGGAAATCACTCTTTCTTTTGGAAAATAATATTCTCTTCCAACTTCAAGTCCTTAAATATCCATATGATGCATGGAACAGGTCCTTGAGTCTATTTATAAAAAGCAATCCATAAGTCATATTCTATGCTCTCAAAAAGTATCTCGCTCAGTAATTCAGAATAGAAATCTTTTGCATATATACTTGGAACTGCCAATTAGGTCAAGGTTAATTTTTTCCCCCAAATTTTTTGAATTGAAAATGCAACAGCAGGAAGGTAATTTATGTCAAGGAATATAAATAACGATACTCTATTATTGTCGAAATAAATAGTATTTTTTAAAACCAATCTTTTTTTTCTTAAAATTCATTTAAATGTTAGAATTTTTTGAATATATGAAAATTATGTAATAGTGATATTTATTAAAATAAAGATATATTTTACACATTTGTATGTACTTAGATACTTAAAAAAAAAGGAAAAAATAAAAAATGAGTGGTGTGGGCAACTGGGATTTAACTGATTAATCCAGAATATAAACGTGAATTGTCATGAAACAACGCTAACCTCTAAATTCCCTTACGCTTCTTTATTTTTTCTGACGGCACGGAGTCTTGTTGTATGCTCTCAAACCACATACTCATGGTCCCGGCTGCATGGTGGAATTGACGTGCAAGTTTTGCACTCTTGTCAAGAAGTCAATACCTTAAAAAACTCCGTTATTGCAAATGAAAATACGGGTTGAATTGAATTTTGCTCAAAAAATTGCAGAAGGGAAAATAAAATGGCATATTTGTGAATATAGTCTCAAACAAAATACAGAATTAAGTAACATATTTTTTGTTATTTACTTGAATTGTATATCTGAAACAAAATATATAAGCAAAAAATAACACCACTTCCCTCTATATTAGTATTTTTTTTTTTTTTTACTCAAATTGGCAGGTTGGGAGTTATTCTAGAACTTCACTACAAGAAAAACATCAAATTAGTGACGGATTTTTGCGACCGCCTCTAGGTCGTCTCTAATTTGCGACGGAACAGCAACGGAAGCAAAAAATTTGAAAATAAATTTATTTTTTTAAATTTCCATCACTAATCCGTCAATAATTGCGATGGATTTGCGACGGCCATCTAAATTCAAAAAATAAATTAATTTTTTTAATTAAAAAAATAGCCGTCGCAAATCCGTCGCAAATTTGCAACGGATTTGTGACGGACATCTAAAATTAAAAAATAATTTTATTTTTTTTAAAATTAAAAAAATTCCGTCGCAAATCCGTCATCTAAAATTAAATATACATACATTAATAGCAATAGATGCATATATGTCATATTCTTACATATATACATACATATGTATACTTAATAATATCATATGTATATTATATATATAAATATTTCAACTTACAAATATCTTTTTGCGTATTCTACTATTTCAACACACACATATACTATATCATATATATATATATATATATATATATAATCAAACATTAATTTTTTTTTTGGTGAATTTTTTAGATTAGTTACAGATTTGCGACGAATCAGGGTTTCACCGCAAATCCATCGCAATTTGAGACAGATTTGCGATGGCCAAATTAAATTAAAAAATAAATTTATTTTTTTAAAATTAAAAAAGAATCCTCGCAAATTTGCAACGGATTTGCGACGGCCATCTAAATTTAAAAAATAAATTTATTTTTTTAAAATTAAAAAATATCCGTCGCAAATTTGCAACAGATTTGTGATGGCTATCTAAAATTAAAAAATAAATTTATTTTTTTTAAATAAAAAAAAATCCGTCGCAAATTTTAACGGATTTGCGATGGCCATCTAAATTTAAAAAATAATTTTTTAAAAAAATTAAAAAAAAAAGTCCGTCGCAAATTTGCAATGGATTTGCAACGGCCATCTAAAATTAAAAAATAAATTTATTTTTTTAAAATAAAAAAATTCATTGCAAATTACAGCGGATTTGCGACGGCCATCTAAATTTAAAAAATAAATTTATTTTTTAAATTTTAAAAAATCCGTCGCAAATTTGCAACGGATTTGCGACGGCCATCTAAAATTTAAAAATAAATTTATTTTTTAAAATTAAAAAAATCTGCCGTAAATTCATCACAAATTGCAATGGATTTGCGACGGAAAATTTTGTTGTTGCAGATCCATCACAAAACCCTTGCAAATCTGTCACTAATTCGCAAAAAAATTTACTATATAATTAATATATAGCACAATATATTACAAGAACTTCAATAGCTTAGCGGTGGAACATGTGTTCTCCTACAACAAGGATGCGGGTTTAAGCCCCAAGTCCGACATAATCTCATAGTATTCTTAGCGGGTCGGGTTCTCAGCGGGCCGGGTCAGGCCGATGAACGGGTGGGCGAGTAGCTAATTAATTAATTTTTTAAATAAAAATTTTTGGCCGTCGCAAAATTAATTAACTTTTTAAATAAAATTTTTCGCTACCGCAAATTAAATTAATTAATTTTTTTAAAAAAAAATCCGTCGCTAAATTATTTTAATTTTTGTAAAAAAAATATATTTTTTGACCGTCATAAATCTGTCGCAAAATTAATTAATTTTTTAAATAAAAATTTTTCGCTACCGCAAATTAAATTAATTAATTTTTTTAAAAATATTTTTTCTGTCACAAAATTATTTTAATTTTTGTAAATAAAAAAAATTTTGACCATCACAAACCCGTCACAAAATTAATTATTTTTTTAAAAAAATAAAAATTTTTTTGCCGTCGCAAATCCGTCGCTATTTGCAACGGATTTTCTTTCCGTCGCAAATTGCAACTTTGTCCGTCGCTAAATGTGATTTGCGACGGATTAGCTATGGATTTGGCCGTCGCTAATTTGATTTTTTCTTGTAGTGCTTGAATAACCGATAAACATATAATGTGATAAAAAATAAATTTTATTTTGAGTCTTAATATTTAAAGTATGCAAATAAATAACCAACAGACACAACAAGTTGCGACAGATATTTGCGACGGTCAAAAAGTCGTCGTCAAGGATGGGAAACTAAGTGGGGAATCCTGTTGACTAACCCCTGCAAATTCATCGCTACTTAGAGACACATTAGCGACGGCAGTCATTTTGCTGCCCTTTTGCGACGGCCGATCGGAAACCATCACAAATCCCTTGCAAAATTATGAGCACTTTGCGACAGATTTTAGTATTTTTAAAAAATGAGTAATTTTTTTTTTAAAGTGTGAGGCTCTTGCTAATTCATCGCAAATCTACTACAGATTAGTGATGTCCATGAATACTAAAAAAAGGTTAAAAGAAAAAATTTCAACATGGAAATATTTTTGTACTGGATTTGCGACGACCTTCCAAAGACCGTTGCAAAGCCCTCCCAAAATTGCGAGGGATTTACAATAGATTGTAGTTTTTTTAAAAAAGAGTAAAAAAATTTTTAAAAAAGTGTGAAGTTACACATTGACAGTATAATGTCGGAGAAGGGAGAGTATCAATACCTAAGACATGTTATAAATTAACAGTAGAACAAAAGAAATTTTTTCTTGAATGGTTGAAGGGATTGATTCTTCCAGATGGATATACATCGAATTTAGGAAGATATGTTGATTTTAATGAAATGAAGATGTCTGGCATAAAAAGCCATGATTGCCACGTCTTCATGAAAAGATTACTTCTGATTTCCCTTAGAGAATTCCTTCCAGCTAATGTTTGGGGAACTTTAAAAGAATAAAGTTTGTTTTATCGGGACCTTTGTGCTTCTAAATTGTTAGTGGCTCATATGATGAAATTGGAGTAAGTGATATTGGTTCTTTTATGTAAGTTGGAGAAGATATTCCCTCTAGGATTTTTCGATATTATGGAACATCTTTTGATTCATTTACCTTACGAAGTAAGAGTTTGCGGTCACGTTCAATATAGATGAATGTATCCTTTTGAGAGGTAGTAATCCTTTTTCCAATTATGCTATTGTGCACTACATAGTTATTGCATAATGCATATTAACTCTCATGTCTTGAATTATACCGGATTCCTATTTTGTTTGAAGTTGAAGGTGAAAAACAAGGTAAGAGTTGAAGGGTCAATTTACAATGCGTATCTTGTTGAAGAAGCTTCTACATTCTTCTCTTATCATTTTGAGCCACATGCTAGGACAAAACATGTATCTATGGCGCGTAATGATGAAGGTGGAGTTGAGCAAAATGTAGACGAAGCTTCATTGTCAATATGTAACATTTTCCGAAAGATCTTAGGAAAGATTCAAACCTGGTTCCTCTCTCACGAAGAATACAAAGTAGCAAGAAATTTTGTATTACTTAATTGTGAAGTGGTTCTACCCTATATTAGGTGATATGATTTTGCACTAGGTGATATTAGAAATAAGGCCCTTTGATGATTGTGTGCTTTTCTTTTCTACAGGGATTTCATATCTTGTTTATAGTCATTTGTCCCAAACATATAGAAATTGGATGTTTAACGAAGGAAAGAGAATGAGTTCACTGGATGGTTTACAGATCATTTATGCTCTTTAAATTCGGCTAAATCTTGTTCAAGTTAAATATGTTGTTAGTTAATGTATATCCACCTAAACCTTCATATGCTTTATAGGTGAATGATCCACAAAACCATGTGTTTCAAGAACCTTGCTTGGGCATTTTTGAGGCGAGTGAAATCATATAATAGGTAATTATTACTGGCTATCAATTTACACACTTGAACATGCCAAAGGAAAGAACACTGTGAACCCTGGAATTTCTGTTGAAGGGCATGAAAATGACTCATTATGGGGTGATTATTACGGAGTCCTTAAAGAGACTATTGAAGTTGATTTTCTTGGCCATCCATCATAGCAAATTATTTTTTTAAATGTGATTGGTTTGATTAGTCACCAAATTGTGGTATGAGAATACATAATCAACATAAAATTGTTGATATTAATTGCAAGAGTAGCTATCTAAAATATGATCCATTTGTGTTAGCTCAACAGGCATCTCAGGTGTACTATGTCTCTTATCTAGGATGTAAAAGACCAAGATCTAATTGATTGGCTGTGTGCAAAATAAAAGCTTGACATGTGATTGATGCATCTATGGTTGATAGAGCTTACCAAGAAGAGGTAGATACTAATACTGAAAGAAGTATCTCCTTAGTTGTTGATCTTTGTCCATTAGTTCATGAATCGGGCATAAGTGATTTGTTGAATGTCCAAGAAGAAATATACAGATAGTATTACAGAGGTAGAAGAAGAAGAATATATATCGGAGATTGACTAGAGTAAATAAAGTACTTTTATTATACATTCTTGATCTAAATTAGACTTTAATTATGGTTGTTACTTATATTTTTTATCACTTGTTTATGTTCAACTTTCATGTTTTACTAATTCTTGGATGATATACTTAATCATATCATGACTGATTTATTTTCCATGTCCTGTGCTTTTCTTCTCCACGGGTATGCTAATAATCATTTGCAAGTTTTGATTTTAACATGGTTAAATATGAGCTAATGCTAACTATTTTCTTTTGGGTCAAAATATTTTGTCTTTTTGCGGCTGTGATTTGAAACCGCGACCTCACTTTTATATTGAAGCACCTTAGCCACTGGACCAAGTCGTGTTGCTTCATAATATCCTTTTTTTTCTCTAACTTAAACTATTCTCAACATTCTTTTTGTAATTGTTTTAAAACATTAATTTAAAAACAAATTATAATAATCGTATTAAATTTACTATCAAAATATATTATTCAATATTACAAATTATTTTGTACATCTATATAATTTTAAAAGCTTATACTCTATTAATTATATCATTGATTTTATTAAATGATCTTATACATATAGATCAATTAGAAAATATATATATATATATATATATATCATATTTCTACAAATGTATACATATTTGTTTATTTATTTATTTATTTATATGTGTGTGTACACACACATATATAGATACACGCAACACATGCACAAATTTATATAAACAAAACACAAAGAAATATACATACACACACATTTACATATACATATATACATATGTATACACACAACATATATATATATATATATATATCATCGATTATATTTTCCTCATATTTTTAAATACAATTTTTCACTTAAATTGGCTTTAATTAGTTAAATTATTATGATTTTGGTTTGCCTAAGTGAATTAAATAATATTGTACCTGGTAGAGATTAATTGAAATATTTTTAAAGTACAATTTAAATGGAATAGGGTTAATTGAGATGGTTTATATTTATATTTTTATTATTGTACTCAGGTTGAACTTCTTCATAGTTCGTGTAAATACAATAGAATTCACAAGGCACATGGAAGCAAAGGAAATAAAACCTGGTAGGAAAAAGAAGAAAAAAATAAAAGATGGATGCAAAGGAAATAAAAGCTCGTAGGAAAAAGAAGAAAAAATAAAAGAAGAATAAGGATTGGCCACAGTGGAAAGCAAAAGTCAAATCCCATTACGCATTTGCTATGCCTTTTTGGAATTGGATATTAAGAATATTAAGAATATGTGTAGCTAAATTTCTTGAGACTAACTCCTTCAATGAAGGATGAAATTTTTTTTAAGTTTGGTTGATTTCAATTAAAGAATTTTTTTTATCTCATTTTTAGTTAATTGTTATTATTGTTCTAAAAGCATGTATTTTTCTAGCCAATCATTACATAAATTTAAATATATTCTAGTTTCAAAGATGTGCAAGATTAAATTGCACCGTGGTAATAACAACACATCGTAAAATCGATTAAAGATAGATTAGATTTCTTTGTATGGTTTCTAACAAGTAGGAAACAAAAGTTAGGGAAATCCATGGAGTTTTATGCAAATTTATTAATTAAAATCACGTAAAAATACAACTAATTTATTAATTAAAATTATGAGTTTTTGCCAAGAAATTAGGTCTAACTTATATTTGGGAGTTCTATTATTAACCAATTCGAGAATTAATTTAATGGAATCAACCATTCATCATAAAAAGAGTAAGTTGGATTTGAAGTGTCTTGGTCTATTTTTTGCCATTGATTTAATTGATATAATTTACTTTGTTGATTTTTATTTTTCCTATCTTTTTTATTAGTAATTAGTTCTTAAATTAAACCAATTTGATTTTGGTTTGAGTTAGGTTATAAGCAAAAGAATTTTACAATCAGATAGCAATCTTCGTTGGGAACGACTTGTACTCACTACTTTATTACTTGTTTGACATTTGTGTACTTGCAAATTTCACATCAAGTTTTTGGCACCATTGCCGGGGATTGTTTTTTTTTCTTCTGTTGGATTTAGTTGCTAAACCTAAGTTTAAACCTTTTATTTTTATTTTTGTTTTGTTTTGTTTTTTATTTTACTTATTTGTTTATTTTATTTTGTTCTCATTTGTTTTAACTTGGTGTGTATGAACACTCATAGTTTTAAAAATAAAGAATCTTTGCTTTGTATTCCTGAAGTTGAAGCTTTTACTCGTCATAATAGAAGTGAGGCAACCAAAAGGAAATACGAGGGGATCATCACCCCTGTAGAGTCTCCGGAATTAGAATACGATTCTGAATCCCACTATAGCAGTGAATTAATGAAGCTTAATCAGCAAAGAGAGTGAACTCTTAAGGACTATACTAAATCAAACATGTAGGGTCCCTCTCCCACCATAAATTGTCCTGGGGTTACCGCAACAACCTTTAAGATTGAGCTAGCATTTATCCAACTGGTTTAGATTAATCTATTTTTTGGACTATCTCATGAAGATCCTCAAGCTCACATCTCAATTTTTTTGGCAATTTGTGACACTTTCCAAATAAATGAAGTATCTGAAGATGCAAAAAAAGCTCAAGCTATTCCTTTTCTCTTTGAGGGATAAAGCTAGATCGTAACTAAATTCTCTTCCTAAAAACTCAATTATTGATTGGAATCAATTACAGGAAGCCTTTTTAAATAAGTATTTTCCTCCTATTAAAGCTATACAAATGTATTCTAACATCTATAATTATATGCAGGGACCTACTGAATCATTGCATGATGCTTGGGAGAAATTCAAAGAATATCCAAAGTTATGCCCTCATCATGGAATGGATATTGGGATGCAAGCTCAGACATTCTACAATGGTTGTAGAGATGATTTTAGATCATCATTAGATGCAGCAAGTGGAGGTGCTTTTATATCCAACGAAGAAAGAGCTGCATGGAGTTTTATAGGGAAAATGGCACTTAACAGTTCCCAATGGTTCAATCCTAGAGCTTTGCCACCTAAAAAAGTTGTAGGAATGATAGGCAATGATATGGTCTTGAATCTAAAAGCTCAAATGGATTCACTCAGCAAGCAATTAGAAAACTTAAACGTTGCAGTTGTTCACTATCAATATGACCTCTGTGGTAGAAACCACTCATCAATCTTATGTGGCCAAGGTAATATGTTGAATTCTCCCTTTAGTACTAATGAAGTTAATTTTGTTGATCAAAATAACAGGAAGAATGATCCATCTGCTCCAACGTACAACCCTGGGTTAAAAAATCATCCTAATTTTGGATGGAGGTAGAACAATTAGGCTCAGGTTCAAGTACCACCTCTGTCTTTTCCTCCTCCTCAAAAAAAAAAAAAAAAAAAAAAAACTAACCTTGAGGATGCACTTGCCAAGTTTATAGAGGTTACTTCCAATAAATTTTTTAACTTGGATAACTTCGTTAAGACTATAGAAGTGGACCAGCAAAACATGAAGGTTTCTATGAAAATTATAGAAGCCAAGTAGGTTAATTAGCTCAAGCAATATTCAAGAGGACTTAAGGAAGCCTTCTAAGTGGTACAGAAGAAAAATCCAAGAGAACTGAAAGCTGTCACATTTAGGAGTCGAAGAAATTTAGAAGAGAAGTAAGAATTGAAGAGACAAAAGGATGATGAAGGTTGTGAACAAGCAAGAGGAAACTCCTATCCAATCTCCTGCACCAAAAGAAGGTAAGAGAAGCAAGAAAGGCAAGGAGGAATTCAATGTGACAATGTTAATTTTAATTCCCTTCTTTTTTCCCAAGTTGCGAAACATCTTTTTATTGATTCTCAATTTAAAAAGTTTCTTGAAATCTTCAAAAAACTTGAGAGACTAACTTACCTTTTGTAGAAGCTTTAGCACAAATGGCAGCTTATGCAAAGTACTTAAAGGATATTTTGGCTAGCAAGAAGAGGTTGAACGGTTTCAAAAGATTTGCTTAAATGAAGAGTGTTCAGCTATCCTTCTGAAAAAGTTGCCACCAAAATTGAAGAATCTAGGAAGTTTTCGAATACCTTGCTATATTGGTGACTTATTTTTTCAAAATATGCTATGTGATTTAGGGACTAGTATTAATCTCATACCTTATTCTATTTGTCAAAAACTGGGATTAAAGGAGATTAAAAACACTTCTATTTCTCTACAAATGGCAGACAAGTCTATAAAATATCCTAGAGGAATAGTTAAGGATGCTCTAGTTAAGATGGATAAACTCTACTTTTTGGTTGATTTTGTGATCTTGGACATGGATGATGATGCAGATATGCCTTTGATCTTTGGTCGACCCTTTTTGAATACTAGAAAGACTTTAATTGATGTGCAAAGAAGAGGAACTTACTTTAAGGGTTGGGGATGAAGAGGTTAAATTTATTATATTTAATTCTATGAAATATTTTCCTGATAATGATTCTCTTTGCTTTATTGATGTGATGGATGCTGTAGTGCATGAAAATTTTATTCACGAAATTTCTAATGACTCTATGGAATTGTGTCTAATGGAAGCAGCTACTAAGATCATGAAAAAGATGACATTGTTGATACACTCTTAAGGTTAGAAGCGAACAAAATTTTCATACCAAGGAATAGATTCAAGTTCGAGGAGTTAAAGTTAAAGAGGGATCACCCCAAACCAAGCATTGAAGAACCTCCTACGGACTTAGAATTAAAAAACTTACCTTCTCATTTAAAATATGTTTTTCTTGAATCTAATGATAGATTGCCTCTAACTGTTTCTTCATCTTTAACAGAGATTCAAGAAGAGAAGCTTCTTAGAATATTGAGGGCCCACGAAGAAGCTTTTGGCTGGCAACTATCAGATTTGAAGGGAATAAGTCCATCTATATGCATGTACAAGTTTCTCTTAGAGAATGACCATAAGCCATCAAAACAACCACAAAGAAGACTCAATCTATTGATGCAAGAGATGGTTAAGAAGGACATGATCAAACTACTTGATTTATGTATTATCTATCCTATTTCTGACAGTGATTGGGTAAGTCCAATTCAAATAGTTCCAAAAAAATGTGGTTTTACTATTGTTCAAAATTATAAATCTGAATTACTACCTACTAGATTAATTATAGATTGGAGAGCTCGTATTGATTATAGGAATTTAAATAGTATAACCTATAAAGATCATTTTCTTCTACCTTTTATTGATCAAATTCTTGAGAGATTGAGTGGTCATACTTATTATTGTTTTCTTGATGGATATTCGAGCTATTTTCAAATTGCCATTACACCTGAGGATCAAGAAAAAACTACTTTTAATTGTGCATATAGGAGAATGCCTTTTGGTGTCTGCAATGCTCTAGGAAACTTTCAAAGATACATTATAGCTATTTTTCATGACTTAGTGGAGATATGCATGGAAATTTTTAGGGATGACTTTTCTGTTTATGGTGATTCCTTTGATAATTGCCTATCTAACCTCGATAAAGTGTTACAACAATGTGAAGAAACTAACTTAGGCTTGAATTGAGAAAAGTATCATTTTTTTTTTTTTTTTGTGCAGGAAGGCATTGTACTGGGTCATAAAGTATCTTAACAAGGCATCGAGGTAGATAAAGCAAAAGTTGATGTCATTGCTAAGTTGCCACCACCTTCCAATCTCAAGACTTTAAGGGGTTTCTTGGGTCATGCTGTGTTTTATAGGCACTTTATTAAAGATTTTTAAAAAATTTCTAAACGTTTGATTAAAAGATGTGCCATTTAATTTTTCTTGTACTTGGATGCTTTTTATCTTCTAAAGGAGAAATTGATCTTAGTGCCTATCTTGATAGCTCCTGATTGGTCACTACCTTTTGAGCTCATATATGATGCAAGTGATGCAACAGTTGGTGCTTGTTTAGGGCAAAGAAGGGGAAAAAAATTTCAACCTATCTATTATGCTGCCTTAACCCAGCTTAATTAAATTATGCAACCACTAAAATGGAATTGTTAGCTGTAGTTTTTGCCTTCAATAAATTTCACCCTTATTTATTAAGTGCTAAAGTAACTGATTATACAGATCATGCATCTTTGAAGTACCTCTAAGAAGGATACCAAGCAACGATTAATGAGGCAGATCCACTTGCTTCAAGAGTTTGATATCACTATTAAAGATAAGAAGGGATCCGAGAATGTGTTAGCTGATCACTTATCAAGGCGTCAATTAGAAAATCATGAGGAATATTGCACTAGCTATAGGGAGGAAATCAATGAGGAGTTCATAGCTGAAAGATTGATGAGAATTTCTATATTTTGCAACTCTATCTCTTCTTTCTCTCTTTATAATGAAGAAGATGCTAATTTTAATGCTTCCTATGTAGATTATATTGAAAGAGTGGCATCTATGACACCTCAGGCACCATGGTATCCTCGTTTTGTGAACTATTTGTCAAGTAAGTATGTTTCGACTGACTTAAATTACCAACAAAGGAAAAAATTCTTCCATGATCTTAAATATTTCTTTTGAGAGGATCTTTACTTGTTTAAAATTTGTGCTAATAATGTCATTAGAAGATGCATACAACAATGGGAAGTAAATGATATTTTGTAACATTATCATGATAAGGAAGTAGGAGGGAATTTTTGAGCCTATAGGACTGCTCAAAAAATACTTGAATGTAGACTCTATTGGCCTTCTCTATTTAAATATGCTTTTGAATATGTAAAGAGATTCAATGCATGCCAAAGAAGTGGAAACATATCTAAAAAACATGGAATGCCTCTCCAAAATATTCTTGAATGTGAATTATTTGATGTGTGGGATATTGATTTCATGGGACATTTTCCTTCTTATAATAATAAATATATTCTAGTTACTGATAATTATGAATCAAAATGGGTTGAAGAAATTGCTACTCCAACAAATGATTCTAGGGTGGTGGTGAAATTTTTGAAGAACAACATCTTTTCTCGTTTCAATACAACTAGAGCATTGATTAGTGATGATGACACTCAATTTTGTAATAAACAACTAGAAATTTTAGTGCAAAAATATAGTGTTCATCATAAGATTGCTACTCTATATCATCCTTAGACTAGTGGACAAGTTGAAGTTTCTAATAAAGAGTTAAAAAGAATTTTGGAAAAAACTGTTAATACTTCTAGGAAAGATTGGTCATTGAAACTTGAAAATGCTTTGTGGGCTTATAGGACTGCTTTCAAAACCCCTCTTGGCATGACACCTTTTCGTCTAATATATAGAAAAACATGGCATTTACTTATTAAACTAGAGCATAAAGTATATTGGGCAATTAAGTTTCTTAATTTTGACATGAATGCCATAGTAGAAAATAGACCAATATGATCTTGAGTGGGCTTTTTCTTGATGTTGTGGGTAGTTTAATTGATTATGAGTTCACCTCATCTAATAGGACAAAAATAGTGAATTTCTTGAGACAAAAAGAAGAAATTAAACAAACAACCTACCCTCTATCAAACCCTTGAAGAATTAGGTTTCAAAGACCCTTAAGAATAGTAGAAAGTTCTACTATAATCTCACATCAATATCCTTGAAGTAACAAAGGCAAACAAGAACAAAAAGAATAGAGAAAATAGGCACCCAAGTAATGGAATTCAAACAAACCTTAGAAGAGCAAAGTAACTAAGACCCATTGAAAGAAGCCACATTGGATTATCTAAAAGATTTATAGACTCATTCATAAGAAGGACTAAGCTTTAAGCATGGTCTTAAACAAGATGAACAAAGAGGCTAGAGCCTCTCAAGACTCTCTCTTCAAATTTGAATAAAGTGTGTGAATTATGTTGTCAAATCACTAAAAGTTGTATTTATACTACTCTAACCCTAGCTAAGTAACCTCTAAGGTTTTAATACAATTTAGGGCCTTAATAGGTCTTTACAAAATATTTAAAATGGCGAAAAATTAGAAAAAACATAAAAAGCACGGGGCAACAATCGGCTGCCCAGGCTGGAGTCGGCGCCGGTTATGCACTGTTTTCGGGCAATCGTGTGCAGGTTGAAGCCGGTACCGGTTCGACTGCTTGGGTCGGCGCCGGCTGTCCGCTGAAAGGCCACCTTTTAGTCAAATTTCGTCCATCTTTGTTGCCGGCTTGAGTTCTTGTTAGGGTCCTTCTTGGATAGTCATCAAAAAGAGATCTTGGCTAGCTTCCTCAACCTTCCAACCCTTTTCCATCCTCAAGCATGATTTTATGAGCAATTGAAAATCATCTTGAAGCTTCTTGGTCCTAGATCTTGTCATCGGTCCTTGTCCTTGCACAGTCACGCCTCACCCTCCTTGATCTTGACCTCCATGATAAAGCGGAGTCTCATCATCTCTCCCTCATTGGAAAGAATTCATCTCCGAATTATTGCCATCATCTACATCAAAGGGAGAGAGGTCACTAATATTAAATGTGGCACTAACATGATACTCACCGGGTAAATTTATCTTATAAGCGTTATCTTTAACTTTGGCTAGAGCTTGAAATGGACCATCCCCCTTTAGATCTAGTTTGCTCTGTCGTTGAGTGGGAAATCTCTCCTTGGGAAGGTGCACCCATACCCAATTTCCTGGCTCAAATGACACATTTTTCCTTCCTTGATTATGCTTATGGGTGATCTCTTCACTTTGTTTGGCAATGATTTCTTTCACCTTCTCATGGAGTGCCTTCACCATTTCCGCCTTCTTAGTTCCATCGAGGTTCATCCGTTCACCTATAGGCAAAGGATCCAAATCTAAAGGAGTTAGAGGATTAAAACCATACACAATTTCAAAAGGAGAACAAGAAGTGGTAGAGTGAATAGCCCTATTGTATGCAAACTCAATGTGTGGCAAGCATTCCTCTCAATTTTTCAAGTTCTTCTTAATTATGATCCGCAAAAGTTTGGTGAGTGTTCGGTTGACCACCTCCATTTGTCCGTCCATTTGAGGATGATAAGCTATGGAAAATAAGAGATTAGTACTAAGTTTGTTCCATAATACTCTCCAAAAGTGGCTAAGAAATTTAGTATCCCTATTCGAGACAATAGTCCTTGGAATCCCGTGCATTCTCACTACTTCCTTAAAAAATAGATCTGCAATATAGGACGCATCATTAGTCTTGGAACAAGCCACAAAATGAGCCATTTTGGAGAATCGATCAACAATCACAATTATGGAGTACTTACCCCCTTTGGACCTAAGCAATCCTAAGATGAAGTCCATTGAAATATCAACCCAAGACACATTAGATGTGGGCAAAGGAGTATAAAAACCATGTGGAAGATATCTAGACTTAGCTCGCCTACAAATAATGCATTGAGAACAATGTTTCTCCACATCCTTCCTCATTTTTTGCCAAAAGAATTGTACCTTAAGGATGCCTAAGGTCTTTGCAACACCAAAATGCCCTATTATAGGCCTCTTTAACTAGCAACTCCCTAATAGAACCCTTTGGCACATAAAGCCTTGCCTCTCTAAACAAGAAGTCATCATGCCTACAACATTTAGCAAATGCACATTTCTCACAAGCATGGAAAATATCCCCAAACTACTCATCATCAACATACAATTCCTTCATTAGTTCAAAACCAAGAAGTTTAGCATCTAAAAAGTTTAGTAGTGCATACCTTCGAGATAGTGCATCCGCTACCACATTTTCCTTACCCTTCTTGTATTGAATAACATAAGAAAATGTCCCAATAAACTCCATCCACCTTGCATGCCTCTTGTTCAAATTTTGTTGGCTTTTGAGGTGTTTAAGGGTCTCATGATCGATATGAACGACAAACTTTCTTGGTAAAAGGTAGTGTTGCCAATATTTTAGGGTCTTCACCAAGGCAAAAAGCTCTTTGTTATAGGTAGAGTAATTGAGGGCCGCCCCGGACAATTTCTCACTAAAGTATGCAATGGGTTTTCTATCTTGGGTCAAGACTACACCTATTCCCACCCCACTTGCATCACACTCTATCTCAAATGTCTTCTCAAAGTTAGGAAGAATAAGAATTAGAGCTTGGCTCAATTTGTCTTTGAGAGTTTGAAAGGCTTGTTCTTGGGCTTCCTCCCACCTAAATCTCACCTTTTTCTTTACCACTTCGGTTAGAGGGGCCGCTATGGTGCTAAAATTTTGGATGAAACTCCTATAGAAGCTAGCTAACCCATGAAAACTATAGACTTGGGTAATGGTGGTAGGGGTGGGCCAATCTTGGATAGCTTTTATTTTTTCCTCATCAACCTCAATCCCTTTGGTACTCAAAACATACCCAAGGAATGTAATCCTCTCCAAACAAAAAGAGCACTTCTCAAGGTTAGCATACAATCTCTCCCTTCGGAGGGCAACAAGCACATTTTGAACATGATTCAAATGATCCACATATGATTTGTTATAGATTAATATATCATCAAAGTACACAACAACAAATTTTCGAATGAATTCCCTCAAAATATGGTGTATTAATCGCATGAAAGTACTAGGAGCATTAGATAATCCAAATGGCATGACAAGCCACTTATACAACCCTTATTTGGTTTTAAAAGCCATTTTTCATTCATCCCCTTCTCTTATTCTAATTTGGTGATAACCAAATTTTAAATCAATTTTAGAGAAAATGCATGCACCAAATAGCTTATCAAGTCAGTCATCTAGCCTAGGAATAGGATAGCGGTACTTTACCGTAATATTGTTGATAGCACGACAATCCACGCACATACGCCATGTCCCATCCTTTTTAGGCACCAAAAGAACTGGAACTGCACATGGGCTTAGGCTCTCTCTCACATGTCCCTTCCCAAGTAATGCATCTACTTCCTTTTGCAATTCCTTGGACTCTTTCGGGTTACTTCTATATGTCGGTCAGTTAGGGATGATGGCTCCAGGCACAAAGTCGATTTGATGCTCAATCCCTCTTATAGGTGGTAGTCCTCTGGGCACCTCATTTGAAAAAACGTTTTCAAATTCTTGATGAATAGCTACAATTTCATTAGGCAAAGACAATATAGAATCGTTAGTAGAAACATAAAAACCTTTGCATAAAAAAAGAATAACCGGTTTCTTAGCTTCTATAGTCTTTATGACCTCACTTTCTTTTGCAAAGTAATTCACTCTTCTTTAACCTCCCCTCTCTTGTCCTTGCTCACTCTTATCCTTGATCGTCAAAGGTATTTGTTTGTCCATCCTCTCTCTCAACTCTTTTTCTTTTCTCTCTTGTTCTTTCCTCTCAATTTATTGTTTTTGTTTAACATCTTGCTCTCCCTTCTTCTTTTCTTTCTTCTTCATGATTCTTTGATCTTTGTTCACCTCACTAGGGGCCATGGGGGTGAGGATAAACTTAGTTCCCTCCTTGAGTAGGGAATAAGTATTCTTCCTCCTATCATGCTTTACATGCCTATCGTATTGCCAAGGCCTCCCTATGAGCAAGTGACCCGCTTACATGGGTACCAAATCACATAGCACATCATCCTTGTACTTTCCCATCTCAAAAGACACCAAAACTTATTTGTTTACTCTCAATTCCCCACTATCGTTCAACCATTACAATTTGTAGGGTTTGGAGTGTTTAATCCATCTCATGTTCAATTCTTCAACTAAGTTTGCACTAATCACGTTAGTGCAACTCCCACTATCCACAATGACACTACAAGGGGTTTTGTTGATTAGATACCTAGTATAGAAAATGTTCTCTCTTTGTTGGTGATTTGGCCTTCAATGGCTTGTGAATTCAATGACCTTCTTGTGACTCCCACCAAAAAGTATTCTTGATCAACAACTTCCCTTTCATCACTTTTCTCATCCCCATTTCCCTCTTGGTCTCCTTGGTACCTTTCTCCCTCTTCTTCTTCAATGGTAGAAACCTCACCATAGGGATTAGTATACATCGTTCTCTTACTTGGACACTCATGGAAAGTATGTCCATATCCAAGGCACTAAAAACACTTGATATCCCTATTCTTTTGTGGCCTCTCTATGGCTTTTCCCTTATTTTTGTTCCAACCTTCCCTAAGTTTCCAATCCTCTCTAGGTTTCCAACCCTCCTTTGGTTTGTTGAAGTTCCTTTGGAATGGTTTAGGGGCTTCATCCTTCTCAATTGGCATCTTGCTAGTAGTATTGGGGTTTGGAAGTGGTGGTCTAGTAAATACCCTCCATTTTAATTGCCTCTCAATCTTCATAGCGGCGTGTACCATATCCTCCAATCGTTCATAGGGGTGCAATTCTACCAAATTGGCAACTTCCCTATTTAATCCTCCCAAGAACCTTGTCCTTGTTGCCCTAGGATCCTCATTAATTTGAGCTCTCATCAACATTACTTCCATCTCTTTATGGTAATCTTTCATACTCTTGTTCCCTTGCTTGAGTGATTAGAGCCTTTGGTAAAGATCATTGTAGTAATGGTGTGGTATAAACCCACCCCTCATCATATCTTTCAACAAATTCCAACTAGCCACAGTTTCCACTCCCATTTGTCTCCATTGTGCACTAACCTACTCCCACCTAACCAACGCATACTCTAAAAATTCCAAGATAGCCAACCTCACATTTGACCTCTCACTATAGGTATGACTTTCTAGGAAGATCTCCATCTTGCTTTCCCACTTGAAATATGCTTCGGGGTCACTATTGCTATAGAATGTGGGTATTTTCAATTTAATGTGGTTCAACTCCCTCTTCTCATCATTTCCTTCTCCTACCTCCTCTATTGTCCCATCCTCTATTATGTTCCCCAAAGGCTTCAACGTGTTCCCTTTCATACCATTTATCAACTACCTCAAACTCTCTTTCTAACCCCCTTAGGTTGTTCCCACCATTCCTTCCTTGACCCCTACCTCGGCCTCCTCTCATACTATGTCTTCTCCATCTCATAGGAGTTTGTTGGAATCCCCCGATAGAGTGCTCATCCCACTCTTCCCCTTGTTGGGCATTTAACGAAAGGGTATAGGTATCACCATCTCTCATCCTAGGGCTAGGTACTTCAAATCACTCTTGGCCTCTCCTTTGTGCGATGGTAGAAGATTGTCCAAGATGATTTATTAATTCCCTTGTCATGTTTTGAAACTCACTTTGCATAGTAATCAGCATAACTTGCAAGTCATCACGTAAAACCTTAGCATCAATTTGTTCTTTTTGAGGTCTACTAGGTCTACTTAGGTTAGGCCTAGAGATCTATTGATCATGGGCCATGGTGGTGAAATATTTACTTATTTATACCTGAAAAACAAAAGAGATTAGAAAGAAAATAGATTCTCACTTCGCTTTCTTGTGTGTTGGCTCTCAAAGGTTGGTTACTTCACACTCGTGTTTGCTCTCTTAGGCTCTTTTAGTAATAGGCTCACCTTCTTACCTTTTTCTCAATACTCAAGCCTTCTTGTTCAATCCTAATTCTCCCCAATAGCTAAAGATTTAGTCCAACTTAGTGAATCACACAAATTAATGGATTTTTCTAATTAGGGGTCTTAGGGGAATTTTAACAAACACTTGTTGGGCACCTAAAGCAAACAAGTTTTAATCAATAATTTCAAGAAATGTTGACTCAATCAACACAAGAACAAACACTAGACGTACAAAGAAACACTTCTAAACAAGAAACAAACAAGAGTTAGTAAGAACAAAGAAACAAGAACAACTAGAACTAGGATTATGAAGAACAAGATGATCACAAGTGTGCACTAGTAAAGTTGAGTTCAATGAGCATGGAATTCAACAATAGAGTGATATACTAAGTCCTAATATTCCAAGAAATAAAAATTAAGAATCAAAGTTCCCAACTATAGCCAAAAGCATTTTCATGGAACATTTATCAAGCACCTTGGTTGCAATCCCGTCACTCAAAACCAACCAATATTTTCACTTAAATTCAAGCCCGTTTTCACCACACTCACAAGATAAATTTGTTTCCAAGAAATATACTAACTTCAAGGAGCAATTTTCTCAAGGAAAAATAAAGAAATAGCAAAGATAACATGACCCTTTTGTAGCATTTTTTTTTTTTTAAGTTACGAGATTTCTCTTGTTTCTCTTCAACTTTGTAGGGCTCTTTTTTTTTCTTCCAAGCTTTGATTGGAATCAAGGCTTTCCTCTCTCTGATACCAAACTATTTGATATGATCTTGAGTAGGCTTTTTCTTAGTGTTGTGGGTGGTTTAGTTGATTATAAGTTCAGCTCATCCCATGGGACCAAAACAGTGAATTTCTTGGGACAAAAAGGAGAAATTAAACTAACAACCTGTCCTCTATCAAACCCTTAAAGAATTAGGCTTCAAAAACCCTCAAGAATAGTAGAAAGGTCTACTATAATCTCACCCCAATATCCTTGAAGCAACAAAGGCAAACAAGAACACAAAGAATAGAGAAAATAGGTGCTCAAGTAATAGAATCCATACAAACCTTAGAAAAGCAAAGCAACTAAGATCCATTGAAAAAAATCACATTGAATTATCCAAAAGATTTATAGACTCATTCATAAGGAGGACTAAGCCTTAAGCATGATCTTGAACAAGATGAACAAGGAGGCTAAGGCTTCTCAAAACTCTCTCTTCAAATTTGAATAAAGTGTGTGAATTGTATTGTCAAATCACTCGCAGTTATATTTATACTACCCTAGCCTTAGCTAAGTAATCCCTGAGGTTCTAATACAATTTAGGGCCTTAATAGGTCTTTACAAAACACTTAAAATGGAAGAAAATCGGAGACAACATAAAAAATGCAGGGCAGTAATCGGCTCCCCAGTCTGGAGCCAGCGCTGGCTAGGGCTCTTAACCCGGCACCGGTTATGCGCTGTTTTCATGCCGTCGTGTGCAGACAGGTTGAAGCCAGTGCCGGTTTGGCTGCTTGGGTCGGCGCCGGCTATCCGCTAGAAGGCCATCTTTTGGTCAAATTTCGTCCGTCTGTGTTGCCGGCTTGAGTTCTTGTTAGGGTCCTTCTTGGATAGTCATCAAAATGAGCTCTTGGCTAACTTCCTCAACCTTCCAACCCTCTTCCATCCTCAAGCATGGTTTTATGAGTAATTGAAAATCATCTTGAAGCTTCTTAGTTCTAGATCTTGCCATCGGTCCTTGTCCTTGTACGGTCATGCCTCCCCCTCCTTGATCTTGACCTCTATGATGAAGCGGAGTCTCATCATAGACTCTTACAGCTTAATGAATTGGATGAGCTTCGTTATCATGCTTATGAGAATGCAAAACTCTACAAGGAACGAACAAAAAAATTTGCATGACAAATGAATCATAGTTTGTGAGTTCAAAATTGCTGATAAAGTTTTGCTCTATAACTCTTGTTGAGGCTTTTTCTAGGGAAATTAAGATCAAGATGGTTTGGCCCCTTTGAGGTGACAAAAGTATTCCCAAGTGAAGTCATTATGATCACACAGAATGAAAAAGGAACATTTACTATTAATTGTCAAAGGTTGAAGCACTTTTTTAGAGATGTAACACTGGCACATCGGGAGGCTTGGCTTCTCAAAGATCTCTCCTCTCCAATTTGAACAACAAAGAAAGTCAAGTTCGAGACTATAAATGAGAACTACTTTTTCCTTCCTTTTTATTTGAAATTCTTTGCTTTTCATGGTTTTAGATTCTAGTTATTTTGTTTCTTAATTTAAAAAAAAAAATTGAATTTGCAAATTTGGGGACACTTGTTTTTGTAGTAATCATGCCTTGCACATTATTGTGGACAATGCTGCATTTTAAAGTAGGGGGTAGAACAAAATTTTTGAAAATTTTAATTTCTAGTTTTATTGCTATATTTTAAGAAAATTCTATAAAATCTCTTGAATATTAGGCATTGGAATTATTTTCTCTTGTGGTTAATCTTAATATCCTAAAAAGATTTATTTAAAAAATTTTATCATCTATATGTATTGATTTGAGAAGTGTTGAAAGAAATATAATCTTGCATATTTCCTTTGTTAGTTCTTCCTAACTACGGAACCTAAATTATCTTTAGTTGTAATCTTGTGATTTGATGAGACACTAAGGCTTTATTTTGCATTTCATGCTACTTTTGTTCACTTTGTACACACTAAAACTTGTTTGTTTACATGCTTGAGGCGAAATTTTAAGAATATTCTCATTTACTTGGGAATGATATGAGGCCTTCTTTGAAGAGTTTGCGCCTTTCGAGCCTGGCCCTATTTTATATCATTTTATTCCTTTTCTTAGCTTTATGTGAAAGGGTGATTGAATCCACCACCCATTTATTCGTGTTAAATTAGCCTATTTACCTACCTTTATAACCCCATTATTATTATTTCTTCCATTTCCTTATGAGAAAGGAAGGTGCACACCTCTTAAGTGAGGGGTTGGTTAGTTTTTGAATGGATTGTGAGGAAGTAGTATGTCATGGAAAAGGGATGGAGGGATTAAATTGTTGAAAAGTTAAAGATTTGGAAGAAGAAGAACAAAAATGGCTTGTGATATAGGAAAAAAAAAGTAAAAGAAAAGAGAAGGAGGAAAAATTCTAGGAAAAAAAAAATGTTGGTTCTGGATGGCAGAGTTTGGATATGTTTGAATCCTCTCAAGAAGTTAAGAGAAGTATTAAGTGAGGGGTTCATAAGTATGTAAAAGATGGGAAGAATATGTTTTTGAGTTCATTTACCTTTCTCTCTCATTTTTTGCGCATTTCTTATCCTTTCGTTTGATAGCCATCTTCTTAGCCTAACATTACAAGCCAATAAAGTCCTATTAAATCCAAGTGAGTCGTTCTAGTCTCCATTAGTGGAGAGTGTGTAAACTTACAAGCCTATGGTTGTGTTATTCTTCAATCCTTATGATTATGAGTTCTCATTTGATGCATATCATTGCCTAGTGTTGAGTTAAATTACTTAATTATGGCTGGATTTTCTTTCGAGTTTTTATAGTTAGACTACATTAATATTGATATTATTCTTGGTTATTTCCATTCTCTTCTTTTTAGGTTGATGTATATGGATACTTTATTTTCATTTTTCATGTGGGATATTGAGATTGATTTCAAGATGAGATGATTCTGTATTTAATGTTTTTTAGCTTTGTTTCTTTGCTCGAGGGCTATCAAAGTCCTAAGTAAGGGATAGTTGATGGATTACAATTTCATTATATTTTTAATTTTTCACTTAAATTAGCTTTAATTGGTTAAATTATTATGGTTTAAATTTGCCTAAGTGAATTCAATAATATTGTACTTGGTAGGGATTAATTGAGATATTTTTAAGGTACAATTTAAATAGAATAACATTAATTGAGATGGCTTATATTTATATTTTTATTATTGTACTCGGGTAGAACTTCTTTATAGTTGGCATAAATCTATATCTATATATATAAAATAGGAGCTATAGAAGCTCCTAAGAGAGCCACCTGACATTCTCCTGCATAGTCACCTGGTAATTTGAAATTTAATGAAACTCTGAATCTCTGTAAATATTCTCAAATTCACTCCCTATTAAATAATGAAACGTCCTTTCAATGAATCCATACTCCTAATCCCTTCAAACCTCTTCAAATTCACTTCCTATTTAATAATAGAACTGAACAAACAACAGTACATTGTTCTTTACATTATGTTTATTGTTCTTTGCATTATGTTTAGTACATCTGAATAGAGGAGGATGTTGGATTGTATGCCTTCTTAGACTAGGTTTCTGATGTAAAATCGAATATTTTAATAACAAAATTTATTTTCAGAATTTGTTTGTGAATTTACTTTTTGTTTGTGCACAATTTTCGTTTGGAACAGACCCATTGTGTTTAAATAAGTGATTCATGTGAATGGTGGTCTTTCACAGTAAGGTATGGATCACGGGTTATTTAACACATAAACATTTGTTCTTAACCTATTGATGAGACTGAGAACCTCATCATATTTAGGTTATTATGTTATGAATTCCAAATGGGAAATGGCTTACCTTTAGCTAGTGAGTAGTCCACTCACTTCATGACATAAGCGTATTTTGAATACGTAGGACAGGACCTGTAGTAATGGTTTCTAAAAGTACTATATGATAGAAACCTAGACTACTACCACTACAGCGTGGACTAGTACTCTACGACTTGAATATGAGTTGGGGGTCTGGCGAAGCTGGAAGCATATACTTTGATTTGCTATAGTTGAGGTTCTATCGTAGGGCCAATATACTTGCATGTTGGGTATGTGTAACTAGTTAGTTAAGACAGACTTGTACAAGATAGTTTCTGCACTATATCGCCCCTTGTGGTTGTCCGAATGGTCTAAAATGTCCAGGGCCCTGGGAAACATGACTTGGATGTTTGCTTTCGGGTAGCTCCCTTGGAAAGCGGAAACACTCCAGGAAGTCGTGGATCATTGGACTAGAAGCCTAAGGATGGTAGATGTCATTTAGAGGGGTGTTAATACACTTCTTCCTCTCTAAATGTACAGCGATATGTAGAGGGGTATTTTAGTCATTTCACCTGTAGGTCGGAAACTTTGCTAATGCAGCATTGTCCTTAGGGTCAATATTTCCTTATGGTGATATTAGAAAATATTTAAAATGCAAAATACAGCTATTTATATAGTAGGGGTATTTTGGTCATTTAGCAGCCAAGGCGATGTGTCTTTTTGGTCCTCGGAATAGCCCGTAAGTCCTAACCAATTTTGGGTTGAGGAATTGGTCTCAGTTGAAGAGGATTTTATTTTATTTTATTTTATTCAGGAAGTCTAATTTATTATTGGACTGGAATAAAATAAATTAGTTAATTAAAATAGGAGTTGAGAGAAATTTAATTATCTAGTTTAATTGGTTAATTAATTATTCAGGGCATAGGTCCAGTATAAATAATTAGGAAATTAACCTGGGCTTAAATTAGGGGAAATAATTAATGTTTAATTATTTATTGGGTTATTTATATAGGCCCAAGAAATAAATAATTAAAGATTAATTATTATGGTTCATTTGGGCTCATTAATTATTTATTGAGTTGTTTATATAATCCCAGGAAATAAATAATTAATGTTTATTATTTTTAGCTTTTTTGGTCCAAGGAAAATAATAAATATTTTTCTGGCCCAATAGCTTTGACCTTAGGGTTTTTTCCAGATACGGTTAAGAGGAGTTTAGGGTTAGGCCAAACTGATTCTCAGAATAACATCCGGGTGTTTTGAAATTCTGGGGATATGTTTATCAGATATTGAGAAACCAAGTTTTGGCTAACTAATAAAACTAGTCTCTGGTAAAGGAAAACCCGAATTCCTAACACAACACACAGAGAACTCACGTCTCTCTCTCTGCTCTCTCACGTTGCTTTCCTCTTGTTCTTTCTCCTTGGACTTTGCTAATCAATAGCGAGTGAACCAAGGAGATTTGAGATTGTTCCTCTTCACCATTGTGTTCACCGACTAGAGGTTAGGCAGAGGAATATTCCGAGAGTTGAAAAGCTTGGCGTTCATGCAAACAAGGTGAAGTAGAAGGCTAGCGGGTGTTCAACCAGAAGCTTCTTCAAGTGGGCGAAGCGAGGTGAATCCAGTCGTTCAATCCACTCCTACTCAACCTAGAAGGGTTAAGGAGCGCAAATGTATGATCTTCACGCTTCCGTATGGCCTTTAAGGCTTGGGTTTATTTTTCTCTGTTTTTTTTTTTTTTTTTTTTTTGTAACCAGTACATGCTCCCCTGTTTCACGTCTCCCTCAGAGGATTCATTGGATCATTGATCTTGAATCACTTCTGTGAAGACTACATAGAACACAGGAGACTCTCGGGCCACTGAACTGACACGCGATAGTCCTGAGGCGGCGGAATTAAGTAGAAAGGCATTTCCTCAGGCAATGGACAGTGTCTTTCCCTGTAATAATTCATCTCCCTGCTAAGTTGGCTATTAATTCTGAGATCCTCACAGGGCATATGGTCCACCATATCAGTAGGACAAGACTCAATAGACGGGTTTCCGTGGTTGCCATGAGGGCCATGAACCGGGCTCTCTGCTGCGGATCGACTGCACCCGTGGAGGTGCGGAGCAGTGCCTGGCACCCTGAAGCAACCAGAGAATCTCCAAGCAAGGGTCAGCATGTTTCTGGGCTACGGGTTTCTAGGCTGCGACTTGTTGATGTGAAGCTCTTTGGGCTACGGCTTGCTGATATGCGGCTTTTAAAGCACTAATATGAGGATTTCGAAGAGGAAGAAGGATCTAAGTTGGAACGACCGGCAAGCAAAGCTCAGGGTGTTTCTGGGCTGAGGGTTTCTGATCTGAAGCTTTGTGGGGCGAAGAATGGCGGAGACATCAACAGGAAAGGAGGCGCCACCGATGATCATGCCACCGGATAACCTTCATTGCAAGAAAAGTGATGGTAAGTCATGGTTGTGTAACATGTGGAGGATCCATGAGAGGCCCCTGTGCGAGAAGTATTTCATCCGGTCGGTGGAAATTAGTGCAAAGCAGAAGTCTTTAACTTCTCCAAAGGATTCTTTAGGTATGGGCAAGCGTTCTGTGAATTCTAGGCGTGGGGGTGGTAGTAAAGGTATTGGGTTCAGTGTAAACAAGTCGAGAAGGGGAGGGTTGGTTAGTGGTAGTACGAGTCAGAAGAGGAGAAGGGGGAGGGATGGTGAGGTGTCATCTACAGAAGAGGTGTTGCCCAAGAAGAAGATTAGGAATGTGGGTTATGAGGAGTCATCTGAAGAGGAACAAGAGGAGGAGGAGAGTGATAAGGAAGAGGGTAAGAGAAATAAGGTTAAAGGGGGGGGGGAGTAAAAAGAAGGTTGAGAAGGATGAAGGAAGTCCAGAGGAAGAAGAGGAAAGGGGTGTGGGAAAAAGTGAAGAAAGGAGCAATGGAATTAGGTTGGGGATAAAGAAGTAGAAAATCAAGGGAAACGAAGAGAGTGACGAAGAGTATGAGAAGAATGGGAGGGGAAAAACTGAAAGTTGTGAAAGGAGTGCTGAATTAGGGTCTAAAGAGAAAATTGGGGAAACAGAAGTATGTAATGAAGAGGGTGGTGTAAATTTGGAAGGAGGAGTGGGAGATAGTTTGGTGAAAGTGGCAGAAAGAAAGGGTTTGAGGACTAAAATACTGCAGACTTGGGATAAGAAGAATGATGAGGATAAACATGAGAATTCTGATGTTGAGACCAGTGTGAATGATCAGAAAGGTGGTAAATTAGTAAAAGGAGGGGATAGGGGTAGCAAGAAGAAAACTCAGTTGAAGGGGAAACACAATGAGGTTAGGAAAGGGAAATCAGTAGGGGAGAGTGAAAATGGTGATACTAATGATGGTTTTGAGGCAGATGACAATGTTTGCTTAGCAAAATTTGTTAAGGATTTTAGCCCTGAGCTTCTCCCTAAGAGAGAGAATAAGAACTTCTTGATCTTTAGATACAGAGCCTTCTTGGCACTCCCTCTCCACAAGCCTATATGACCGCTCCTGCTAAGTGATTTTCACGGTTTTATGAGATTTGTTCTCTTTAGAAGTATACCTTTAGCTATGAGTTTATCCATTATGATTCTCGGAAAAGCATGGAGATGGATTTAGGATTTTTTTTCCCTTTTGAGAAAAATA